>CM049586.1:5320540-5787654 GCA_027123335.1 Amphiprion clarkii
ACTTTAGCTGTGTTGTCAGCTTCTGTCTATGACTTTAGCTGTGAAGATAACTTCTTTCTGTAGCTATGGCAGCATTGTTAGCTTATTTCTATGAATTTAGCAATGTATTTAACTTCTTTCAAGAACTTTAGCTGTGTTGTTAGCTTCTGCCTATGACTATGGCTGTGAAGATAGCTTTTGTCTATAGCTTTAGCTGCACTGATAGCTTCTTTCTATAGCTTTAGCTGTGTTGTTAGCTACTGTCCATGAATTTGGCTATGTAGTTAGCCTCTTTTTATGACTTTCGCTGTGAAGATACCTTCTTTCTAAAGCTTTAGCTGCATTGCTAGCTTCTTTTTATGACTTTGGCTATGTAGTTAGCTTCTTTCTATAATTTTAGCTGTGTAGTTATCTTCCTCTATGACTTAGCCACATTGTTAGCGTCTTTAAGTGAGTGGTCTAACTCACTTTCTATAGTTTTGAGAAAAATGGGTTCAAAGTTTTGTGTTTTCAAAAATGGTCTGACATCCGAAGTGCCACTGTAGCGCTATATTTGGGTTGGGCAGATTGTCACGAAAATCCAGACTAGAAAATATTTCAGAAACTATATAAAATTCAAATTTTTTGTGGGTTAGTCCACTCTGCTTCTTGGTTTCAGTTCAGTTAATCAGGATTCTCTTTAGTTGACTACAGCTGTATTTTGTACCAAACAAAATGTTGCTATTCCACCAAATATTTTACCAGTCATTGAATGTTTGATCCAATTCATATTCTTCCTTACTTATTATTTGATCATCAAAATGCTAAAATTTATTTCCAGACATTACATTTAGAGAAAGTTGTTGTACGGCTGCTTGTTTTTGAGTCTGTTGTTAATTGAAATTATACTATTTTACTGTATTTAAGTCTGCTAAAATATCAGTATTTCATCGATATTTGCTGTTATTTCACCTTTTCTTTTTTTACAGAAACTGCTATTTATTCTTGTTTTGGTGCA
The DNA here is from genome assembly GCA_027123335.1 of Amphiprion clarkii. Classification (NCBI taxonomy): domain Eukaryota; kingdom Metazoa; phylum Chordata; class Actinopteri; family Pomacentridae; genus Amphiprion; species Amphiprion clarkii. The sequence continues at coordinate 5,321,517 of CM049586.1, forward strand.
CTCTGACTTAACATTGCAGTTAAAGAGTCGATTCCTGGGCAGATTCACGCCACATCACTTCCTGCAGTGGAAATTCGTTTTTTTTCCTTCAGTGACATTATCCTGAAACTCTAAATGTTCTAAAATCTTAAAAATAACAAGAGACTATGATGGTAAATATAAAAAAATTGACTTGTAATTGACCTAAATCACATGTTTTTGTCTTCTCGCTTTTCCGTGAGAATCCTGCAGAGAGCCCACGGCGCCAGAGTGGTCGGGATTAAAAGAGCGACGGCGCTCTTACCGAAGGACAGAACATAGAAAGTCATGTGGTTCTCAGAGGAAAATGTCCATCCGTCCAGCAGCTGCAGCAGGAACAACGACACCACAATACATCCCATCCTGAAACTGCTGCTACTGTTCTTCTGGTGGGTGTAGAGCGGCGAGTGGAGGCCCAGTCCGAGTCCGAACAGAGACCCCATGTTCCTCAGCAGGCTGGCGAACGGCGTCGAGTCCAGGTGGACCCACTCCGGATGGTCGCACCACTTCTGGGCCTTCTCCAACGTCCACAGCAGGTCGACGCCCAGAAACCTGAGCAGCAGGTAGAAGCCCACAGCGAAGGAGGTGAGGAAGAGCGTGATGAAGAAGTACTTGGTCATGCTGGTGCTGTAGATCCATTTCTCCTTGGAGACGACCTCGGCTACCAGAACACCTGAGAAACAACCAGAAAAGAAGCTTCAACCAACAGTGATAGCATTGTCTGATTGGGAAACTAGTATTTGTCTCAAAGCCACTGAAAGCCATGTTATCTTTAACAAAAATCACAAAAATGACACCATTTATCTCAACAGGAAACTGTTAAAAGAGAAGCAATCATTGCATATCCAATCAGCGCCTTGAAATTCTATCAGAAATTTTAACCAAATCTGAGCCTAAATTTTTAATATTTCAACAAAGTCACCCAATTCTATATGTCTTATTTCAAAATTAACCAAAGTCAGAGAAGAAGCTTCAACCAACAGTGAAGACGTTGTCTGATTGGAAAACTAGTATTTGTCTCAAAGTCACTTCGTGTTTGAAAACCAGGCTATGTTTGATAAAAATCAACAAGATGACACCATTTATCTCAGCCAGAAACTGTAACAAGCACGAGGAATCCCTGCAGGTCCAACAGTCCGATGGTTTTTGAACTACTTGAAGAATCTTCACCCAACAGTGACGACATTGTCTGAGTGGGAAACTAGCGTTCATCTCAAAGCCACAGCATCCTTCACAGCAACTTCATGTTTGAAAACCAGGATATCTTTAAAAATGGCCAAAATTACACCATCCTGTCTTCAGGATCCACAAGACACTCTTGAAAGGTCTCCAGAGGAAAACCGTGGAAGTCAGAGCTTCTGATTGAGTAGATAGTTCTGAAGAAAACCTCAAAACTTGTCTTTTGATGCTTGCATTTGTGTTGTTTTTTTAAATGAAATTTTCTGGCATTAGACATAATTATTATTTTTATTATGGATTTTTGTATTTTACTGTATTGCCATATCTCATATTTTCATCTCTATACATTGTTCTCACCCTCCTGCATTGATGTAAAGCACTTTCAGTCGCAACTGGTGTTCTTAGTATTATTATTTAATGTAAAGTACCTCATAACTCAACTTATCTTGATGAAAATCTTCACAACTTGTCATTGTTTTGATGTATTCAGGCGGACCAACCTGTGATGGCTCCTGCGATGACCTGGTGTGGGAAGTGAGCAGCCATGAAGACTCTGGACATGCAGACCACCAGCATCACCACGATCATCAGCGTCCACAGGATCATCTGCAGAAACCTGACAGAGTGGACAGTGATGGTGAGGAGCATGTTTTTTAAAAAGAAATAAATGACTGAACTTCCACAAACTCACTTGTATAGTAAAGGAGGACATCGTTCTGTTGCGACAGCGAGCAACGCTGTTATCATCACATACCAGACACCAGCTGCACCCATAGCATGACCTGAAGGGCTTCCTGCAACAATCACACTTCATGTTTTCATGTTTTTCCAATGCTAAATTGTGATTTATAGTGATGTTTGTTTGACTGGTTAGTTTCTCCTGGCTGGAAATGACATAAACGAGTGACAAAAGATGGTGAAACACTGGAGATATTCAAGATGGATTCTGACTACTTCCACATCAATCAGACAGTTGTTCTGATCACGAAGTCTTTCTTCAGGTCTCCTCTGGGTTTAGTTCCTGTGATGATCTTCAGCTCTTTGAGGTTGAATCTTCCTCTTCATCACTCTGGTCTTCAGTTCCTCCACAGATTCTGGACTCCAACATCTTCAGATTGTGTTCTGTTCATTATTTCTTCACCACTTTGGCTGCATGTTTCAGATCTTTGTCTTGTTGGAAGTTTTTCTGTAGACTTTCCCAAGTTTTCGTCTGTAATCTTCACATCGTCGTCTTTTCTCACGTTGCCGTTTTACTTTGATGAGGCTGAAAAACTCCTCAAATCATCACATTCTCACCTCATTTGACTGAGACGATGGAGTTCTTCTCCTTTCCTTGATTTTCATCTGATCTGACCACGGAACTGGAGACTAGCAGTTTCCTTCTTTGTCCAGCTGAGCTTTAGTAGAACTTTAGTCCTCCTTGGTTTTCATGGAGATCAGCCCTGTCCAGAGTCTGATTGAGATGTTTCTACCAGAACTGCTCACATTCGTCAGGACCATCTTGGTGCTGATTCTTGGATTCTTATTGGGCCACTTTTGTCTTCCTATCATGACCTTTGCGTTTTTTGATTGTGGAATTCCTTGTACTTTTTAATTAAACTTTGAACTGTGGCCACTGAAGCCTAAAAGCACTCTATAGCCACTTTATACCCTTTTTGCTGTGCAGCTATGACTCATAATCGGCTTGTAACTGACTGGAAAACTAATGAATCAGCTGTTTTCACTTTATATTGTGTTGGTAAAAACTACCAGGAGCACTTAGGAAGGCATGGAAGCTGCATTTTTTCAAAATTTGGACGATTTCAAGGGGTGTGAAGAAATCTGGACATGGCCATCGTACGTACGTAGCATTTGTTAAAATTCATCACTAACATCAGTAACACAGTGTTTCACCATTTTTGTCACTTGTTTATGTAATTTCTAGCCAGAAGAAACCCATTGAACTGATAGGAAAATTCAATATAAATCTAAATTTTTCAGCGCTGTTAATAATTTTGATCGTATACAAGTGTCTGGTAACATTCATCTGATGCATACATCCAGATGTGCAAAAGAAAAAAAAGAGCAAATGCAATCAATAATCCATTGACAAAAAGATAAAAACCACTACAAAAGGCCAAAGGTAGTAGAGTTTATGACCCATTTATCACAGTTTAAGTCGTATCCATTCACAGGAATCCAAGTGTACCTGCCAGACATCAGTTATTAGTTTAGTTCACTGTGTCAGATAAATTCATTACAACAGACTAAATCAATCAGTTCTCTGTACCTGGTCCGGTTTCACAGGTGATGGGGAACTGTTGCAGTGAAGGTCTTGGTCCTGCTCCATAAAACTGGGTCTCTTGAACCCACCAGTAGGGTCGTTCCCCAAAAAGTACCCTAAGAAACCAAGAAAATACAGCTGGTCCTTCATTCATTTTCCTCTTTTTGTGTCTCTAGAGTTGCAACTGAGCAGAATTTACCATTTGAGGACCAGGTTGAGCCAGTCTCCGATGACAGCCACCCAGATGAGCCGGAGTCCGGTGTTCCTCTGCAGGTAGAACCAGACGGGGAACCAGCAGAAGAAGGTGGTGTGCAGATCTGCCACCGTGGATGCCAGGTCGAACCAACCTTGGTAGCTGCTGTATGTCGTCTGCAGGTGGACGGCCAGCTGGACCCCCCAGCTGTGGAGAAGATCCATGATAGAAGACCTCCGTTTGAGGACGATGCGATGAATCTGGGTTCTATTTCGTCGGTTTGGCTGCTGCCTCTCAGGCTGTTCTGTCTCTCTGTGATTCCCATTGGACTTTACTCAAGGCTAGCAAAATGTTGTTTGCCTTTAGGACAGTGCAGACAGGTTCCTTAACCTTTACACCCCTGAGGGCCTCTCTGAAATCCGTCACTACAGAATGCAGAGCTCATATTTCTAGGAAACCCTTTTTTACCTCTGATCACTGAAGCTTCTGTTCCAATTTCAAGCCAGCTGCTTGTGAAATCCATCGATTTTGGCTCTTGGATCGTCTTTTTTGCTGCTTGTGCTTGGAAACCCCAACATGGGGCACATTTTTCTTTACCTTTCCCCCCAGAACAGAACAAAACGTGAGCTCATGTGTCCCCGTGAACCAGAGTTATATGTCATAACAGAGCCCATGCACAACCTGCCAATCTGCTTTTCCTGTTTTATCACCAACTATCTCCTTCAGCCTGACTTTTAACCATTGATCTCCTTATGTAACCTACTGGAGGATTACTCCATCGTCCTGAGTGGTGGGATGTTTTCACCAAATCATCAGAAAAACAATTACATAACTGGAAAATTATTAGTTGAGTGGAAGATGAAGAAAAAAATGCGAGGAAGTTAGCTTAGCAGTGAGGCTAAAGCTTAGCATTGTGGCTAAGAGGAAAGCAAACGTCTCCCTGCAAGATGTTTGGTTTAGGTTGTGAAAGATAACCGTCGGTGGTACAGTAAATCTGTGACAATGACGCCGATTGACGTGTTCCTGCTATCTTTTCAACCTGTTTGCATGACTAAAGCCTCAGTGTTTTATTACACATCTGTCAGGTCCAAAGATCGGAGTGAGCATGCGTTTGGGTTGTGGGTCTGTCCAGTATAAAACCAACCAGCTGTGTCACTGATAGCAACAGTGCCGTTTTGTTGTTCCACACATCAGCAGACTAGAAGATGCTCGACGCAGTGATGGACGCCCTGCAGGGCTTCGGGGTGAGCAGCACCCACTACCTGCAGACCAACTACAAAGATGCCCAGGGCTTGTTTCTGTGGGTTTCCTGGGCGGCCGACCTCAGGAACACCTTCTTCATCTTCTTCCCGCTGTGGTTCCACCTCCGGGCTTCGGTGGGCATCAAGCTCATCTGGGTGGCCGTGATCGGAGACTGGCTCAACCTGGTGTTCAAATGGTGAGTCCAGTTATTATCTAAACTAAACAAAACGGCATTAAACACTTTTAGAGTCTAACCGCGTGCTTGTTTCTGCTGTTTTCTGCAGGATCCTGTTCGGAGAAAGACCCTACTGGTGGGTTCACGAGACGCCTTATTATGCAAACAGCGTTCGCCCTCACATCGAGCAGTATCCCATGACCTGTGAGACCGGACCAGGTGAGAAATTTCACAGTTCATGCATCGGTCCATGTTTTTCTCCTGGAATATTATCAGGCTGCAGGTTTACTGTGCAGTAAAATGACTGAATGCAGGTTAATTTACACATCGGAGGTCTAGATTTTGACACAGATTCTCAAAATCAGGTAAGAATCTCAAGAACTTCATGATGCCCGCTGATATTTTGCTTGAATATTGAATATTATATTCCACAATAAACCTACAATCAGAAAAAAAAGTACTCAAAATCTTTCCTTAAGAAAAAGTACCCAAAGTTTTGTACTTAAAAGAGCAGTAAAACGCAAACGTGGTCAAAAGTTGACATACAATATTGTATATTACATTAAATTGCTGATATTGACGTGACATTCAGTCTAGTTCAAGTTAGGTTGAGTTAATTTATATGAAGTTAGGTCTGTTGGACAAATTTATAGATGATTTTCAGATTGGTTCTCATTTTTTTTGTGAAATATTGGATAGTTCTGGAGTCACAACGGACACAAAACTAGAACCTTTAATTGATTTAGATAAGCATCTCTTGGCTTTCTTTTTAAAGATAATCTCAGTGTGAGTGGATCGGACCCTGATATTTAAGATATCTGTCCTCTTTCTGACCCAGGAAGCCCCTCTGGTCACGCTATGGGAGCTGCAGGCGTCTACTACACCCTGGTCACCTCCATCCTCGCATTGATGACCAGCAAGAAGAAGCATGGAGCCAAGAAGCCCTCCAACAAAGAATGGTGAGTCCTACAAATCCTCTTTTTTTCCCCTTTCTGGTAGAAAACACAGGACTCTGCTGTGTGCTGACGTCAGCGTTGTTTACTGTTTCCCTCCCTTATCGTTGGGGACACGCTATCTGTTCTGGCTGATCATTGACTTCTGGGAAACATTGCTGGGACAGTGAATGTTCCGCTCGGGTTGTTTTGACTGAAGTTCTCATGATAAGTGGAGAGTGTCTGTGTTAATGCTCCGAGCCATAAATACCGCTTGAAAGGCGCGTTATCTTTGAAAATCAGCCAAAATTACACCTTTTATCAGAGCAGGTAACTGTAAAAACAAAACCAGCTTGTTCCACTGGACCCTTGAACTGCTTTTTTGCAAAATTACTTTATTCCGTGTTTAAAAATCCTCCAAAAATCAACAGTTAGCTCTAATCAAATTCTGTAAGAAAACACTAAACATTCTGCGCACCTTGTTGCAACCATGAAGCCATCAGTGACTCCGCTGTGATCTACAGTCACGGGACAAAAATTCAACGACTGTTTGGCTGAACTGCAGGAGGTGTATCTACAGAGTAAAATATCTAAAGTTGGATCAAAAAAATAAATGCAGCACAGCTATAAAAAAAAAAACAGTAAACAGAGGAGCGAGTTGTGGGAGATACATTCAGCATAGTGAAACATCTTTCTACAGAGTTTATGAAGGCTGAAATGATTGAAATAATTGTATAAAATGGCTTAAAATGTGTCCAAAGTGACCCTAAATTATTGAATTATTGAGAAAAAATTGTCCAAAATGGTGCAAAATGTGTCCAAAATAAATTAAAATTTGTTTAATATAATCTTGAGAGGAAACTTAAACCTACTGGATCACTGAAATAAATGCAGCATGGCTCAGAAACCGTGAACAGAGCAGCAAATTGTTGGAAGAAACATCCAGCATGGTGAAACATCTTTCTAGAAATGATGTGCAGAGAGAAAACTTGACCAAAATGGTTGAAAGACTTGTACAAAATCACTTAAAATATGTCCAAAATATCTTAAACTTGTCAGAATTATTGGAAAAAATTATCCAAAAAGACTTGAAACTTGTCCAAAAGGATCTTGAGAGGAAACTTAAACCGAATAGATCAAAAAAACAAATGCAGCACGGCTGAGAAACAGGGAATAGAGGAGCAAATTGTTGGAAGAAACATTCAGCATGGTGGAACATCTTCATAGTTGGCAGATTAGTGTGAAAAACCTTGTAGAGGTTGCAGAAGTCCATTAGTTTCCCCTGGAATATAACCGTGCCAGAAAAAGTGCATTAACAATGATGGAACACTGTTTTAAAACCTGAAAAAAAGAAGAAAAAAACAGTGAAAACCAGGCAAAAATATCAGTAAAATAACTACAATTAACCGTCTTCTAGGATTCTTTAATGTTCAAAAAGAAAAAAAAACTGTAAATGGGATCTACGTCTTGAAAGTCTGGATTTAGCCAAATAAAATAATCAAAGTTTTGTTTGGTTTTCTGTGTTTTCAGGTATCTGAAGGCCGTTCTCTGGACTCTGTTTTGGGGAGTTCAGGTCAACGTCTGTCTGTCCAGAGTTTTCATCGCCGCCCATTTCCCTCACCAGGTCGTAGCCGGAGTCATCACAGGTCAGTTTTTATTCACCGTTTAAACGACACGCTGGGTTTTCCGTTAGAAACACCCAGTAGCTCATTTGAAGTATTGTTTTTTTAAGAAAACTGTGAAAATCTCAGCAAATATCTGTAAAATTATGTTTTTTTTTGCCAAATTAAATGCGGAAAAAAGACTGTACTTTATAAATCCTAATAGTAAAAAGCTATTTACCATTGTCCAATCCCACAAAAAATAAAAGTAAAAAAAAGTGAAATATTGCAAAATTGAAAATTAGCATTTTTTTTAATGTTATTTACAGTTTTGGCCATTTTTTGGAGATAGTAGTTCAATAACTTTTAATAAATAGTAAATTAAAAATAATAATAAAAAACTGACTTAACACTCGTATCGTCCTGTGGGTCAAAATTGATTTTATGTAAAAGTTCTTAAGAGAATACTAGAAGTTTTACTGATATATATGAAATCATTTTAGATATTTTTAGGATTTTTTTTGGAAGATTTTTACTCATTTTTTGAAAATATTTACAAGAATTTTCTTGCCAATTTTTGGGGATATTTTTTTAAAAAAATAAAACTTTTAAGGAAAACTTTTAAGGAATTATTGGAATTTTCTTCCTGAAGGTTTGGTAAATTTTCAGAAATTTGGGGATTTTTTTTTGCTGAATTTTTTGGGTTTTTTTAGACAAGGAAACAATATTTTTTGGTACCTGTAAATGAGGACAACAGGACGGTTAACTTCATTCTCTCACTAGTGGATCAATAACTTTTAATAAATAATATATTTAAATAATAATAATAAATGCATGTAACTTCATTCTCTCATTAGTAGTTCAATAACTTTTAATAAATAAAAAATAAAATAATAAAAATATTAGCAAATATAATTAACTTCATTCTCTTAGCAATGAGAGAAGTAATAATAATAATAATAATAATAATAATAATAATAATAATAATAATAATAATAATAATAATAATAAACTTATAAAATTAAAAAACTGAATCTGGATGTTATCGCTAGAAAATGGGCTACACTGACGTGAACTTTCTAACGTTCCCCTTCAGGTATGATCGTGGCCGAGGCCTTCAACAGAACCCAGTGGATCTACAGCGCCAGCATGAGGAAGTACTTCTACACCGTCCTCTTCCTCACCTCCTTCGCCGTGGGCTTCTACCTGCTGCTCAAATCCCTGGGCGTCGACCTGCTGTGGACGCTGGAGAAGGCCCAGAAGTGGTGCGTCCGTCCGGAGTGGGTCCACCTGGACACGACGCCGTTCGCCAGCCTGCTGAGGAACATGGGGACGCTGTTCGGACTCGGACTGGGCCTCCACTCGCCGCTCTACACCGAGACCAAGAAGAGCAGCAGCGCAGCGATGAAGGCCGGATGTGTGGTCAGCTCTCTGGTTCTGCTGCATCTCTTCGACTCGTTCAAACCCCCGACCCACACCGCCGCCCTCTTCTACCTGCTGTCCTTCTGTAAGAGCGCCACGGTTCCCCTGGTGACCGTCAGCATCATCCCCTACTGCCTGAACACAGCGCTGGGCCTCCACAGCAAGAAGGGAGTCTGAGCTCCTCAACACAAAGACTGAAATAATAAAAACTCTTCCCTCTGGTGCTCTACCAGCTGATCTCCAGGAAAAAGAAAAAGAAGAAACCCTCGGGATCAGTTTTAAAAAAGGTGCATTGAGTGACGTTTGGACACTGAACTCTGAAGCTCATCCAGGACCAGCAGCACTTATAGAACTATTCAGAGTTTTATTAACACTTAATAATTATTAGAGTCCTGTGAAAGTACAGCAGTGCTTCATTTGTCGTTTCAACTGTAATAAAAATGTCTTTTTTTATTTTATTGAAAGTATTTTTAAAAATGTTTGCAATATTTTTCAATAAAAACCTTAAAAACTGACAGAATGACTTGTTTCATCACACTGGAATCTGATCATTTATAGGCTTTATCCTTTCAGTCACAGATAATATACTTCATTCTCTCACGAGTAGCTCAGTAACTTTTAATAAAAACTGAATTAAATAATAATTAAAAGGAATATGATGAACTTCATTCTGTGCCATTCTGTTTGGGAGAATTTGACGACGTTTTGGACGACATACTAAACTGGCATTTTTGGTGCTGTTTTGGACGACACTCGAAACAATGATATTTTTGATAAAATTTTGGACAACAAACTATACTGTTTTGATGACATTTAAGACGACATACTATAATATTATGACGTTCTTGATCAAGTTCTGGACAACATACTAAACTATGAGGTTTGTGGACGCGTTTTGAACATCATAGTAAACTATGATGTTGCTGATGATGTGTTGGACAACAGACTAAACTATGACGTTTTGGTGATGTTTTGAATGACATACTATACTATGACGTTTTTGATGATATTTAGGACGACATACTAAACTATCAAAGAAAACCTTTCTGGAGTGTTTTTCACGGCCTCCTTTACATTATTTCATCATATGGCACGTTTTTACAACATGTTTGAAAAATCGCATTTTTTTTCGACATAGTATAGTAAGGCGTTTTTTTTGCGCCAAAATTCATGATGATTTTTTTTTCAAAGAAAACCTTTCCGGAGTGTTTTTCACGGCCTCCTTTACATTATTTCATCATATGGCACGTTTTTACAACATGTTTGAAAAATCGCATTTTTTTTCGACATAGTATAGTAAGGCATTTTTTTTGCGCCAAAATTCATGATGACTTTTTTTTCAAAGAAAACCTTTCCGGAGTGTTTTTCACGGCCTCCTTTACATTATTTCATCATATGGCACGTTTTTACAACATGTTTGAAAAATCGCATTTTTTTTCGACATAGTATAGTAAGGCGTTTTTTTTGCGCCAAAATTCATGATGATTTTTTTTTCAAAGAAAACCTTTCCGAAGTGTTTTTCACGGCCTCCTTTACATTATTTCATCATATGGCACGTTTTTACAACATGTTTGAAAAATCGCATTTTTTTTCGACATAGTATAGTAAGGCGTTTATTTTGCGCCAAAATTCATGATTTTTTTTCCAACAATATGTTTATTTTTCATTTTCATGTTTTACACGATACAAACAAAAACAGGATACCTCTCAGACACAAATTTTAAAGTTACAGAGTGACACACCTTGGTGCAAAAGTAAAGGCCAACAAAACCAAAAAGCAGACCAGATCTCTCTCTACACAGAATTCTTAGCAACCTTCAGGATCTTCAGTAAAGTCCACAGCTTCTGCAAAGCGTATGAAAGGTCCCCAAATAGTTTCAAACAAGTCCTTTTTTCCTTTCAGCAGGTAGGTGATGCGTTCCAGTGGTAACATTGCCAGCATTTGTTTAACCCACTGTCCAATACTTGGTCTTTTTATGTTTTCCAGTGTACAGCAATCAATCTTTTTGCCTGCAGCAAACAGATGTCAATAAGGCACTGCTCACCTTTTGTAAATCTTGTGTTTTTCGGATATAAGCCTAAAATGATAAAAGATGGGTCCAATGGCAAATCTTTGGAAGTAATCCTTTTCACCATTTGCTGTATGGAAACCCAAAATGTCTTAATTTCCCTGCATTCCCAAATGCAATGGTACAGAGTTCCTTTCTCTTCTCCACACTTAATGCATGTGTCAGGAATATTTGGATTATATTGATTTAATTTCACAGGAAGTGACATATACCCGCATAAGCCAGTTGTATTGAAGTAATCTCAATCTAGAGTTAATAGTTTGTTTATGGGCTCTTTTACAAACCAAACACCACTCCCCTATGGATAAATTTTGTTCTAAATCTTTCATCCAAGCTTTTAATTTTAAGGCAGAATTGTCTGAGGAGTTTGATAACAATAGATTGTAAAATTCTGAGATTGGTCCTTTTTGAAAACTGTCTTTTGTGATCATTTCTTCTAATTTAGAGTGGGGAGGTTTTGATAGAGTGTTTTGTTTTGCTACAATGTAAGTTCTAAGTTGAAGATATTTGAAAAAATATTTCCTCTGAATGTTGTATTTGTGCCTAAGCATGTCAAATGACATCATACATTCTGAGTCAGGAAGGTACAGGTCTTGAATTTTCTCCAATCCGTTTAAAGCCCAGTGTTTAAATACTGGATCAGCTCTTCCTGGGTGGAAATCCTGGTTTCCCCAAATTGGTGTCAATAGAGATATAGAAACTGGCTCTTTGGTATATCTTTTTACATTATACCATATCTTAATCATATTTTTGATGATTGGGTTACTAGTTTTCTTCAACAAATTACTTTCAGTGTCTGAGAAGAGGTACAAAGGCAATGAAGGGCTCAAGCCATTGCTTTCCATTTCTGTCCACTGGGGGGCGTCCTTTTTACTGAAATAATATCTAATCATTCTGAGTTGGGCTGCCCAATAGTACCATACTATGTTTGGGCGCATCAGGCCTCCTTCATTGTACAGCAAATGAAGCAAGGAAAGTCTTATTCTGGCTCGTTGGTTTGACCATATGAATTTAAGTAGTACTTTTTTAAGCTTTTTGAACCAATCAACAGGGTGGCAAGAGAATATTCTGGAAAACATACAACAGTTTTGGGAGTATATTCATTTTGTAAACGTTAATTCGACCAAACAGAGACAGAGGAAGAAGGATCCATCTACATGATGATTTTTTTTTTCAAAGAAAACCTTTCCGGAGTGTTTTTCACGGCCTCCTTTACATTATTTCATCATATGGCACGTTTTTACAACATGTTTGAAAAATCGCATTTTTTTTCGACATAGTATAGTAAGGCGTTTATTTTGCGCCAAAATTCATGATTTTTTTTCCCAACAATATGTTTATTTTTCATTTTCATGTTTTACACGATACAAACAAAAACAGGATACCTCTCAGACACAAATTTTAAAGTTACAGAGTGACACACCTTGGTGCAAAAGTAAAGGCCAACAAAACCAAAAAGCAGACCAGATCTCTCTCTACACAGAATTCTTAGCAACCTTCAGGATCTTCAGTAAAGTCCACAGCTTCTGCAAAGCGTATGAAAGGTCCCCAAATAGTTTCAAACAAGTCCTTTTTTCCTTTCAGCAGGTAGGTGATGCGTTCCAGTGGTAACATTGCCAGCATTTGTTTAACCCACTGTCCAATACTTGGTCTTTTTATGTTTTCCAGTGTACAGCAATCAATCTTTTTGCCTGCAGCAAACAGATGTCAATAAGGCACTGCTCACCTTTTGTAAATCTTGTGTTTTTCGGATATAAGCCTAAAATGATAAAAGATGGGTCCAATGGCAAATCTTTGGAAGTAATCCTTTTCACCATTTGCTGTATGGAAACCCAAAATGTCTTAATTTCCCTGCATTCCCAAATGCAATGGTACAGAGTTCCTTTCTCTTCTCCACACTTAATGCATGTGTCAGGAATATTTGGATTATATTGATTTAATTTCACAGGAAGTGACATATACCCGCATAAGCCAGTTGTATTGAAGTAATCTCAATCTAGAGTTAATAGTTTGTTTATGGGCTCTTTTACAAACCAAACACCACTCCCCTATGGATAAATTTTGTTCTAAATCTTTCATCCAAGCTTTTAATTTTAAGGCAGAATTGTCTGAGGAGTTTGATAACAATAGATTGTAAAATTCTGAGATTGGTCCTTTTTGAAAACTGTCTTTTGTGATCATTTCTTCTAATTTAGAGTGGGGAGGTTTTGATAGAGTGTTTTGTTTTGCTACAATGTAAGTTCTAAGTTGAAGATATTTGAAAAAATATTTCCTCTGAATGTTGTATTTGTGCCTAAGCATGTCAAATGACATCATACATTCTGAGTCAGGAAGGTACAGGTCTTGAATTTTCTCCAATCCGTTTAAAGCCCAGTGTTTAAATACTGGATCAGCTCTTCCTGGGTGGAAATCCTGGTTTCCCCAAATTGGTGTCAATAGAGATATAGAAACTGGCTCTTTGGTATATCTTTTTACATTATACCATATCTTAATCATATTTTTGATGATTGGGTTACTAGTTTTCTTCAACAAATTACTTTCAGTGTCTGAGAAGAGGTACAAAGGCAATGAAGGGCTCAAGCCATTGCTTTCCATTTCTGTCCACTGGGGCGCGTTTTTACAACATGTTTGAAAAATCGCATTTTTTTTCGACATAGTATAGTAAGGCGTTTTTTTTGCGCCAAAATTCATGATGATTTTTTTTTCAAAGAAAACCTTTCTGGAGTGTTTTTCACGGCCTCCTTTACATTATTTCATCATATGGCACGTTTTTACAACATGTTTGAAAAATCGCATTTTTTTTCGACATAGTATAGTAAGGCGTTTTTGTTGCGCCAAAATTCATGATTTTTTTTTCAAAGAAAACCATTCTGGAGTGTTTTTCACGGCCTCCTTTACATTATTTCATCATATGGCATGTTTTTACAACATGTTTGAAAAATCGCATTTTTTTTCGACATAGTATAGTAAGGCGTTTTTTTTGCGCCAAAATTCATGATGACTTTTTTTCAAAGAAAACCTTTCCGGAGTGTTTTTAACGGCCTCCTTTCCATTATTTCATCATATGGCACATTTTTACAACATGTTTGAAAAATCGCATTTTTTTTTCGACATAGTATAGTAAGGCGTTTTTTTGCGCCAAAATTCATGATGATTTTTTTTTCAAAGAAAACCTTTCCGGAGTGTTTTTCACGGCCTCCTTTACATTATTTCATCATATGGCACGTTTTTACAACATGTTTGAAAAATCGCATTTTTTTTCGACATAGTATAGTAAGGCGTTTTTTTTGCGCCAAAATTCATGATGATTTTTTTTTCAAAGAAAACCTTTCCGGAGTGTTTTTCACGGCCTCCTTTACATTATTTCATCATATGGCACGTTTTTACAACATGTTTGAAAAATCGCATTTTTTTTCGACATAGTATAGTAAGGCGTTTTTTTTGCGCCAAAATTCATGATGATTTTTTTTTCAAACAAAACCTTTCTGAAGTGTTTTTTACGGCCTCCTTTACATTATTTCATCATATGGCACGTTTTTACAACATGTTTGAAAAATCGCATTTTTTTTCGACATAGTATAGTAAGGCGTTTTTTTTGCGCCAAAATTCATGATGATTTTTTTTTCAAAGAAAACCTTTCTGGAGTGTTTTTCACGGCCTCCTTTACATTATTTCATCATATGGCACGTTTTTACAACATGTTTGAAAAATCGCATTTTTTTTCGACATAGTATAGTAAGGCGTTTTTTTGCGCCAAAATTCATGATGATTTTTTTTCAAAGAAAACCTTTCCGAAGTGTTTTTCACGGCCTCCTTTACATTATTTCATCATATGGCACGTTTTTACAACATGTTTGAAAAATCGCATTTTTTTTTCGACATAGTATAGTAAGGCGTTTTTTTGCGCCAAAATTCATGATGATTTTTTTTTCAAAGAAAACCTTTCCGGAGTGTTTTTCACGGCCTCCTTTACATTATTTCATCATATGGCACGTTTTTACAACATGTTTGAAAAATCGCATTTTTTTTCGACATAGTATAGTAAGGCGTTTTTTTTGCGCCAAAATTCATGATGATTTTTTTTTCAAAGAAAACCTTTCCGGAGTGTTTTTCACGGCCTCCTTTACATTATTTCATCATATGGCACGTTTTTACAACATGTTTGAAAAATCGCATTTTTTTTCGACATAGTATAGTAAGGCGTTTTTTTTGCGCCAAAATTCATGATGATTTTTTTTTCAAAGAAAACCTTTCCGGAGTGTTTTTCACGGCCTCCTTTACATTATTTCATCATATGGCATGTTTTTACAACATGTTTGAAAAATCGCATTTTTTTTCGACATAGTATAGTAAGGCGTTTTTTTTGCGCCAAAATTCATGATTTTTTTTTCAAAGAAAACCTTTCCGAAGTGTTTTTCATCGGCCTCCTTTACATTATTTCATCATATGGCATGTTTTTACAACATGTTTGAAAAATCGCATTTTTTTTCGACATAGTATAATAAGGCGTTTTTTTACACCAAAATTCATGATGTTTTTTTTCAAAGAAAACCTTTCCGAAGTGTTTTTCACGGCCTCCTTTACATTATTTCATCATATGGCATGTTTTTACAACATGTTTGAAAAATCACATTTTTTTTCGACATAGTATAGTAAGGCGTTTTTTTTGCGCCAAAATTCATGATGTTTTTTTCAAAGAAAACCTTTCCGAAGTGTTTTTCATGGCCTCCTTTACATTATTTCATCATATGGCATGTTTTTACAACATGTTTGAAAAATCGCATTTTTTTTCGACATAGTATAGTAAGGCGTTTTTTTGCGCCAAAATTCATGATGATTTTTTTTTCAAAGAAAACCTTTCCGGAGTGTTTTTCACGGCCTCCTTTACATTATTTCATCATATGGCATGTTTTTACAACATGTTTGAAAAATCGCATTTTTTTTCGACATAGTATAGTAAGGCGTTTTTTTACGCCAAAATTCATGATGTTTTTTTTCAAAGAAAACCTTTCCGAAGTGTTTTTCACGGCCTGCTTTACATTATTTCATCATATGGCACGTTTTTACAACATGTTTGAAAAATCGCATTTTTTTTCGACATAGTATAGTAAGGCGTTTTTTTTGCGCCAAAATTCATGATGATTTTTTTTTCAAAGAAAACCTTTCTGGAGTGTTTTTCACGGCCTCCTTTACATTATTTCATCATATGGCACGTTTTTACAACATTTTTGAAAAATCGCATTTTTTTTCGACATAGTATAGTAAGGCGTTTTTTTGCGCCAAAATTCATGATGATTTTTTTTTCAAAGCAAACATTTCCAGAGTGTTTTTCAAAGCCTCCTTTACATTATTTCATTGTATGGCACGTTTTTACAACATATTTGAAAAATCGCATTTTTTTTCGACATCGTATAGTAAGGCGTTTTTTTGCGCCAAATTTCATGATGATTTTTTTTTCAAAGAAAACCTTTCTGGAGTGTTTTTCACAGCCTTATTTATATTATTTCATCATATGGCATGTTTGTTCAAAAATCGCTTTTTTATTTCGACATAGTATACTATGTTGTTTTTTTGTGCCAAAATTCATGATGATTTTCTTTCAAAGAAAACTATGACGTTTTTGATGACATTTTGGACAACATACTAAACTATGACGTACTGGTGACGTTCTGAACAGCATACTATACTATGATGTGTTTGGTGCCGTTTTGGACAACACACTAAACTATCACATTTTTGATTAACTTTTGGATGACATACTAAACTATGACGTCTTTGTTGACTTTTTAGTGATGTCCAAAACGTCATCAAAAATGTCATAGTTTAGTATGTCATCTAAAATTTGACCAAGAACGTCATAGTTTTGTATGTTGTGCAAAACACCACCAAAGGCGTCATAGTATAGTATGTCGTTCAAAATTTGACCAAAAATGTCATAGTGTAGTATGTTGTCCAAATTTTGACCAAAGACATCTCAGTATATAGAATTTAATCTTATTGAAGCCTCACTTTCTACCCCTTTGTTGATTATCCATGCTGCTGTATTATCTTAATTATAATAAAGTCATCTAATTTTTAAGTTTATTTAGTTTTTATTGTTCTGGTGTAGTTTGTTCACATTTTATTTCTGCTCAGGTTTCTGGTTCAGTAGCTTCTTGCAGAGGATCAATATGTAGTTTTTTGCTCAAGTTTTTATTGTTTCTGGTAGTAAGCAAAGTAGCTTAGTTTAGTTTGTAGTGTGCTTGAAGTTTAAACAGTTTAAATGCACCGTTTAGCACGATTAATGTATCAAAATGAAGTGAATAAAGTGAAAATGTGACCAACAGTCTGCAGACAGGCTTCTGTTGAGCCTTTTACCTCAAACACAAATCATTTACACTTCAGTCGACTGTTTTTGTGAAGCTGCTCGTGTTTTTTCTGGCACAAACAGATGATATTTAATCGACCTCTTCCAGAAATCTCCTGTCCCAGTTTGGGTTTACAGAAATCATTAACTGACCCACACAGATCCAGATGTCACAAATGATCCGTCAGAACATACAAAACTGAACAAAATACACCTATGAATTGTATCAATGATAATAAAGAATCACAGCAGCAGTTTGAATATTAAGGTGCAAATAAAACCTTTACATGTCAGTTAAATGTAGTTTGTGGTGCAGAGTGATGGTTTATAACAACAACAACAACAATAATACTACTACTACCACTACTACTACTACTAACAATAATAATAATAATAATAATAATAATAATAATAAAGCATAAGCATAATAAGAAGAAGCCAACTGTTGTTTTTCTGTATGAATTTAGGAGTGCAGATTTTCAGTTCAGTTCAGTTTTGTTATTTTTTAATCAAACTTTTAGCACCTGTCCACTCTCTTTGAAGAAAAAAGTACAAGAATTCATAATTTTGTCATGCATTATAGTCTAGTTTAAAATTAATCTATCTCCAATTTTTGCTTTTTTTAAATACATTTTTGTTTGCTGTCTTATTTTTGATAATATTAATAATAAGAAGAATTATAATTTGAATTAAGATTTGAAATATAAAAATAAGTAAATATAATTTGTATTGTGATATTTATAATTAAAATTACAACAATAATAATCATTGTTATTATTATTATTATTATACAACTCTATAATCAAAATAACAACAATTAGTATTATGCTTATTATATGATCATTGTTTTGTGTCTGGTTTTTGTTGATTTGCTTCGGGTCCGTGTATATTTTGGCAATTGGATTTTCCGTTCTGAAACGGGTATTGAACAACAAAAAACGAGTAGTTATTTGATTTTTGTTCTAAAATACAAAACATAAAATTGAAATACAAGGCGTTTTTACTTTTTATGATCAAAAAGGGATATACGAAATTTTAAAAATGCTTTGATTTTCATATTTACAATAACAAAAAAATAAAATCAGTAAGAGACAAACGATAAAAGGTTCGTTTTTTCATTTTCTGAGACTGGAAGTGGTCATTAGCAAGTGTGGAGCCAAACGACAACAAGATTCTCAGAGGGCGGAGCCAGAGAGCAGTGATTGGTCAGACTGACTGAGAGCCAGAGAGCAGTGATTCGTCAGACCATAGATATATATAGAAGACAGCACACTAGCGTATCTAGTCTATGAATATCTATGGTCGACACGTCTGGTAGCGTCTCTGGCTGCTGTTGACCTTGTTTTTGGAGTAAAACACGGTAAGAAGATAAATACTCCTAATCAGTAGTGTTGTTTTGTTGTACGTTAAGTCAGCGACTTGTGTAGAGTTGTGTTTTGTCGTGTTTGAGCAGTTGGTCCAGACGCGTTAGCTAGCTAAGCGGCTAAGTTTGCTAGCAGGCAAATTAACACAGGTGGCTAACTTACCACTGAACACCTGTGTTAGTTGCTGCTGCAGCTGTCCGTCATTAGAATGAACTTCTCAACCTGTATTTCTCTGCTGTGTATTTTAGCTTTTAAAAAGTTCTTTTAATTTAAGGTTAACTGAAACCCGTTCAGCTGCCCTGAAGTTTAACATTCAGCTGGTTTGAATGAAACAACGCTTAACTTAACATTGCGCAACATTACCTCTCTGAATCTCCATAATTTCATTAAATTCCTTCTCTCTTCCACTGCTCAAGTTCAATCCAGTATATAAAGTGACATTAATAGTGAATAAACTAACAACCAGCCATTGTATTTATTTATTATTGCATGTATTTGTAGTAAAACATGAGATGAAACAGACGGCTGCATTCAAGGTGAGCTCTGAACATTTGATCTGGAACAGGAATTCAATAACGGCAGCATGAGCTTCATTTCAGTCTGTAGCTGCTGAATTCATGGATGAATCATCTGGCACTAGAGAGGAAGACCATCAAACATCCACGTCAGCTGATGGAGGTCCAAGAGTCTCACCCAACAAACAACCTACAGAGTGAAGACCTCGAATCTGATTGGACGACCTCCTATTCAGCCACATGTGTGAACAAATGCCTCTAAGTTGATTTGTTTTCTAAAATAAATCTAGTTTGAGTCCTAATCTATGCCTGTGTGTTTGCTTCTTTACACCGCTGTTAACAGTTTAGGCTGTTAGATTGTTCCAGATAAGACAAGTACAAGATTCTTCAGAGCCGTTCTACCACGAGCCTGACAGGAAGAACTCCAGCCGGCCGCCTGTCTGTGGGTGTTTGAGTGCTGAGAGGTTTGTGGATGCATGTGAACGTGTCTGTGTTGACACGGTGACCCTAGACAGCCGGGTCGTAATGTTTTTTGAGCAACACACCATACTATGACGTTTTTACAATGATGGTTCTACTATGAAGCCAGTTTGACATGTTCAGGTGTTCTTTGTGTGAAAACTCAGAGATTTCAGGGATCAGAAGGTGGTTTTCATCTTACTTTGTTAACTTTCTGCTTCAACTTTAAACTAAATTTCCTTCACTAAGCCAGCCCTCTGAACTTCCAGGAAGCTGTGTTCCTATTGGCTGTCCAGGTGGCTGCTTGGTATTATCAGGAACACCTGAGCAGCTCAGTGTCTTCCTGCTTTATTTAGCTGCAGCCAAACATTTCCTCTGCTTCTCTTCCCCAGTGAACCGGGTTTGGCTCCGTTGCTTTAGTTTGTTCTTTAGGCGTTGGCTTGCAGCTTCCAACAGTAAAATCGTCTTTAATGTGTTTCTTGGTGTGTTTTAGGGCTTTGTACTGGATAGTTGTCTTGGTAAATGTGGTTCTTTAGCCACAGTTGGCACATGGTGCTGATGTGTGCAGTGATTAGTGGATTTGATGCAGCTGAGTTGTGTCTTTATCTTGGCTGTAGTGAGTCTTCAGAGGTTTGTGGTCAGACACATTCTGTATTCTTGTTTGTGAACCAGCGTTGGTTGTCCAGAAGGTAAGAGTTCCTGTCCTGATTCTCTGTTCTCAGAGGTTCTCTGGTAGGCTGCAGGAGACTTTAGCGTTTGGGTTGTGCTAGTTTGGTTTTTGTACGGTTTCATTTGGACGACTATCTTGAGGCCCCTCCATGTGGTTTAGTGAGGTTTTCTGGAACAGTTCTACAAAGCAACCTGCAGCAGAAAAGACTTTGAGAGTTTTTAGGAAGTTCTGGAGACCAGACTTTAGAGCAGCAGAAACATTTGTCAGCAGTTTGAGCAGGAGAAGGTGAGCTTCAGAGTAGAAATGAGAAGGAAACCTTCTTGACCCGTGTGGTGAGGTCCTGTACCAAGAGTTTGAGCAGGTTGTGAAGAGTCTGTAGTTCTTTGGTCTGAAAGCACGAGAAGAGTCGACTCATTAAAGGAGAAAACAGGAGATATTGTTGGTTCTTCTTTCGCTCTGCAGTTTCCAGTTTCCTTAGACTGAATATCAAGTTTATATTTTAAATGATTTCCCATGTGAACCCAAGAAGACTTCAATAAACTCCCTCCATCCCCTGGACACAACATATTTTATTACCATGTTAATTCTTTTTTGTTGTTTGTTTTTGAGTTTTACTCCTAGTTTTAGCATAGTTTTTTCTCTTTGCTTGTTTAGTTTTGTAATCTGTGTGAAAGGTGCTAAACAAATAAAGCTGAATTGATAAACTGAATAACTGACTAACTTGTGATTGTGACAACAGAAGTATTTTCATTGTGATTTAAGGGTTTGTTTCATTTTTAAGGTTGGGGTTAAAATCTTGACAGAAAAAAAAGATTAAAGAAATAAATTACAGTAAAAAAGCAATTAAATCAAAGGAAAAAACATTTAATATAATAAAACTTTTAAAAAGAAAATTAAATATTGAATTCAATTAAATTATATTAGACAAAATATTTAATTGGATAATTAAATGGAAGATGCAAAGCATGTAATTAGGAAATTAAACAAAAATTTTTAAACAAAGATATTAAACATAAAAGATGAAATATTTTAGATAATTAAACATTTAAAAAATACAATTAAACAAGAATATTACACATTTAGAAAAATACTAAACCATTAATTAGATTATTAAACCTTTAAAAGTCAAAACATTTAATTAAAAAGTTAAATGTTTAATTAGAAAATTAAATCTTAAAGACAATAAAACTTTAAACAGGAATTAAAAAGAAAATACAATGAAGCATTAAAAAAGAAAATTAAACATTAAAAGGTGGTAAAACATTTAAAAAGAAAAACCTTAGCAAAGATTTAATTGAAAAATTAAACATTGGGAAAGACAAGGAAATTTTTCAAACAAGCCGATGAAACATTTGAAAAAACAACAATTAAACATTAAAAAGACAAAACATTTCGAAATCAGATCAGACATTAGAACAGAATAAAAGGTGACAAAAGAGCAAAACTAAACATTTAAGAAGAATCAAACTCAAGATAAAACCTTTGAAAGGGCACCAGTTAAACTTTAGAAGATCAAATTAAACAGAAGAGACAATAAAATGATGAAAAAGAGCCAAAACAGATCTTAAAGTGTTTTCTAGTCTGAAATGAAAACATCAAGTTGTTTCTTCAAACATCTCCTCTTTCTATGTTCTTGGTTTGATTGTGGACAGATTTACTAAGAACTCATTTCAGAAAACTGCTTTCCAGATAAAGTCTACTAGTAGTTGACGGCATTTATCAAACTAATGTTACCTTCTGATCTCCACAAACTTTACTGTTCAGTGAAAAGAATCAAAGTTTGTTGAGGATTTCTAAAAAACCCACAGGTGAAGGTCTGAGAAGAACTCAGATGGATGATCTAAATGTGAAATCAAGACTCATGGTCACAAGTTTTAAGGCTTCTATTAACCAGAAAGTTCAAAGTAACAGAGAAGTACTGAGAAACTTTTAAAACTTCAGTCCTCAGACTGTCTGAAGGTTCAAAGTAACAGAGAAGTACTGAGAAACTTTTAAAACTTCAGTCCTCAGACTGTCTGAAGGTTCAAAGTAACAGAGAAATACTGAGAAACTTTTAAAACTTCAGTCCTCAGACTGTCTGAAGGTTCAAAGTAACAGAGAACTGCTCAAGAACTTTTAGGTTTTCAGTCCTCGGACCTTCGAAAGGTTCAAACTAACAGAGAACTACTCAGGAACTTAGAAGATTTCAGTCCTTGGACTGTGTGAAAGTTCAATCTAACAGAGAACTACTGTGGGACTTAGAAAATTTCAGCCCTCAGACTGTGTGAAAGCTCAGGTCCTGAGGACTCGGGAGGTGTGGGGGCTTTGGAAAGTCTTGGAAGTGAGGGTTCAACCCTCCAGCACAGGCTGAAGTCCCACCTCCTGAGAAAAACGGGCGAGAAAAGAGAAAGTAAAAAAAAAAAAACTCGAAACGACAAAAAATAGATGATAAATGCGCAAAAAAAACTAAAATTAGTATCTGAGCGAGTAGCTCAGGAGGATAAGAGGATAGACTACAGATTGGAAGGTCGCCGGTTCAAGACCGGCCAGAGGCAGTTTTCTTTCTTTGTCTTTGTCAGAATTTTGAGAAAATTTAAGAAGTGACTGGTCTTGAACCCGGACCTGCAGCTCCACAGGCAAATCCTTAACTCACTGAGCTACAGATCATATAAAAATAAATAAATTCGTCGTCCCTTTGACATCGTAGTTGCTGATGTCACCACATGGGCGGAGCCAAGGCGGAGTCTGGGTGGAGTCAGGGCGGAGAGTAGGCGGGGAGGTGGGAGGAGTAGATGGGCGGGAGGACGCCACCCACCTCCCCGCCTACTCTCCGCCCTGACTCCACCCAGACTCCCCCACCACACCTTCCCCGGCCCGACGAGTTTTTCGAGTCTCCACGAGTTCTTCGAGTCTCCACAGGTTTTCCCCAGTTTCTGGAGTTTCCACCAGGTCGGAGGCAGAACAAGTTGTTATGAAGAGGAGTTGAAGTCGGCCAGGATGGACTGACTTTTTACAGCGACTAGAAGGAAGACCACTAGAAGAGCAGGTCTTTAACCACCATCCATAAAATCCATGGAGTTGACTCCAGAGAAATGAAGGGACGTCAACTTTTATCAACGTCCATCCACATGTTCAACTTCATATCTTTACTTGGAGATTTTTAGCACCACAAACCTTTAGTATCACACTTTATTATCATTTATTAGGACTTTAATGGAATCCATCAGCAAATTTAGTTTTTGTTGAGAAACTTTATTCTTGTCGTCGTGGGACTGCAATATTTAAAACTGTTCCTTCTATTTGACCTCATGTTTATTAGTTTTAGTGGAGAAAGTTTGAATTGTCAATTAGTCTCTTAAAAACAAAATAATAAATTGGATTAGTCAAGAGGTTTAAATTTCTTACTTTGCCATATTTTAAATATGACAAAAAAAATTAAAAATAAAGCATCTTGAGACAATTTGACCTGTAATTGGCATTATATGAATAAAATTGAATTAAAATTGTATGTATCTTGTAATGTTGGAGTAATTCAGCCATATATGTTGGAAAACACATTCTCTTTGTCCATTAATCTGTTGATTGTTTTCTCCACTAATTCATTTCTTGTTTTGGTTTATAAAATGTCAAGCCCAAATATATTCAGTTTACTGTCATAAAAACCAAAAAGATTTACATTCATGATGCACGAATCAGACAGTTTTTCACTTTTTATCTTAGTTTAGTCAGAAAGATAGTTGATAATGTGTGAATTGTTGCAGCTTGTGAGCCGTAAAAGGTTTTAATCTTTGGGGCCGAGTGTCAAAAAACATTTAGAAACCAACATCAACAAAACACTCAAAGGGAAATCCAACTTTTGCATGACAATGTCTAATGAAAGGACATTTATTTCCAACGTAAATGTGTGATATTCATCCTCTGGAGCTTTCTCTTCACATCGTCTTCCACCTGGACTGCTTTGGTCGGGAGCATGTGCAACAAACATTTGAAAAACTACACTTTAACATCAATGAATGACACTGAAGTTTAATCTCTACATAAATGAGACTGAGTCTGGATGTGCTGCTCTGTCATTAACTCCTAAGTTTAGGGAAAGTTAAAACAAAAGAGGACAGTTCAGAGAAGACTTGAGAATGAGCTTATTTTGAACAAACATCTCAGACTTTCTGAGCTTCAGCACCTCTAGCAAGATATTTTAACAACAAGCAACTCAAGAGATCCAGAAGTTGGAGCGAGTTAGCTTTAGCTGAGCCAAAGAACATGTGGGACACTAACCTAGCAAACATTTCAGACTTTTCTCTGTGAATTCTGGGAAATAATTTCCTATTTAATGACAGAGCTACACATCTTAACTCAGTCTCATGAAAACAGACTCTAATTCAGTGTCATCCATCCATATTAAAGTGCAGTTACCCAAAATGTTTGATGCATGAGCTCCAACAAAACCTGTCCAGGTAAAAGGCCACTTTGACAAACAGGAAGTGGAAGATTCCAAGCAGATTTATAGAAGGGGGAACCAGACTGTACTAAGTGTGGTCGAGTATAGAGGGGTGTTTTTGTGGGTTTTTAAGGCTGATAACGATTATTAGTGAGACATTTAGAGTAGATATTCATTTGCAGTAAATGAAAGTATTTAAAATCTTGAGTTAAACTTAGAACAACGCAAACTCTAACAGAAAACTTTGTTGATACGTTTTTGTTTTGTTTACAGATGTTAAGTTAAAGGAGTTTTATTTGTGACGTATAACCAATCAAATCACTCCAGAAGACAGAGCGACCACAGGTAGATAAAGGTTCAGAGCCAAAGTAGCGCCATTTTTAAATTGATTTATTACCGTAAATCAGTAAAAAATAAAATACTGATAATCAGTAAATCAGTCAGCCCACAATTACTACAATTCTACAATGTATGTCTCTTTCCTTTGACTTGTTATTTGTAACAATATACGATGTATATGATGCCGTTTTTTCATACCAAAGGCTATACTATGATGTTTTCTCAGAGACATACTCTGTTTGTTCTGGCCCTGCACTCTTCCTCTGTTGTTTTCTGGATTGTACTCAGCTTCCTGCCTTCGTCCATCCGGCCTCCGTTGACTTGTCCCGCCTGCCGTCTCTGGAGCTGAAGCTGGATTGGAACAGACCAAAGTACAATCCAATTAGTTTAGGGTGCTACTGCGGTGTGTTTTGGGGTTTAAAGAGGTGAACAGGAAGAGTTTTTTTTCCTATTGATTATCTTTTACTTTGTTCCTGGTTGGAATGCCCATCAGTGTCAACGTGAAGTTCACTTTTAGTTCTGTTGATTTATTTTTATTTTACTAACACCCATTTGCTTTTAACCCCCTCACATGTTATGTTGTTATAAAGTTACTCTTTCAAATAAATTCTCGTCGAACCCTCTGGAAACCAGCGTTTGGACTGTTTTTGTGTTGCTCCTCACCTACTTCAGACAGCCGGGACAGAAGAATGTTTTGTGGACTAAAGGCTATACTGTGACGTTTTTGGAGCGACATGCTAAACTATGACGTTTTTAGAGGGACATGCAATACTATAGGCTTTTTTAATTGACATATTACTATGACTTTTTTTTGTTTTAGTTTTTTTGTTTTAGTTTTTTTTGTTGTTTTTTAGCAACATATAAGAATTTGAACAGTTTTAAAAGTTACTATACTTTTACTTGTGCAATGAAATTATTATTCTATGGCATTTTTTAGACATATTATACTCTGTTTTCTTGAATAAAATACTATTTTGACAATATACTTCACTATGACATTGTTTGAACCACATATCATAAATGACAATTTTAGGCAACATCCTATCATTTTGCGCTTTTTGAACCACATAATAATTATGATTTTTTTTGCCAACATGCTGTACTATGAACTACAGGCCATACTATGTTATTCTTGAAAAGTATACTATACTTTGACATTTTCTGAACTACATCCTATACTATGGCATTGTACACAGAGTGCTTTGGTTACATGTTGATTTATAATCTAGATTTTTTTCTGTTTTGTTTTTTGATGGGATTACCACAGACCTGACCGTGAACACCGTTGACACCCACCTGAGGGAGACGCTGCCTAAGATCTCAAGGCTGCTTGGTCGTGGTCTTTTTGGTCCTGCTCCAGAACGCCTTCATCAACTATGTCTTCTTTTGAAGAGGCCATCAGATGCTGCAATCTCTGACCTTCAGGAGGAACTGCTACTTTCACTCTGTAACGAGACAGCGGTTATTTTAAAGACCCAGCTCCTGGTGGCTTTGAGCGAAAATTTAACATCCATCAAAATGGAACTACAGACAGTTAAATCTGAGCTGTCGGTCAGTATTTCAAACATCAAGTCCGACCCGGCTGCCCTAAAGCACGCAGTGGGTGAAACAGAAACTTCACTCTCCACATCACCGACAACATCGTCACACTCCAA
Source organism: Amphiprion clarkii (assembly GCA_027123335.1). Classification (NCBI taxonomy): domain Eukaryota; kingdom Metazoa; phylum Chordata; class Actinopteri; family Pomacentridae; genus Amphiprion; species Amphiprion clarkii. The sequence continues at coordinate 5,348,376 of CM049586.1, forward strand.
AGCAGAGCACCTGTCTGCTGAACTTTTAAAAGTGGACAATAAATGTGAAGAATGTGATGTGGATCCATTGGTCTGATGGACTGAGAGCTCCAGAGAACATGAACATCCAGCTGTGGTTGTCGGAAGAGTCTTTTGTCCTTCATCACTGTGAGGAAGAGCAGCACTGATGTCCTCCTCATCCTTCCAGTAATAACAATAATGCTGCAGATTCAGCTCCTCTCTTCATAATATAATTTTTCTTGTTACTGTTCAGTTTTTACACTTCACTGTCAGCAACACTTTATAAATTTCATCCATTTATTACATGTGTTTACACATCTTTACAGTTCACAATTGTTAAATAATGTGGTTTGAAATGTGCAATAAAGGAAATAATGAAGCTCCTGACCTGAATGTGTTGATGTTTTAATGCTGCATATCTGCTATAAATAACATGGACTTTTTAGATTGTATTTGCGCTCCAACAGCAGAGATGAAGTTAAAGGTGATAAATGGAACCTGTGAATACTAAGAACAGAGAATAATAAACTGCTTCTGACCTTCTGAAAGTGAACGCTAAACAGGAAGTGGTTCACTGAGGATGTCGTCCATTCAGTCTCCTTCTTCACAACCAGATGAGGTTTTCCTTCTGTTGGCTTCACCCAGAAGATCCTCACAGTGAACATGAGACACCTGAGATGAAGACAGGCGTCACAGTATCAGCATCAACAGCAGAGGTTCATTTTAAAGTATCCCTGGAAAGATTTCCTATTTCATACATAGTTTTCAAAGCACTGAAAGACAGAAAGGCCTGTAGTCACTTTAGCTTTAGAGGAGAAGATTTTATTATCCAGCTTATCTGTGCTGTAATTTAAATGTAATAACTGTAATATTCATCATTACTTTGGACATATTCTGGGAGGTTATTTTTCTAATCTGCACTGCAGGAATAAGTACTACAACATGTGAATCAGTCATTAAACAACGTAAACGACTAGAGAGCGTTTTCTCCAGTTCAACTTCAGAGACTCAGCAGATATTCAGGACTACTGACAACACAGAACCTTAACCTCAATGTTTTAATCACATTTAGGTTTTCTAAACGTTACATTAATGTGAACCAGCATCTCCATGAACAGTTTTATTAACTACATGTACCACATTACAGTAACACAACACACTTCAGCTGTTTACATGAAACACAACACAAACATCGTTAGCTTAATGCTACGTTAGCTTAATGCTACGTTAGCTTTAATCATGCTACGACTGAGCAGCTAGCTCGGTTAGCATTGCTAATATTAAAACTAATATTTACCGGATGCTAACTCTCTTCTCTGGTCAACACACACAGAAATAAACTCCACCAACATCTGGAGTGCATGGCACACATTACATCTGACACTAAAGCTGCATATAAAGTGCATTAAAAGCGGCACCGATACGAAAAAAAACATTAACTTACCGAACTATCAGAGTCCTTTCAGTGTCTGCTGGTAGAATCAGCTGAAGGCAGAAAACTGGTTAAAACAAGGCAACGGGTAGGAAAACTGTCTGTGGAAAATGTTGTGCTGCTGCACCGATAAATATACCAACAGTTATTATATCAGAATTAATCCAAACGAGGAGAGCAGAGTCTCTGCTGCCTCCTCCAGAGGTCCTGTCAATCATTCCAGACCGGGCTGTCAATCAAGTAGCCCCGCCCCCTGGCTCCGCAAAACTTTAACGCTCTATAAAAAAAATAAAAAATCAATATTGATTTATTTTAAGATCGGCCACCTGATCTCTCATTTTGACGATGAAAACTAACAACAACAAAAAAATTATATACAGTCTATGCACCATACTCTGGCTCCACACTTGCCGATGACCACTTCCGGTCTCAGAAAATGAAAAAACTGACCTTTTTTCGTTTCTGTCTCTTACTGATTTTACTTTTTTTGTTATTCTAAATGTAAAATGAAAATCAAAGCATTTTTAAAATTTCGTATATTCCCTTTTGATCATGAAAAGGAAAAACGTCTTGTATTTCAATTTTAATTTTTGTATTTTAAAACGAAAATCAAATAACCACTGTTTTTTGTTGTTCAATAAGTGTTTCAGAACGGAAAATCCAATTGCCAAAATATACAGTGACCATTATGATTATTATATTATCATTGTTTTCTGTTTTTTGTTGTTTCGTGTCTATTTTGTTCTTGTATTGTATCTCATTTTTCTTGTTTCCGGTTCTTGTTGATTTGCTTCGGTTCATTGTTATTTTGTTTTTTCTTGTTTTGTGTCTCAAACTTATAAAACATCATTTGCCTTCTGCATTGGGAGAAACCAGACGGACTCGTTGAGTTTCAACACAGTTTATTTTCTGCTTAAATAATTACTTGGATCATCCAGTGTTGGCTATGTTGGTTGGTCATACATGTCGGTACCAGATTTATCATCGACAATGGATGCTTGGGGTGGATTCGTATGAAAAGAACAAAAAAAAAAAGACAAGAAATAAGAAATACACGGGAACAGAAAATCACATTTTTGACGTGTAAAATCGAGATCGGAGTCTCGTCGGTACAAAGAAGTTTTTAACGGAGCTTCAAAATGAGATTCTCTGTTCTGGTGTAAATATAAACAGTCCCCCTGGTTTTTATTTTATTTTAAAACCACAGTCGAACTAAAAGCCTAAACTTCTAGATGGGTTTACAGATAGACGGGATTTATTGGATGCTAATCGCGCACGCACACACACACACACACACACACACACACACACACACACACACACACAGAGGGCTGCTAGCGCTTTGAGCTAACGAAACATTCGGAGTGTTTCCGTTCAACTAAAAACGTCATGATGAGTGCAGCGCAGACAGAATCAAACCCTCTAGATTATTACAGTGCTCTGAGTTAGGAGGAGAAACAGAAAGCGTTAAAGAAAAGTGACGCCACATGCAGTCTGCAGAACGCCCCGAGCTGTTAAAGAAACAAACCAAGCAGTGGGTTTTATTTTCTCCATTCGCTTCTCATTCGGCTGTTTTTTTTTTTTTTTATTAATATATTGGCTTAGGAAGAGCAAGTCAAGGTCAAGGCTTCTCAAACAGTGTCGACCTTTTGGCAAAGCTTCATCAATCAGTGCAGAAACAATCCGTGAAGCTACTGGTTTCTGTTGTTTTTAAAGATTTTTATACAGTGTCATTTATATACAAGGAAAAAAAATCACCCATTTTACTATTATATTTCATTTGTTTCTCTTTTTAAAAAAAGAACCACGTGGTACAACCCCGATACTGAGGGTCCAGGAGGAAAAATAGACGATATAAGGCGAGTGTCTGAGAGTGAAGTCGATCCGTCAGCGGTTCGGTTTTTTTTTTTCTCCTCGTTTTGTGCCGTCTTTGGAAAACATCCGGCTCACGTCCATGCGAGTCCTCCCGGCGGTGAGTGAGTTTGGTGACATGCTCATGCGAAATCAAAGAAAAGTAAACGTCTTGCTGAAAACCATGCGTTTGTTAAAGTGAAAGCTTCAGACGCGACTCGGCTGATTGACGTGTTCCTCTGATGTTCCTCCCAGAGTGGATGCTGGACGCCGGTGGACCTGGAGGGAAAAATCACAAAATTATGTTTAAATCTGACGATCAGACGGACTCATAGCATAGAGGTGTGCAGTATGCAGTTACTAATGAACTTTTTCCTGCAAAAATGTGAAAATAAATCTAGTTCCAAAAAGTTTTAGACAGTTTTACTGCGTGGTTGATCTCGTCCAATATGTAGCAACACTGTGGACCGTTCTGTGATTTGATTTTGGATTTATAGATTCTTAATGATTGACTTTCTGGATGTATATTACCAGTCAAAAGTTTTAGAACGCCCCAGTATTTCCATTTTTTTTATTGTAAATTCTGTATGTTAATGTGTCATTGTTCTCTGAAATGAAAGCATAGAACAAATAAACAAATGAAGTAAAAAAAAAAATCACTTTAGAAACCAAAATGTAGTAGCAGTAGTTGTAGTATTTGTGGTAGTTGTATTTGTAGTAGTTTTAGTAGTAGCAGTATTTGTAGTTTTTCTTATTGAGTAAAATAATAAAGTATTAATTTACACGTTGACGTAAAAAAATCATTTAAATCCAACAAAAACCTAATTATTTACCAAATATATGCAGTTATTTTCAGCTTTTTACAGTTTTTAAATGTTACAATACTCCACCAATTTCACAATTTTTTTCACAGGACTTTCATTTTTTTGCTTTATAACCACAGAGGAGCCTCTAGTCTCCACTCAGTTACTGCATAGTTTTTCTGTTTTTGCAGTTTGTAGCTCTAAAAATGGTGTAATTTAGGTGATTTTAAAGGAGAATGCGGTTTTAAACCTGCTGCAGGTTTTTAGAGATTGCCTTTTAATCTCCATTTTTATAGCAGCACAGTGGGTTCCAGCACTGCTTTATGCAGACAGAGGGGGTTGGAAGGAATCTAGAAAAGTTGGACATCTGTAGGATTTAGTAGCTACAACTTTCAAGGCTTGATCAACCTCCGTTGCTGCAGAGCAGCTTTAAGTTGTTAACCCATTTCTCTTGTCTGAAAAAGGCCTTTTTGTATAATTCTGAAATCTACATTATTTTTCATTTTTGGTTAACCTTACCTTTTTTTTAACCTCTGGCAGTTCACCGCTTACCTTTGGACCATTTCAAGCTATTCATTGGACTTGAACTAGTTGAATTTTAATAAAAAAAAAAAACTTGAAAAATTGGGGCGTTCTAAAACTTTTGACTGGCGGTGTCCAACAGTGAATGTCATTAGCTTCTTACCAGGTGTATTTGAGAGCTCCGCTGTTATGACTGACTCTTCTTGCCCTGTTTCTTGTTGGCAGCGTCTCCAGGCTGAGCAGAGGAAGCAGCCAGGATCATACAGAAAAAGGTGATTTAAAAAAAGAGAAAGAAAGAAAACACAAAGTTAGAGCAGCGTTCAGGCTAAACGTGAACCGTGAGTTAAAGAAGCTCAGATCAGCTACATCAGGCCACATGCTGCAAGAAAGTTGAATTAAGGAGAGAAAAAAGGTGTTAAAATGACTGCAAACATAATCACACATGCTCAACAGAGATTTTTCTATATCAGTGGAATATTTAATGTTAGTAGATCTGAAGCTCAATCAATGACCGAACTACAGAAACGGTGACTTCAGCCACAATTACATCCACAGCACACAGCAAAACACACATTTTCCAACACAAGCAGCTCAGAATAGCGCTGAAATCAGAGTTCAGGTCACGTGAATGGTCTGATTTATTCACTCTATCTGTACCTTTGTGCTTTAGTTTATCAATATAACAACCGCAGCAACTTTTTCTGGAGTCTTTTGCTGTATTTCTATGAATTTTTGCATGAAACAAACCAAAACAAACTTTGGATGCTTGGATACAGTTTTAGTAGAATAAAAGGGGCTTTGAATCTGAATTAATCGGCCTTTTTTGGGTTCAGATTGGACAGTAGTCGTGCTGAAATGAGTCCTCGACTTATTTGACAACTAAAATTGCTCGAGGCAAAATTCTCTGAAGGCTTCATTTAATCCACTACATCCTAGACTCCAGGTCACGACGTGGTCCGGACCCAGACTTCCTCCTGCACAGACCTATAATGCTGAACTATGAAGACAGTTTACTGTAGTCAGACTGTCTTTGTACTCCACTATATAAGTAGATAACTATATATATGTACAATACTGCTGTACTACAGGGAGGGCCATAAGTTTCCATACATAGGAAAATGTATAATGTATATTTTTCATGTTTCAGATACCCTAGAAGATGCGTTTGACGCTATCTTTGGGGGCACTTGAAGGCCGTGGTGTATCAGGTGAAGATACGAGACATAAATCATCTGAAGGAAACTATCACCAACGCCATTACAAGCAGAACTTCAACTGTGCTAGTGCAAGTTCATCAACAGTGGAAAACACGTATTAATACGTGTTTTCATATAGAGCACATTATATAAATAAAAATGGTTGTCCAACATAAAATGTTTATTTTTCCTCTGTATGGAAACTTATGGCTCACCCTGTATACTATATATGTACGAAACCCCACGGATTTCTGTTCCATAGCGCGCTAACTTCCACTTTTGATGCTGTAACGCCAAGCGCGGAATTTAATTACTCAGTTAATCCCCATAACACTCGATAGAATACTGGGTCGCTAAAATAATCAGTAGCTGCAGCCCTAGACAGTAGCTTTCAAGAGTGTTACGAGTGAAGGAACGTAGGGAGCTTCTGCTAGTAGCTGACTATGTTCTTTTGCTGTTTTATGTTATTCAGGTTCTCTGTTTATCCATCTGGCTTTCAAACACAACCATGCAAAGCTACGTGTGGCTAAAAGCTGCATATATCTACAGATCTGGGTGTTTTTCCTCTAAGTTTCCATCTTGAACTGCTTCTTTCACATTAGTCTGAGTGATTTCATTCAGTTCACATTCAGCTACAGCTTCATGCAGGTGTCAGTGAGCTGAGACTAAACTACGTTAAACCTCGGTTTTCCCTCTCTGGACTTCGTCCTTGTGTCGGGATCGCTTCCCCCTCTTCTTGCTTTTACCCCCCGAGGGTCCGGCTGAAGGAGCAACATCTGCTCCAGCTGTTGTTGCACCAACAGCAGCATCAACAGCATCGGAAGCATCAACAGCATCAGCAGCAGTAACAACAGGAGCAGCCGCTTCGTCGGCTAAAAGTTCGCCTTCGCTTTCCCTCCTGTCCTCTGAGTTGTAAATCCGACGAACCACTTTTCTGATCACCTGTAGGGGCAAAGCATGAGGAGGAAATAATGGAGAGGAGGGTTTGGATGTGTGAAAGAGGATGTTCGTGATGTTTCCAGAAGAAAATGAGATGTTTGTTGTGAGATGAAGGTGAACCAGGTGAGGATGAGGACGGTTACTTTTCTGGTGACCAGATTCCCGTCTTCGTCTATGAACTGCTCCTCGGTCACAGACTCTCCAGGAATGTTTCTGGCTTCCTCTCCCTGCGATCAAAGTTTATATACAGATGAAGGAGTGAAGGATGAGGAGGGTGAAGGTTGTTATTCAGCAAATTCAGCGGCGTTTCCAAACAGACACGATGGTAGAATCAAGAAAAATGATTTGAAACAGTCGATGAGGCTCAAAATCAGGATTAACTGTGTTTCTAAAGTGGTCAAATCGATAAAAACATCCTTTATAGTTTCCATTTGTGCTGCAGAACTATTGGCGAGAAGCTGCTAAAATATTCTACGGTTTTTACAACAATATATACAACCAATATTTAGCATTTTTACAAGATAAGGCAGAACTCATGTATGTGTTGTGTTGATTTTTGATGTTTAAGAGGTTGCTGTGAAGGAAAAATTACCCTTCCCTTTCAAGGGTTTTTCCTTAAGCCTCCTGTCGTCCTCATTTATGGCCACCAAAAAATATTGTTTCCTTGTCTGAAAAAAATCCAAAAATTCCGCAAAAAAATTCCTAAATTTCAGAAAATTTTCAAAATTTTCAGGAAGAAAATTCCAATAATTCCTTAAAATTTTCCCTTAAAAGTTTTATTTTAAAAAAAATTCCCCAAATTTGGCAAGAAAATTTTGTAAATATTTTCAAAAAATGAGTAAAAATCTTCCAAAAAAATCCTAAAAATATCTAGTGATTCCATATATATCAGTAAAACTTCTAACATTTTCTTTAAGAATATTCATATAAAAATCGACTTGATTTTTATGTGATTGTTCTTAAGAAACATTTTTAACATTTCTTTTTTTCCATCAAAAAATGTTCAAAGATTTCCCAAAAATGTTGAAAATGTGGACATCAGAAGCTTCACTGTGAAAATAGATTTTTTTCCCACATTTTCAAACTTTAAACCCGATCAAATTTGACCCGCAGTTGACCCATCAATTTTGCCAATTATTGTATTTTTTAGGCTAATTTAAGATGAAATAAGTCAACAAAATCTCTTTCCTGTCTATATAAATGTTGAAAAGTTCTCTTTTAATTGAATTTTTTGAAACATACATAAACATTTTTTAATCTATTATATAATTCTTATAGTTTATTTTATAAATAATGTTATTTCTATTCAGTTTTAAGTTTTTAGTTCCTCTTATTATGATTATTTCGAGACCTAAATTTTCAGTTTTACTGCAAATGTACAGTATATCTGTGCAAAATATCGGTTATCTGAATTTTTCTCATTTCTCCACCGCAAACAAAATGAAGCAACAGTTCAGTTCTGCAGCACATGGCATCTCCCCAATTCAAAGAAACGCCAACTGAAGATGTTTATTTGTGAGTCCATCTTAACAGTTTGGAAACCCGGCTGATGCTGATCTATTTCACAGGCTGCGTTCAAAACTTCAAACCACAAACCTGCAGCAGCAGAGACAAAGAAACAAAAGGTAGAAGCTACAGATGTGAAATAATACATCAATCAGTGTCAAAAAAAGAGAGAAAAATGTAAAAGTTTAGCTGCAAACTAGATTAAATTCCATTTTCAAACCAAAAATCCTTCATGCACAAGAAGAATGAAGCTCATTCAACAAGACTAGACACACAAACGCATCAATAATCAGTTAAGTATTAATTCATCTCTCTGCTTTGGAGGAAAATAAAAGAATTCTTTAGTTGCAATTTTTCCAATGTAAATATTTGCACATTTTTTTTTTGGTCTTTTCCAATTATAAGGTGGAACTTTCTGCTCAAACATCTGATTTACCTGACATTTGTGATTTAGAAACTTTTCCACCTCAGCAAATCAGAAAAATCTTTGCAAAAAAAAAAAAAAAAAAAAAAAAAAAAAAAAAAAAAAAAAAAACAAAAAAAAATCCTGACATTTGTGATTTAGAAACTTTTCCACCTCAGCAAATCAGAAAATCTTTGCAAAATTATCACTTTTTGAACTTCCCCACTCAGGTTTTTCATGTGCAAATATAAGGTTTGCACCATAACTCTCCTTTCTGCTACATTTTCTTGCTTTTACAAACACTAACGCTGCACAAACAAAGCCGTCTGCTACTACTACTGCCATGCTCAGCACACTCAGCAGCAGATAAATCCTCTTTCTGCCTGAATCTTTACGAAGATTCACAGATCTTTAGCTACAGCGCCGCCTCCAGCTGCTCCACACACCTTCAGAATGACCCGTCTGCGGTAAACTCTGGTGGTGACGGTGGTTTCTTCTTCAGAGTCCGACTCTCCGGCTCTAAGTCTCCCCTGATGGAGGCAGCGTTAATCACCCAGACGTGTCGTCAGTTTAAGAGTTCCTGCTGTAGTTTTAATGGTTCACCCTCTGAACCCTGAGCAGGTTTTTGATTTGTTAGTTTTCCTCACTCTGGGCTCATTTTTTACTTTAACATAAGGTCCTGAACCTCTATGGAGACTCTCAAATATGTTTAGTGCTAACAAAGTTCAAGGAATCATGAAAATATAAAACAAAAGTTGGCTTTCTTCAATTATTCACTTTACAAAGATTAAAAATAACTGGAACCAACATGGAAAACATCTTTAAAGTGCCAGCAGGTGTTACCAGCATTGGAAATAATGGTGACTCGACAAACTGTAGATATTTTACAGCTTTTTTATACTTCTACAGCCTTTACAAACTAGTCATTTTTAACACTACTCTGACGTTTCACCATGCTGAATGTATCTCCAACTACTTCCTGCTCTGTTTACTGTTTTTGAGCCATGCTGCATTTATTTATTTTTTTGCTCAATTACGTTTTATTTTCCATTTTTTGTTTCAACAATCATCTGTTGGTTGTAACTGAGTCAATCATGGTTTCTTGGTTGCGCTGAGGAGCATAGAATTTATTGTTTTTCACAGAATTCACAGTGTAAACACCATATTTTTGGCAATTTTTTAAAGCTTATTTTTCCTGATGAAACCGCATATCATATGACTAGTTCAAGCACTGTTTGAAAGTTGAAAATCTGATGATTCTTTATGTTTTTGGCGTAATTTTGAACTTTCTTTAAAACAGTGACATGATTTTCAAACCCACCAGACGGTTTCGGGGTTCAGAGGGTTAAATTTGAATGAAAACTCTAGTATAACTTTCCCACTAAAGCTAAAATTAATCCTCTAAAGTCTGCTAATGAGCATCTTTGAAGCTTTAAGTTAAGACAAAATACAGCTGAAAAAAAACCATGAGGTGTGTTGGTATTTGTGCGTGAATTGTCGACTAACACGTTGGTTTGGATCGGTTCTCACCTGGACTTTGTGCTGGGACCGGTCCCCTCCGTCTTCCCGTCCTTTGCTTGGTCCCGCTGTGCTGCTGTCCTCCTGAGATTCCTTCTTCTTCCCGTCTCCGGACGCCTCGGCGTGACCTCCGTTCTGAGCCGGCGGCTGTTCCAGAGAATCCACCAGGCTGTCGGGGCTGAGGGAGCCAAATAAATTATGGATATTTATCAGATTAAATCAAGTTTATTAACAGAACACTCTGGAAAATGACCTGAGCTGACCAAGGCAGGTAACATCAAAACATAAAGTCAGACTACCTCATGAAGCTCATCCAAGAGCGAGCAAAGCAGTAATCAAAGCAAAGAATCGAAAATATAAAACATGTTTTGACTTATTTCACACTTTTTGTTTACTACATAATTCCATCTGTGTTCATTCATAGTTTTGATGCCTTCAGTGAGAATTTACAACGTAAATAAAGAAAAACCATTAAATGAGAAGGTGTGTCCAAACGTTTGACTGGTAGCGTACGTCTTTAGAAACTCAGAGAAAACCTTTACTGTTCCACATATTTCTCAAGCCGTCTATGAGTTGCACTCATTTTGAGACTATTCCATAAGTTTTACCATACAAACTGATAAACTTCTGTTCTTCATGGTGCTACAAACAAATGACTTTTGAAAAAGTAAATCTTCTCTAATTCGTAGTTTCCAGTGTTGCCTCTGAACAGCTGTCATTTGTTATCAGGGAGTCACAGTCCGGCAATTAATTAAATCAATGCATTTTAAAGTGACATTATTATATCCTGTATTACTTGAGGGGGATAGAAGCAGAGTGGTCTAACCCACAAAAACTTTCAAACTGAGTTTTACGTCATTTCTGTAATATTTTGTGGTCTAGATTTTAGTGTCAGAGGGGTCTAACCCACAACCCAAATATAGCGCTACAGTGAATGTCAGACCATTCTGGAAAACACAAAACCTTGAACCCATTTTCTGAAAAACTACAGAAAGTGGGTCAGACCACTCTGCTTCCAAACCTTTCTATCGTTTCTGAACTTGACTTGAACCTAAGTCCAGTTTTACTGTCTTGTAGCTCTCGTTTTGGTCTCTACCAAAAACAATCTTGATTCACATTCCTTAGATTTTGCTTCCAAACCCTTTGTTTATGATACTAACAGCTTTACCATGACATTTTTCTAAATTTTTAGTTTTCATGTTGAAATTCAAGGTAAAGGAAGTTACCATGTATGGTTCCTTGCCTATTAGTGGTAAAAAAAAAAAAAAAAACTCCAAAACATTCCAAGAAATGTAAATATCATCACTTAGCACAACTACTCAACCATAAAATGTGCAAGTTTACAGTTTCAACTAACCATAGTTGGCTTTGATGTTTTGACTGCAAATATGGAAGAGGACTGAGCTGCAAGTATGTCTTTTTCCAACTTTGGATAAAAGAGAAAGTTTGATACGTTCCAGGCCTCTGCTGATTGGTCAAATGCCACAATGTAGTGTGATGTAACGTAGAGTGATCTTTGCTGATTGGCTGGGCGGAAACCACATGCTTCTCGACCTCACTGAGAGGCGGAAGCGACGCCTTATGTAATGTGTGCGGAAGTTACCAAATATGATCACCTGCCCGATGAAGGGCTACCAGCAGGTGTCATCATATGACCTGTGGATTGGTGTTAAATGTAAATATGTATGGAATAAGATGAAGCCCCACCTGCCCTCCTCGGTGTTGGGACTTTGTCCGGGGCCTGCCGACTCCTCGCTCCTCCATCCTGGAACTGAACACACGTCTTTTTCTGCTTGCCGTACTTGTTCAAGGATGGCATTCACCCTCTCCTCCGTCATCTCCTCTTCCTCCACGCCTCCCTCCAGCTTTATATCCTCCAGCAGACTCTGCAGCCTCTCCTGGGTCATCTCCTCCTCCTCCTCCTCTTCCTCCTTTCCGTTCCCGAGTCCGGTGTCCGAGGCAGCCTCCACGATGACTTCTGCTTCTCGCTTCGTCGCCTTCCCTGACTGCTCCACTGCCCTCCGGTCGTTATCTGGACCGGTTTTATTTTCCACAGACATCCCCGTTTCTTCAGGGCCAACCAGGGGCGGCTCCTGGGCTTTGGATCCGGGCCCCGGGGCCACAGTGAGGGGGTCGCTGCTGGAGGTACTGGTGGTCTGAGTGAGGGAGAGGTCGCTAGGTCTAGTTAGGGCGGACTTGCTAGGGGACTCTACGCTAGCGTCGCCCTCGCTAAAGAAGTCATCGGAGCGCAGCGGGGTCGGGGGCACGTAGTTGAGGTCTGAGGGGGTCTGCAGCTCCAGATCTATATTGTGGTATTCTGCATGGATGGCAGGAGTAAAGGATTAGAGGGTCAGAGGACGGAAGAGGGAGGAAGAGATAAAAGAGGGCAGGAAGGAGAAGGTAGAGTGGTGGAGGTGGTGAAATGAGAAACACTTGAGACATTTAAGGGTTGCATTTGTTCAAAAGTCACAACGTAAGGTAACGCAAACATGTCTTTGATAACGGTTTTTCTGTGTAGGAAGCAGAACAGGCTGTAAACGCAACACTTTATAAAGTTATAATGAACTTTTTAGTCAACAGCTTCCATTTACACATCTTTTAGTAACAAGTCAACATCAGGATTCATTTGGAGCTGAGTTGGTTTCACCTGATGAGTGTGAGTTCTCTCCTTTTAGTTCCATTTTACTTTCTACTAACTCCTGAATAAACTATTTAGCTCTTTAGCTACTAAATACACCCACATGTTCATCTGCTAGTTGCTAACTTTACAGGGTTTAACCTTTAGAAACCCAAAAGGCAAGTGGCAGATTTGAAAGGCAAAAAAGTCACAAAAAATACACCATTTATCCAAGCAAGAAACTATGAAACAGAAAAAAAACTCAGATTTTCCCCTTTCAGACTGACTTGAGACAAACTGTTTCATTGGGACAATTCACCAAATCTAAGCTAAAATTCTCATATTTAATCAAAATCACTTTATTTTACATGTCTTGTTTAAAAAATTTGGCAAAAAATTAATTGTTTACATTAACTACATCCCCTAAAAACCTAAAAAAAAATTTTCGTTCCTCTACACAACTGAGAAATCATGACCGACCGCTGCGAAAACAGTCACACTACAAAAACCCGGAAGATATTCGGCTGACCTGCAGTTCTTTTGTAAAAACAACGCACCAAATCTAAGCTAAAAATAGTCATATTTCATCCAATTCACTTGATTCTACGTGTCTCATATAAAAAATAAGAAATTAAGCATTAGCTATTTTTAACTATCTTTGTTCCTTTGCACATCTAGAAGTGACTGATTCAGCTGCGACCAACAGTCACATCACAAAAAATATTCGGCTGAGCTGCAGGCTGTTTAAAAGACCAAGCATGGAAAATAATTATAAAGATTTAGAGGAAAATAAAAATTCATTCATAAAAATTAAAGTAATAAACCTATAAAGCCACTGTGCCGTACCAGACTAGTACCAAACAACAGACTGATAGGGTTAGTGACTTACTGGTTGAACCTACTGATGAATTTAGCAGCTCTAAAGTCAAACATTTCCCTCAGGAGAGCAAATAAGAGCTCAAAGGTGAGAAGGTATTAGACTTTCATTCACCAGGAAGTCAGAAACAACTCTTGATCTCAAAAGTTTGGGGTCATCCAGACAATTCCACGTTTTCCATGAAAACTCCCACTTTTATTCATGTGCTAACAGAACGGCACAAGGGTTTTCTAATCATCAATGAGACTTTCAACACCATTAGCTAACACAATGTAGCATTAGAACACAGAAGTGATGGTTGGTGGAAATGTTCCTCTGTACCCCTATGGAGATATTCCATTAAAAATTAACCGTTTCCAGCTAGAATAGTCATTTACCACATTAACACTGTCTAGACTGGATTTATCATTCATTTAACGTTATCTTCATTGAAAAGAACTGCTTTTCTTTCAAAAATAAGAACATTTTTAAGTGACCCTAAACTTTTGAACGGTAGCGTATATTTAAAAGATGCGTAAATGATAAAAGCATGTCAGTTCTTTTGTGTTTACATCTTGTTCTGCTGCATCCAAGTGGTATAACAAAATCAACACTTCTTTAACCCTCTGAACCCTAAATCCTGCTGGTGATGTCAAAAGGCGTTATCAATAAAAAATACCAAAATGACACCAATTATCGTACCCATAATTTGAAAAGCATTGGGAAGTTGATCAAATCTAAGCTTAAAATCACGATTTTTCTTCAAAATAACTTTATTCTACATGTCTTGTTTCAATATTTGCCATGAATATTCCAATTTCAGTCGCCAGATTGTGCAAAAAACTAAATATTCTGTGCTGCTATTTTTTTTCCATTATTGGTGACACCTGTGGATATTTAAAAAATGTTATTATCACAAAAACCCAACTTTTTGTGATTTATAGCATCATAACTGGCTTTACTGCACAGAAGACCTTTTTGAGTTTTCTCTACTTTGTTGTTCTGTTTCCATAAAGGTGCAGGGCTTTATATTGCACTAAAAAAAGTGTGACAGTAGCAAAAAACAAACAAACAAAAAAAAACCCACCCAGAAACGGCTTTAGGTTCAGAGGGTTAATGATTTTCCTTTTACATGTTTTGAACACTTGAGTGTGACTTCTGAACCAGCGCCTCCACACAGTAGACACAACCAGATCAAAAAAAGGATGGAAACAGAGTAAAAGTCCCAAAGACAGAATATAAAATGTGAGCTAAAAACTTGACATAGACTCTGATTATATGAGATTTACAGGAACATTCAGTCACACTAATCTCATCTGCAAAAAGTGGCACTTAAGTCAGACAGATCTTCTGTAAAAACACTAAATTTCAGACCCAACCTCAGCTCATCTGACTGCAGCGTGAGTGGAATCAATGAGGAGGGGAGTCGCTGTTATTTTAGTTATTACTGAGCTAAAGCTGGAGTAGAATTCAGGTAGTTTAGTTGTGTTGATTTGAACACAGAAGGCATCTAAATGTAAAGCTCGGGAACAGATCGATCCCGCCTGAAGTAAGGAGGGATACCGGGAGGGAGGGGAGACGGAGGAGGGGAGGGAATGGGAGGATCTGGGGGAGGAGATGGGGAGGATGGAGGTAGAGGAGTAAGAAGGGAGGATGAAAGAGGTGGTGATGGGGATGAGGCACATATGAAAGGAGGAGAAAGGGGGAGGTAAACGGGAGATAATGAGGGTGAGGATGGACCAGGTAAGGAGAGGGAGTCGGAAGGGTGAGGAGGTGGGTGAAGGACAACTGGGGGAAATGGAAAACACAAAGGAGACAAGGGGAGGCTGAGTGCAGAGGGAGGAAGAGGAGGAGGCGTGAAGAAGGAGAAGCATCGAAATGGACTTCGGGGTGAGGATGGTAGAGGAGGGGAGTAAGGTAAGGTGGAGAGGTGAGGCAGGATGGGGGCGACGGGAAGGAGGTAAACAGGAGGTGAGGATGGGGGAGACGGGAAGACGAAGACAGACGAGGAAGGAGAGGTGAGACATAGAGGGGAGGGACGAGACGTTCGGGAACACAGGGGGAACATGGGACTTCTAAGAAGCTTTGAAGCTGTCACAGTGAAACCACAATTCACAAAAGACAAAACAACAAGAGAACCGTTAGACAGGAATCAGATGGAAGACACAAAACAGCATGAAACAGATTAATACACAGACAATGAATGTGACTGATGAAGGCTACGAAGCTGCAGAAGCATCAGAAGGTTTGCTTATCTCGGCCGATAAGCAAGAAAAGACCTCCTACTCAAAAAGCAGAAGCATCTTTCTGAACAGTTTAGATGGTCAAAATAACTGCAGTCGAAGAAAGTTTGCAGAGATGAGAGAAACTCCTGACCAATGGGACATTATACGATGTGTCACCAATATGTTGGACACCCATTAGTCCCATCCACTGCATGGAAACAGTCTCTAATGTTACCCAAAGTAAACCTCTACAGCAGAGAAAGGGGAAGTTCACCAGGTCTACGTTTGCCAAACCAAACAATAAAACCTCAACCTTTACATTTTTTGTCAAGACTTCAGGGTCTAGTCCACATGTAGACAGACTTCCAAAAAACAAAAAACAAACAAAAAAAACGAAGTCATGGACAAAACACTATTGACAGCCTGTCAAACCAACATTTAGCAAAATAGCCCTGACTTTGAAGCCATGTTGGCAATGGGAAACCTGAAAAAGGTATTACCAGTTCCAATAGTCTACCAACAATGCCACATTAAGCAAGGAGACTTACGTCTGAAATATAAAGGACACTTCCTGCTTTCCATGCACGGAAGGATGCACCTAACAAACCTCCACCTACTTGAACAAATTGTGCTTAAAACTAATTCTTGTTATGTAGGTGTCATCCACACCTTTAAAAATGGCCACTTGTGCCCAACCACAGTGGGAAGTTCTTAAATCTCCAGTTATCCTGTGCTCTGTCCGCCCAACTATCACTGACACACATACATGGTGCTACAGACACTGGATTTCAGAAACATCCCCAGAAGCCTCCAGTATTTTTCCTGTGTTTGATAGTATAGAAAGAACCATGTCTGCTGACCAGTTTTCACATAAGTCATGCGGAATTACCAATCAATAATCAATCAATCAATAACTGCTTTAAATATGGTCTCCTGCCTGCTCTAATGGTGTTAGGTTACCAGCCACTACGCCACAGTTGACCAACCAAAGGAAAGCGCTGGCCAGTAGGCATTAAGCATCACAGAAGAGTTTGTCATGGTGCCCCTTTGGTAGCTAAACTCCCACAATGCTCTCTAACTGCCAGCATGAAAACTGTAATCTGAGTGACGCCTCGTCTGGTCGCTACAGCTTTCAACAGCAAACATCTCCATCTGGTGGCACACCCAGGTACTACAGCTGATCTACAACACATTTTCAGACATACATTTGCTAAACTATTGACAGCAAATAATTGATGAACCATCCTAGTCACATCCTTTGTCTCCATGCAGTGGATAAGATCATCCTTAGAGGGGCAGATATCTGTTGGCATCATCCAGCTGGAGCAGGAAACATCAGTAACTCTCATCAAAGGAGTTAAAGCCCGTTAGCACCTACATGAGTTCAGCTGTCAGTCCTAACAAGCTGCTGTATTTTTATTCTAGTCAGCGGCAGAAGCTAGGATTTGATCCAGAAGCTGCTGAAGTTTGCAAAAGGTAGCCGCAGGTGAGAAATTAGCCGGTTAGTGTTGCTTAGTGCTGCCAAAAAGGGAATTTGCTGTAGAAGTTAGTCACTCAGAAGCAGCAGGAAGAGGAGGAAGAGGAGGAGGAGGCAGGAGTCTGCTGGTCTCAAAGCAGAAGAAGCTGGAGGCTGGGAGGCTCAGAAGAGACGACAGGAACAGTACAGCTAACAGCATTATACACTGCACACTTTGAAAAAAGGTGTTTCATTTTCAG
The DNA here is from genome assembly GCA_027123335.1 of Amphiprion clarkii. Lineage (NCBI taxonomy): Eukaryota > Metazoa > Chordata > Actinopteri > Pomacentridae > Amphiprion > Amphiprion clarkii. The sequence goes on from CM049586.1 coordinate 5,365,960, forward strand.
CTCATCTGTGAGTGACATCAGGCAAACGAAAAAAACAACCAAAAAACACTCATGGATGCGTTGAAAAGGATCCGCCCATTTAAAGAGTGTTAAAAGTGTATCGTAGTGAGTCAACACCAGAGCAGGCAGCCCTTCACAAAGCAACAGCCATGCATTTTGTAGATTTATTTTTAAAAAAATCAAGTGTTTAATGTTGGTTTCACTTAAAATCATCTTTACAAAAAGATCATCTTCATTCTGTTGTTACTCAAAGCAACAGGAACTCTGATCCTTGTGTTAAAATGACTTTAAGAAACCGAATCAGACAGACTGGAAATGAAGAACATTTCAGAACTCTGTTTTAAAGTGTCCTTTATAATTCTGGTTGGATACCTTTTTTAATGATATGATGAGGAGCTAATAGCGGTTGTTAAAAATGTAATGTATGCAGCTGACGTAGAGGAAGAAGAGTTCAGATCCTATATTCAAGTCAAAGTAGGAACACATTAATTCTCAAAAACACTGCATTTAAATCCTGCAGACAAGCAGAGAGAGATTAACTAAAAATGGATTTTAAATATAAAAACAACTGAATCATTAATATCCAAGAAGCTTCAAAACCACCTAAACAAACATCTGTGTTAGAAAGGCACGCTATCTCTGAAAAATCATCACAATTACACCATTTATTAGAGCCAGAATCTGTAAAAGCAGAAAAAAATCATATCTTCAACTTTAGAAAAACTTTTGAACCATAATGTGTGACATATGATTCTGTTTGGAAAAAAGTCAATAAATCTGAATTAAAATTTCATCAAATATAAGGCTTTTCTACAGTGCTCATTTAAAAAAAATTGTCCTAAATAATCAATGTGCAGCCGATTCTCTGTTTCTTGGTGCATTCAAACATGAAAACCCACAAAATGAATGTTATAAAAAATATTCATAACTCTCTGAACTCAATAACAACATTTTATTTTTTCCCAAAATTGTAAAATGTATCAATGCTACAAAACTGTAAAAACACAAATAATCATTGGGTTTTTAAAAAAAAATTCCAGCGGTACTTGAACTCCGCTAGGACTTTGCATTCTGCCACATAAAATCGTGATATTTCCTAATTTTATTCTACATATTTCAAGTAAAAAATAACAGAAAAAATGTTGTGTTTAGAGTCACCACATTCTGCAACAAAACAAAAAATGTGCTCATTATTTAACTGATTAGATACAAGAACAAAGCACTAACAGATGAAACATTGATAATTTGCTTCCAACACAACGTTTTGGACCCACTTAAACAATGCTGCAGACCAAACACATTACAGCTTGCTTTATTTTGTATTTATCTTTCATTATCTTCACTTACTGTGTCCTATTTCATCCAATTCTGTCTGTTTTTCTGCCGTTCATTAGTCTCTAATTCTATTTTTAACATCCTATGTTTTGCCCGTGTCTTTGAGCTGCGTTTGATTCGCCACTTTCTATCTTTTTTTGTCTGTAAAGTGACTCAGAATGACATACATCTGTTAAATGTGGTAAAAAGTACAATATTTAGGAGTAGATGTGATGTGAATGTACGGTTTTACAGGCTACAGGCTAATTCCTGGACACACCGAGATCAAAGTTCTGAAATGCTCCTCAGCGGGTCCGTCACAATCAGCCACATTTCATTTTCATTTCTTAGGAGGAAAGAGAGAAAATACAGAAGGAGAGAGGAAAAAGACTTGCCATAGTGCTTAAAGCAAACATGCTGTTATTAGAGACTGGTTGTTATAATTATGTTTTTATGTATTTTAACCGCACGAATATTCAAAAAGGGTTAAAATTTCAAGCATACACATAAACATAACTATTGTTGAACCAAACCAGCGCCCTGAACCGTCTCACAAATTCACTGATCCCAAGGTTATCAACACATTTGTGAGATGGAACGGAGGCGGCGTTCGCTGCCTTCATCATGCTTTTGTACATTTTTACAAAAACAGTGACACACTGAAAGTTTCATGCACCCAAAATGGTACAAATTTTCCTGCAGTTGATAAAAATCCGTCAGTTGTCGTTAATGCTCCATAGACTGAGTGAATAAATTGCACTGCCCAAGAAAGACGTCTCTTGTTTCTACCTGACGGTCCGGAGCATTAAAGCCATTTGGGTTCTTAATGAATTTCCACTGTTTGGTTGGAGCCCGATTGGTTCTGTATTGGTTTTGCACAGTCGGGTCTGACTGTCTGGCTAAGAGAGGAGGTGAAGAAGGGTGAAGGGATAGACTGAGAGATAGACTGAGAGTTCAGCTAGGGTGGGCTACACTTTACCATCGGACTGATCCGGGAATACTGCGTTATCATCGGCAAAGCAGCGTGTGCCTGAAATGTTACCGTAGTCAAATATGGGCCCTTCCAGCAAAGTCACAATATCCAATCGATTGATCTTAGTCAGCACCGCAGTTAAAGCGTCCGCTGGAGGGAAGAAAGAAAAAGAAATTATATCAAAACACTGATTATACCATTCAAATTACCTAATATTCTCCATAAATTAGCATCTGAAATAGGTGTTTAGATGGACACTGCCATTAAAAAGTTTGGAGTCACTTAGAAATGTCATTATTTTTGAAAGAAAAGCATTTTTTCCAATGAAGATAACGTTAAATGAATGATAAATCCAGTGTAGACATTGTTAATGTGGTAAATGACTGTTCTAGCTGGAAACAGCTGATTTTTAATGGAATACCTCCATAGGGGTACAGAGGAACATTTCCAGCAACCATCACTCCTGTGTTCTAATGCTACATTGTGTTAGCTAATGGTGTTGAAAGGCTCATTTATGATTAGAAAACCCTTGTGCAGTTATGTTAGCACATGAATAAAAGTGTGAGTTTTCATGGAAAACGTGGAATTGTCTGGGTGACCCCAAACTTTTGAACAGAGGTGTAGGTAACAGGCAAAATGGACATATCTTTGTGACAGGTGACAAATTAAAGGAAAATCCTGAACCGTTGACCCTACAATGAGGGAATGGTGGCTTTGGTAGACATTTTGCTGGCATGTTGTGGCCTTTTGTTGACATTTTAGACCAATGTGTTGTGATACATGTCAACAGGATCCATCATTTCAATGCTTCCCATTAATCGTCTATGTAAGATTGCCTTCAATGCACTCTGGCAGCACTGCATTGTGCTTCGATAGACGAGGTGTTGCATTACCCACCCCTCACTCGCATGAAGTTGAGGTCTAGGCTACTTTATGCAAAAGAGGGACATCGAGGATGATCCGAATCTTCAAAAAACCCTCAACCTAACCATTATCGATCTAAAAGGAAGACAGATTAAGCAACTGCATGGCTTATTTATTGCCTCAAAATGTTTTAAGAAATCCATTTTGGTTTTGTAAGTGTTCTGTGGCTTCCATCGATGGAGCCCAAACTTAGTAGGAAGTTCTAAAATCTCCAGATATCCCGTGCTATGTCTCACCTCACATCTCAGGAATAATCACATCTTGGAGAAAGTACAAAGTCAAAACCTTTCAGAAAGTTTCCATTGGAATTACACTGATCTCGTGATAGTTTGGGGAATCCTGGATGAATTGAAATTAATAGCCTGTCTGTGCTAAATATTGTGGTTGTCAAGCTATTTCAGAAAACAAGTAGATATCTGGATGTGCTAATGGTGCAAGAAAAAGTAAAAGGGATGTCTGGGGTCAGAGGGGTTCATCCTCTAGGAACTGCCAACATCTCTACGACACATAATGCTACACAATCCACTTGCTGTTGGAAAACTTCAAATATTAAACTCATGGAGGAAAAAATAGGAACATTTCAGGGGATCTTGGAGATCAGACAGATTCATACTCAGAGGAAGATGAATGTTTGTGTCAACTATGTCAGTCCATCAAACAGTTTTGGGAATATTTCACTCGAAACGGCAAGATAGAGGAAAATCGGTTCATGGGATTCATCCTCTTGGAACCATGAACTAAATTTGATGTAAATCTATCTGAGGGGGACAAAGCAGATTTGTACACAACCCTTCACATCTAAAAACATCCCTGTGGACATATTAGACAGCGCCCTCCACATCCAAACACCAAATGAGGGAACATCCTCTGGAGAAATGGAGCTCCATACGTCCAATAGAGATCCAGAGACTGTGGTGGCCCCAACGCTTTACTGAGACACTCCATGTTGGTTTTTCCTTTAATTTGTCACCCATCTGTACAAACAAACAGCACATATGCTTTACTTACTTGTGGCATTTTTACCGTCCCTGTGCACCCATTTCTTTAGGAGCATGAAGCTCTGTGCTGTCAGGGAATTGGGGTTCTCCACTCGGATGAAGTTGATCTCTTCCACAGAGAAATCCAGCTCCCTGGCCAGCTCTGGAACACACAGGAAACACCATAAAAACATTACATTTCTGCTTAGAAAAAAGTTTTTTTTAATGGTTAAGCCATGGTGCTAACACTGCAAGGCTATTAGCGACTGTACTGACAGTGAGGCAGCAATATTTGGGGGTTTACTTTGCTCAGAATGGGCCTTTAATGGGTGAAGCAACAGAAATATATGCATTTGTGATCATTTAATGAACAAAAAATTCCAATTATGCTTGAGTAAAAAAGGTGGTGGTCAAAACCTCTTTACGAACAGCCAAAAATACCAATATATAGCAAAAACTCTGTCGCTGTCTGACACACAGGTGCTAGTCTTGGTTGTAAAATGTGGATTAATGCAACAAAACAGCAGCAATAATTAGCAAGTAAAGATATACGAAAAGCTTTGCATTCTACAGAGTTCATATAAATCTTTTTCATGTCCAAAGTAGATGCTAAACTGAGTTTTTCCATCTTACATAAAGCTATGCTCCTTACCTGCCAGAAATGCCTCATTTTAAGTCCAGGATTTTCTTATGTTACTTAATGTTGTCACCATGTAATACATTTGCATAACACCTGCTAGCTAAGCACGCCCTCAAAGAATGATCAGCTTCTTCCTAGTTCGTTATTTCCTCATGAAAAAAAGAACTTTTTTGAACATTACAGCAAGTAAACACATTCCTGTAGCCCTCCCAAAATAAAATTATGACCTCTAAATGAGCGCAATAAGGACTCTTTAAATTAGATTCCAGGTTTGCAGCACTGATTATGCACTCCAAATCACATTACACTGATCACAAGCTGCACTTGGTTGCATATTATTATCTGATTAATCTGTAGCACAAAAATAAAAACCACCTCTAACAGTCTGAACATAATAAAGAGGTGAAATGCTGCTTGTGCAGACGAGCACAGCAGTCGTAAATCTAAAAACCACGAGGACATAATGTTCACTGCAGTTCTCCAACAGAACACACATTAAATATGGATTAGATTCCTCCCCTCGGCTGGTCGGGCGCTCGCTAAGTGAACCGAAGTGGACAAACCGGCATGCCACTGTAACTGTAGAAGAATATTTCACATTAACAGCAGACACACCCTCAGACATGCTGGGCAGTGCTGCAGTGCTCGGACTGAACTGCAGTGGCCACACCCTCATCGCTGCTCGAGTACAATAAACACAAGAAATCCTCTCGCTGTGTCTCTTAAAATGCACCCAAACACAACCATACAAGCTTTAGGCCATTAAAAACAGCAATGCATTTACTTCTGCATGCATTTTTCACCCTCCCTAAAATCTGCTATCATGAGCTGAATGTGTTTTATTTTGGAAAATATACACAAAAGTCGAAGCGCTGTCTGAGTTTTATCATCCGTTTGATGTTGCTGATGATGTATGTGACTATAAAAGCCACTGCGGTACTCCAGAGTTAAGATGTTTTTGTGGCAAACATCCACCAGATGGCAGCAAACACTGTACAACTAAAACTGTGAGTTCCAGCTGATTCATCCACTCAGAAGCTCTTTCACATAAAGAATCCTTCGTGCTACAAAATGTGCATCATATCTGAGGAGGTGGTTTAATTTCACCATTGCAGACGGTATTGTTGCATCGCTTGATGCTTCTCCTGTGGTGTGTTTTGCACTCACCAGTCCAGCTGAGTCCGAGGTGGTCGGCTACTATCGCCATGCGGAGGTCTGTTCGCTCGCAGGGACTCTGAGGGCCTGAACGAGGAAGCAGTGGAGGGCAGGATACAAGCAATTAGCACAATATCATGGCAGCAATTCCCAAATTAATTAAGTGTAGCACTCAGTAAGACACACAAATCGGCTCCCGGAGGGCCTCAGTGACATTTAAAGAAAGAAACAGATTGGGATTGTGAACTGAAAGTTTGTCTGTTTCTGACTGTTGACATTAATGAGATTTAACCATAAAACCCACTGAATAACTAGTTAATGGATACCTATTTAATTAATGTTCTAGTTCTCATTTTAAACACAGAATTACAACAAACATGAAGACTAACTTTAGCTCACTGTCCCAGGTCTCACTTTTCTGGCCAGACTCTCCTCAACATTTCAGTTTCGATGCCGGATTCTTTTGTTAAATGAATGGTTGGACGTTTTGGGAAATTGTTTAGCACGATCATCATCTGGCTGTCCAATATGAAACTAGAGTCAGAAGACAGTTAGCCGAGCTTAGCACAAGACCTAACATCACCTCTGAAGGTCACTAATGGATTGAATTGAATTCATACAAAAACCAAAGTGCCGACGATTGGACGATTGTTGGACGAATAACGAAGCTTCATTCCCAAAATAAGAAATTATTCTACAGACTGTATTCTGTTTATTAGCTTCTAATCACTAAACCTAGTGGGGTTCTCTGTACCATCTTTACTAGGCTTCCATGTTCTGGATATTAAGTAGACTTACCATATGAATCTAGGGCTGTAGTCAACCAAAGAACACGACTGAAATCATACCAACTCTTCAGTTAACAGATTAGTTGACGATACGCCTTATTGGTTGCTGGGTTTTGACATGCAAACTGCTGTTTGAAAAGTTCTCACTCAACTTTTTGTCTATTCATTTGAAGAAAATGCAGCCACACCAACAGCTTTTTTGACATGGTGGAAGTTAGTTTGGCGCTAACTCTGAGTAAACAAATAGCAGTCTTCATCAGGTTGCATAAGTTCAAAGTCATGGGGGTGTTCACAGGCAGCTGCCAAACATAGTGGATCAATCCTGGAAGGCTGTTGATGAAGCGCTATTTCCTTATATCCTTTTTTTTTTTTTTTTAGTCAGATGAAAGCATATTGACCAACCAATCGACCTGGACGCTACAGGCTTTGTTGGATTTACTACTTTCCAGCTAGCGCTACTAAAGAACATCAGTGAGACGGCGGATTGTTCCAAAAAAAAATCTAAAGTTTGAGGATCTGTGAGGCCAGAAAAGAAAAAAACAGAAATCACATTTTCACACTGAAATATTTGATGCTCAGTAGTATTAGTAGTAAGAGTGTAGAGTAATAGAGCTTTATACCACGTCACTAACAACACACAATCTACCATCAGGCAACATTCCCTCTCACCGATGAAAGCGATTCATGGCTTCAACTTGAAACCAAACGCAAATCCAGCTGCACCGAATTTACCCACCAAGGCGCAAAACCAGCTGACATTCACGTGATTGCCAAGTTTAGCCGATGAATTGCTTTCACAGGGTTTCAAAAAGTACCACCAAAAGATATCTACAAACCAGGCAAGCAGACCAAAACAAACACAAGGTCATAGTTCCCCAAACGGTCTAGGTCCCAGGTGTGTCTACAGTGGAGGTGAGTGGTGCATCTTACAGTGAGGTGCGATGCTAACTTCATCTTAGTGTGAAATGAAACTAGACAGGAATGCATACTCTCACCTAGCTTAGCCTCCCAAGTGTGCTTGTGCAAACCAACTAAAAGGTGTTGCTGATGTTGCAATTGTGGTTCTTTATCCTTCTCTCCAAGACATTGCTGTCACTAGTTGAACACCATACTGCAAAATATTCCGTTTCCTAAGAGATCTAACTGCCTGATATTAGCTGAAATAACATCTCCTGCCTGATCCAGGTCCGTGTCGTAGGATTTACCTCTACATCGGACATCACAGGACACAGATAACAAGAACGACAAGAGGAAGAAGAAGAAATGACAGCTACACTCACAACGTCACATCACAAGGCACCCACAACAGCTGCATGCATCTCATAGAGAAAGATAAAGTACAGCAGAAGACGTTTAGAAAGGGTTTACAAACTAGTCTCTGTGACAGGAGCCGCGATCGGTTGATCAACCTGATTCCCTTCCTCCGTCCGCCTACTCTTCCTCCTCCTCATCATCCTCCTCTCACTGCTGGCTTGCTCAACCTCAGCTCTCACATCTCTAGCAGATGGTGTTGATGTGGTGGTGCAGGTGGAGGTGGAGGTAGAGGTGCGTGAAGGGCAGGAACTTCTAGAAGCTCTAGATGGCTTTGACAGGGAAGTGTTCCTGGTAGTGCTCAGGCTGCAGCTGTCTTCGTCCTCAGTGGTTTTCCCCTCTAACTTTCTCTCAGCCTCCTTGGGAGTGGTTTTGTCCAAAGACGTGGCTGCTACCTTCCTACTCGCTGACTTAGATTTAAGGTTTTTCGACACCACTGCGCTGTTTTTTCTCTCATTTGTGGAGGTTTTCATTACGCTGTATCTGTCTTCAGCGCTGGATCTGCTTTTAGTTGGCTGTTTACTATCCCTGGCGGTTTTAATGATCCTATTGCTAATTGCAGATTTAGTTCTAACCCGTTTCTGCTCCTGGGAACAAGAAGGGTATTTAATGGCTTTCATTACTGGGATTCTAGACTTAGGAAATAAATTCTCAAAAGGGTCGAATCTTTCCCTGATTTTAAACGTTGCTTTTTTCACAACTTTTTCTTGTGCTTTTTCTTTTATTGTTGATCGACTCTGACTGCATAGTTTGCCACTGGGCACCCTCACTGGTAACCTGGACTTGGATACGTGGCTTTTGACCTCTTTGGTTTCTGTGGTCATTATTGCTGCATTAGGAAAAGCCCTGCCCTCCCTGCTTTCGTCCTCTAACTGGCTGGAAGATGCTTCTATCCTGATGACCTCCTGCAGAGTCGGTTCTGAAGAGTACAACAGGTCAAACACAATACTGCCAGGTTGAAAGACCTCTGAGTGGACATAATGGGAGTTAGGGATGCTGCTACTGGTATTGCTGCTCTGCTTTTGGGAAGTGCTAATGTGTTGTGTAGTTGTGCTTTGGTAATGCGAGTCCTGATCTTCCAGGGTCTGACCCAAATAGTCCCTCTGCTCAGATGTACCTGGATAATAATAATGATCTGTCACGTATGATGGTGTAATATCCAGCTCTGCCATGTTCAATGCATTAAAATGACAATAATCTGTATAAGTTGCACAGTAAAAACTATCTACAGTTGTTCCTGAGGTTGCATTATTAGACTGATCAAAGGTGCTTCTACATTTAGAAGTGCTATTTGAAGCATCTGAGGTTTTATCAGGTGACATTTTGAAACCTGTTCTAAAAGTGGAGAATTTAGGCTCAGTGTTGGAGTCTCTGCATGTGCTGTAGCTGCCAGCTGTATTTGATATCTCTAACTGCACAGTAGTAGTCTGAATGGAAACTTGAGGGACTGAAAAGGTATCTGTAGGATCGTCAGTGTTAAACTCTGAGGAGGCGTCTACCTCTAAGTCCCTGACCCTGTACCTGCCCGCCGAGAAGTAATGCTCACCAATCTGAAAAAACTGGAGCCTCTCCTCCACCATGTCCCTCTTGCTCATGTCAATCGCACCACTGCGCGTCATCTCAAACATCTTCCCTTCATGGAAGGGGAATGGGTTTGGCTCGCTCGTCGGCGTGCTATCGTCCGTTGGCGTTCGGGCCGGGGTAGTGTCTGGTGTTGTCGCCTGAGACTGGTCGTCGACCGCCAGTCCGAAAGGCTTAGGCTCACCATTGCTTCCCCGTGTCCCTCCCATGTCAACGACTTCTTCTTCCCCACTTTTACTGGGCCAGGGGTCAAAATCCAGCCCTTTAGTAGCAACAGTCTTAAAAGGAGAATTAAACTCCTCTTCTAACTTATAACTAAAGTAAGTGTCTGAAAACCCCTCTTTATCTGAGGGTTTTTGCTCCTGACTTGTAGCTCCATCTTTACTGTCAGGTTTACCACCATTTGGAGGTGAATCTTTTTTCAAAGTGTCCTTTTGACATTCCTCTGGGGTTTTCTCCTCCTCAATAACTTCCAGTTTGGTCGGAGGAAAAGAGCGATCGGTGGACCTGTAAGTGTCCGTCGCCCAGACGTCTCTCCGGCTGTCTGGAAGACCAAACAACCGTAAATCTGCCGACTCACACAAGCCGTCATCCTCATCCTGAAGTTCATACCCATCAAGTGAATCTATCTCTGTTGCATCTGTGTCATGAGAAAATTCAGCCGTTGTGGCTATCGAACAGTCTGTTATCGACTGGTCATTTCCATTTTGCTCATAATCATAGTCCTCTGCTTTGCCGTTAGAACCTTTAGAACCATTGCTGGAACCATTTGAGCCATTGGTCCCACCATTAATATCTTTGTTATTACCATTTTTGTCAGGTTTTGTGGGTTTAGAAGCCTTTTCCTTATCCTTCTTCTTGTCCTCCTCCTTTGAAACTTTGGAAGTGAATTTCTTAAACGGAATCGGCTGGAAGATCGACTCGTCCTCGTCTTCGTCGGCCTCGTCATCGGGTGGCACCGGTGAAGGGGGTTGTATACGTATAATTGGCTCGGTTAGGAGATGCTTGTCGTGCTCTTCTTGCAAGTTTACCTCCATCATTTCTGTTTCAGTCTCTGAAGAGGCACATGAACCTTTTCTCTCTGGGTCTGACATTTCTGAAGACGAGTCAAGAGGAGGAGGGGGAGGAAACTCAATATACGCAATACCTTTATCTTTTGACACTTCCTGCTGCTCCTGCTCTGCTACTTCATCATGCACACCATTTGTTTCTTTCTGGTTCAAATTATCAGTTAATTCCTGTTGGTTATCAATGCTTTTTGTTTCATCTTTATTGGCATTAGCAAGGTCTGCCTGGCTCATTTTGCTCTCTGGTAGGACCTCCTTAAAAGAGAAAACGCTCTTTCCTTGGTCATCTTCCTCCGATTCCTCGGATACCTCCATAATGGGGCTCGGCTTCCCTGTCAGGAATCCCATGAAGCCATCAGGGGTCTTGGACGTGAGGTCGTAGCTGACCTCCTCGGAGCTGGGGGTCTCTGGTGTAAGGGGGCTTTTCCCTGAGCTGTCTATAAAAGAAACTTGTTCTAGTGTGTCATCATCTGGGCTTATGGGACTGAGTGCCGAGTTGGATTTCTGTTTTACTGTGTACAGTGCTCCTTTAGCTTCCCTCTCTGCCTGCCTGCCCACCTGGACGCTGACATAAACCGGCAATGTTTTGATGCCCTTGAAGTTCTCTTTGGTTGTTACAGCAGTTGGAGGGGTTATGACTTTCTCCAGCACATCTCTGGGGCTCGGAAGGTTATTGGAGTTGGAATCTTTGGGCGCGTTATCAAGAATTTCAAAGGTTAGATCTGTTTTTACTGGGGTCGTCTCGGGACTTTTGGGTTTAGCTAATGTAGGTATCTGTGAGGGTTTAGTTATCGTCTGTTTCTTTGTGAGGTCATTATCTAAAGACAGGGATGTTGCTCTTATGGGAATCTGAGATTCTGTCTTTTTTCTGAGGTTTTTGTTTAGTGGTTCCTCGCCATCTTTTTTAGCCACCTCGGCTATTATTTCTTTGGATGCTGCACTCTCACTTTTTGTGATTTGTTGGTACTTTTTAGTGTCACTGACTTTCTCTACAAGTTTAGCAGTGCCATTAACAATAGGTGTTTGAACTTTCTGACCTTTATTGCTTTCTTTAATTTCCTGAGTAACAGTAGAAGGACTTTCTTTCGCTTTCGTAGCTGCTTTGTCAGTCTTAGTTTCACTAATTTGTGGTGAGGCCTCTGGGATGTTTTTGTTTGGCAGCTTTTCTACTTTGGGGACTTTAGATGGTGATATCAAAGCAGACTTACTTCCATCTGAGTCCTTCTCTACATCCTTTTTCGGACTCCCTTCCTCTGATGTTTCAGATACTTTTGATTTTCCTCCCGCAAAGAACTGATAAACTGGGAGTTTGCTTTCTTGTAGTTTCTTTATTGAAGGCTTTGGCTGCACTGGAGGAGGAACTTTGGTTGGGCTAGGCTGACTTTTACTCACTTTCTGAGCCTCAGATTCAAACTTCATCCTCACAGCACTAACTTTAGATGTTGATTTTGCAGGAGAAGATGGTTCAGACTCACTGGTCTTAGTTTGTTTGATTTTATCCTCACTGGTATGAGAGAAAGCACTTTTCTGTGGGCTGCTTGGTAAGCTAGAGCTTTTCTTTTCAGCTGCTGTGGTGCTGCCAAACATTTTACCAACTGAAGGCTCTCTGAGTTTGCTTCTACTAAACGTCTCTTCTACTGGTTTCGGTTTCTGCTGTGTTTTCTCGGGGCTGCTGCAAGCTGAACTAGGCCAGGATCTGGGCTCCTTTAGCTCTCGTCTTACCGGCTTTTTCTCTGGGGACTGCAGCTCATCATTGAGCTTTTCTGTTTTGTCACGGAAGAACTGTGATACCTCGCTGAGCTTTTCCTCAGCCTCCTTTACAGTTTGGTCCACCCTGTCCTCATAAAGCAGCTTATCCCTGCTCCTGTCGTGTTTATCTTCTGTAAATCGCATCCAAACTGCATGTTTTGGGCTACCTGGTTCTGTGGAGTAATGGAGCACTGTCACCTTATCAAACTGAGATGGTTCATCCCTGTGCATGAATTTACCAGATTTAGGGGAACCATCTTTAGAAGATTTAGAGCCAAATTCTCTTTTAGGGCTTCCATGCTCAGCGCTACGACTACCGCTCTCCTCAGAAACCTGGTGGCGAGTTTTATCAGCCGCCATCGCTGAATCCTCTGTGTCAGAGTGAGACATCGACACATCGAGTTTCTCTGAGAGAAGCATTTTCTCAGCAAACCTGTATGACTCGCCTCGGATCTCTGATAGCTCATCATCACAGTATTCTATTGAGTGCTGGCTCAGTAGTTTGAGAGCTTTATATGAATCGTCTGCTATTAGCTGAGCAGAACTTGGCCGACTGTCCTCCTCCTGCGAGACTGGGGTATTAACACGAGATGTTTCCAGGAAGGAGGGCAGGGATTCTTCAGCAGTAAGCTCCTCTTCTTCCTGCTGGGCTTCATCATAATCGGTAAGTTCCCTTATTCCACGATCACCTTTGTAGACGTAAAGCTCAGGGTGTTTCTTGGTTTCCCTGATAAACACTTCCGTCGGCTCTGCTGTGCTGTGCCCCTTTTCAATGTGAACCTCAATTATCCTTTCAACTTTGGGTTTGGATTTAACGTCTCGGTCTAGAAATCTAGGCGTTAGCTCATCACCTTTGACTGAATCCTGGCTGGCTTTGTGCTCAAAAAGGCCCGCCAGCTCTTTAGAAGGGTCCCTACCTGACTGGAAAGCTTTCATGATATCTCTAACTGACATGGCTTCCTCGATCATCTCTGCGCCGTCCGCCAGCTGGGGCTTATGATAGACCATTCTAGTTGTAGTCGTGATATGAGTTTCCTCTTTAAGACACACGCTTTTGTTCATCATGCCGTCGTCTTCGGGCATTTTCATCTGCAGTGCCTTCACGGAGCTGGCCGAAACTGCTTCTGGCTCTAAAGCAGGGAGAGCAGAAGCAGCTTCGTCCATGAGTCCGGGCTCGCAGGGATCATCGTAGCTCCTGATATGGACTACTTCGGTTCTGGTCTCAGTTACACAAGGGGGAATGGGTGAATCAGTGAATAAAGGTTTGGGTCCTGTACTTTCCGCACTTTGAGGGGCGGAGGGCGTCTTTTCGCTCCTGGTTTCAAATCCACTGTCCGACAAAGGACTCTTATCCTGCTCATGAGACAAGTCCTCGGGCGATTCTAGTATCGTGTCCGACCCCTGATAGGACTCGGCCAGTTTGCTTAAATCCTTCTCTGATGGAGACCTGAGCATGCCCGAGACTGGCGGAGGCATTTTGAGTTTGTGCTCTTGTATGGACATGGATGGTTTGAGAACACGTTTCTGTTTTTCCTCCCCTTCCCTCTTTGCCTCCTCCTCATGCCTACATTTGAGCTCAGCCATTTTTGAGAGAGAACTCGCGCCCATGTCATTCGTTAAATAATCTACCACTTTAGCCAACTCTAAGTCTTTGCTTGACATGGCCTGGTGCTTTAAAAAGAGCGTGTTCTCATCAAAGAGAGGGAAATAGTCTGAGAATCTTTGTGCCTCTTCAATCTCATCTTTGGAAAACTCCTCCCATTCATCCTCTGAGGCTCTCTCTTTCCCTGCCGTGGCCTTACTCTCACTCATGATATCTTTCTGTAATATCTCGCTAACTTTAACTAAATCTTCTTTCACTTTTTCTACTAAAGTAAATGGCTCCTCATCCTCTAATTTTGCCTCTTTAGGAGTACCAGTATGTGATGTTTGGACAGTTTTAGCTGCTGTCTGTGTGTCTGTCTGCAGGATTGCAGTCATTCTGATTAGATCTTCCTTCATGTCTGCTACATCTTTCAGTATCTCCTGATTGGACGCTGCAGTCGGGTGGATGATGGGCGGCGTGATAAACGGCGGGGATTTTAACTGGGACTTTATTTTTGTGGCAGTAATGCAGGAAGACATTGAGGAGGAAGATGAGGTTGAGGCTGAGGCACGAGGGGTGTTGGGAAGAGCCATTTTGAGAGAACCGGGCCCGGGTTTGACGGGCGTCTCTGGAATGATGTTGACCAGAGAATAAACGGGTACAGTCATCGTGTTAGAGGAAACTGCTGCACTTGGTGGGACGGTTGCAGATCTCAGAGAACTGTAAGCAGAACTTGCAGTTGCAGATCTGCGCGAGGAGGATAGTGATTTAAGGGTGCTATAACCAGACACAGAGTACGAATCTATGGCTTCGTTTATGGCTGCGCTGACACCAGACGTCGCCGCCTGGGTGGTGGCCTGAATCCTCTCCTGGAGGCTGCTGCTTCTCTCCGAGAGAAGGCGAGAAGAAGGGGAGGATGGTGTCGAGGAGGAGGACGGGTATTTAACTGGCGATACTTGTCCGTTCATTGTGGCCAGTTCTGAGGAAGCAATGGTCGTCTGGCCGGTCGAGGAGAGAGACGACAGGGACGTCCTCCCTCCTCGGGATGACAGCGTTGAATCTACAGAGGTTTTCAGAGAGGACAAGCTGGAGATGCTTTTAACAGGGGAATGGGTAACGTCTGTGGACCCAAGGGCAGTTTTGAAAGGCAGGTTGGAGTTGTACATGTTGTACGACGTCTTTGGCGATGCTGCAGCAGGAACAGGAGCTGGTACAGAACCGTTGGGTATCGAGTGAAGTGGAGATGTTCTGGATGTGTATGCAGAAGCAAGGTTTTTGATGGAAGCTGGATCTGTGGCAGGTTTGCATGGGCTTCCAGAAGACACGAGGCTGGCAGACCCCTGGACGGGGTACTGGCCCTGCTGGACGACAGTTTTAATGGGTGAGGGCATAGTCCTGTAAGACCTGATGGGGGATGAGGATGCTATTTCGTTGACTGATTTAACCGGGGACGACATGGAAGGTGCTGGTGGTGGAGCTCCAAGGGAGGCTATGATGGTTGCAGGGCATGCAGGTGAAGGGGCTGAAAGAGGCCAGGCGGATTTCAGTGGAGAAGCAGCTGGTGAGCCTGCCGGTGAATCGGCAGAGACGAGGGAACCCCCCACTCCGACTGGCCTTGTTTGGCCAGGGACGGTAATAGGAGCAGTCGACCATGGTGGGTAAGGTCTGGTTGGAAAGACAGGTTTGTGAGGGTAACCAGCAGGCAGTGTTCTTGTTGCTGCTGCGCTTCGCTCAACTGCTGTTTCTTCAGGTGAATTTGTAGAAATAATGATAAAGAAGGAATGGTAGAAAAATAAACCAAAGGATGCAGGAGAGTAAAGGTAACAGAAAATTATGTCAGGGGAGGAAAAAGAAGGGGAAAAATGTGAAAGAAGAGGAGACCAGAGGAGGAAGAGTTGGTCAGTGATGCAGTCCTAGTATTAAAGAAGGAAAAACAGCAGTTTTTAATGTGCTGAGGTAAGATATCTGGCTGAAGATGGAGTTATTAAAAGAAACAGTTGTGATCCTGTGTGATTCAGAACTTGGAGATGACTCAAACAACAACAACGGCAAAAAACAACAGAAGGAATAAACTGAACTGAAGCACAAACAGCAGCAAAGTAAAACTCCAAAGACAATGACGAAGACTAACAACAGAAAAATGGCAAGACAAATGCACCAGGATTAACACAAAAACAACTTCTCTCTTTGGACTTCAGAAGTTCTAAGTCAGCATATGGATTCTGGCTCTGATTTCAATCCGCTTTTTAAAGTGCCTTTTATCTGTTTGGTCCAAAAATTACATGTAATGACAGACTCCTCAAAGGGAATTTAGATGCTAAGATACAATAGAGCCAAGGGCTGCAGAAGTTTCCATTTTCCTTTTCTTGAAGAACAAACAAAATATGACAAAATGTGCTCTCCAAGAGTAAAGTTTTGGCCCATTTTGTCATGCAGCATCGAATTGGTGACGAGCAGCGATTGTGAAAAACTGAAAAGAAAAAACACCTGAAAGAAAGCCAAGACCTCAAACATGCAGTTTTTTGTCCCACACAAAGATGCTACGTCATCAGAAAACCAAAAAGAGCTTCAACTCAGAGGGGACAAATGACATACAAAGAAAATTTTACTTTGACCTCCTTTCAAACTGCCTTTTTTTCCGTGCTGGTAAGTCAAAGGAAAATTTTGCCGTTGCTGCATTTTCACTCCGCAGCGGAAATCAACCAAACAAACCCAGGAGAACATCACAACGTGGGCAAGCATGGCACAGAAACTCAAAAACCACTCATCGACCCATGCAAAAAAAGTATGTACCATGTTGTAAACAAGCATGTGGACAGTGCACGTCATGTGGGATGAGAAATATGCATTTATTACATTAGGTAAGTCACATCTACATACTTGATCACGCATTTGTTTTTTGTTTTTTTTACAGGGTTAATTAAAACTGCAGCTAACTTATCCACGAAACTTCTTATAGTCATCACAGGGTTTGTTAGTGAAGATGTCAGACTCACTCAGTGCAGGCTCGGCCAGATAGCTGTAGCGCTTACGTAAGGCTAGGGATGCAAAGGTATGACGTCGCTCTGGCTTTTCAGTCTGCAACAATAGCAAACAACACAAAATCCTATCAGTTCTGGTTCACCCTGCATGTCAGAGTGCTGCCAAATGAGCAACATTTGGACCTGTCAGATTAAAGCAAACCCTCTAGTCTGGATTAGTGGCTATTTACATGGAAAACAAAGCCCAGATTTAGATACAAATTCTCCTTTAAGAGTATTCACTGCACTTCACTTTTCTGTTTTGTTAATGTTGATGCTACTACTTGAGTGTTATTGTGCCAAACTAGTCAGATTAGCTTGAGTTAGTCATTATAAGGCTATGAACTCTAAATTACAAAGACTTATGAGTGGAAATAATCAGTTTTAACCCTCTGAACTCCAAAATCCGTCTGCAGATTTGAAAGCCATGTTATTTTAGAAAACAAATCAAAAAAATGAAACTATTTCTAGAGCCAGAACCTAAAAAAACCAGAAAGAATCTTCAGGATTTTCAGACAATCCTCCGATTCCATTGCCAAAACGATCCAAATCTGAACTTCTAATCAGGAATTCTGACAAAATCCCTTGATTCAACTCTATTTCAATTAAAAATGAACAAAAAATAAAGTGTTGGTCAGATTTTGGAAAAAACAAAAAATTCTGGACTCTTCAGCACAACCATGAAGACTGACTCAACTACTGTAAAAAAAAAGATAAAGCTCAGCACTTGTTGGAAAATTTAACCAAATCTCAGCTTAAAAATCACGATTTTTCATCAAAATCACTTTTGTTACATGTCCCGTTTAAAAAATTGTCAAAATTAAACCATTTGTTCAAACCAGATTCAGCAAAAAAAAACAAAAACTAAAATTCTGGACTCTTCAGCACAACTATGAAGCCATGACTGATTAGGCTATGGTAAAAAAAAAAAAACAGTAAGAATCTTTGAATTTGATCGTCCTTGAGCTCCATCTGCAAAATGTTGTAAATCTAAACTTAAAATTTCGATTTTTTTTTCGTTAAAATCACTTTCTACACATTTTGATTAAAAAATTTACCAAAAAAAAGAAAAAGAAACATTTGCAGGAACTAGATTCTGCAAAAAAACCCTAAAAATTGTGCACTCCTCAGTGAAACCATGAAGCCACGACTGACTCAGTTCCTGTAAAAACAGGAAGAATCATCAAAATTTTGTATTTATTTATGTTATTTTATTTAACCTTTATTTAACCAGGTACGTTAATTGAGAACTGTTTCTCATTTTCAATAATGGTCTGGCCGAGAGGCAGCTAATTTAACCACATCTCTGCTTAAAATTATGATTTTTCATGTCTTGTTTTAAAAAAAAAAATTTTTTTCCAAAAATAATTCATTTGCATGAACTAGATTCTGCAAAAAACTAAAAATTCTGGACTCTTTGGCACAACCGTGAGGAAAAAATGACTCAGCAGTGATTAACAGTCATTTGATTAAAATTCTGGGATTTTTTTCAGTTGAACTGCAGGCAGTGTTTACACAAAGCAGATAGAACATTTGCATGGAAACAAATTAAAAACGTAAAAAAAATCTGTATAATGTAGAGTAACCATTAATAACACATGTAGGCACTTGGAAAAATGGGAAAAATGGTGAACCTGTTGATTCTATTTTTTTAAATTTTTGCGAAATAAAAAAAAAATCAAAGAAATTCAATTTTTTTTGTTATTTTTTAAAGATTTATCACATTACAACTTTGTTCAGCTACACCGTGGACATTATTGAGTTTCCTCCACTCCTAGTCATGGTTGTTCTGTTTCCATAGAGGTGCAGGACTTTAAATTGTGGTGAAAAATGAGCCCACAGTGAGCAAAAACGCAACGCCGATAACTTCTTGGGGTTCAGAGGGTTCAGAGCTTAAATCTTAATTGAAGGACAAATAAACTCCAGAGCTACAAACTGTAGAGCGCCAGGAGGTGGAAGGACTGGACATAGGACAGGTAGCTCTTCATATCTGTCAGATTTCATGCAGCGGCTAAAGGTTGCTTTGGACAGGGAAAGCTTGTGTTGCCCTTGTAGAAGCGTAAAGAATAATAATGCGGCTATGAAGAGCAGATCTAGCGCAGAGGACAGCACATGGTGGGGAGGGTGTGGTTTACCTCGTCCTCGGCATCTGACTCCATATCCTGGTTCCCAAGATGCATTGCAGAAACAGGGGGAGTAACATAATGGAAAGCAGGGAGGGGAAAAGAAACATCAGGGCGTGAAAAAGGAGTGATCGACAGAAGAGAAGCCACTTTAGCAAACCAAGAGAAAACAAAAAGAAACACACCAAACGAACAAACAAAAAATAAAAGTATAAAGCGCCGACATCCAAAAACAGCAAAATGAACTCAAGCCACAAAAAAAGCCAGCCTGATAATCACACAAAGCCCTCAGCCAGAAAGCATGTCATCCAAATCAAAAGGCAGGTAGGAACAAAATGAAACAGCCAATGACGAATCCACTGCAGAGAAAACCCATATATACATAGAGAGAAGCTTTAAACAGATAAAAGACACGGTGGCGGCAGTCTGGCCAAAGTCTTTCTCTGTCTTCATGTATATAAGTTTTACCAGAGGGGCTGAAGCTAACCCTGACCATGAGAGTGGTTTATGGACGTGACAACATGATGGACACTCCCAACGCCGTCTTACCTTCTTCACCGCAGGAAGCGTGATGTTCAGGTTGCACACGGCCGTCTGAGGAAGGCCTTTGGTGGTTTTACACTCTTTGAGGAAGGTGAGGCGGCCGCAGGGCTCCTGGCTGGGATCTCTGACCTGCAGACACAAAACGGCTTCTCTACGTTACCTTCTCTTCTAGATTTCCCTCAATACGAACATGGAAGGCAACATCATAGAAATGAGCATCACAGATAGAATGTTTCTTGGTACGTTTTAACTCGGGATGCCACTATTTACACTACTGCAGATGTTGACAAAAATAAGTGCGAAAAACAAAGCAGAACAGGACAACAAGTTATAAGACCAAAGTTTGGGATAAAATATATTTTTTATTATATCTTTTTTTTATATCTTTTTATTATTTTATATATCTAAAATAATATAAATTAAGACCATTGAGAACTACTGAAAGTGACTGAAAACATGCAAGTTTTGAAATTTTTCTTAAAAATGCCCATTTTTAGGGATGTTTTAGTGCTTGGAAGGCTGTTAATGAAAAGACTCACTTTCCTTTACCCACCGGTTTTCATAGTGGAACACATAACGTTGCTGTTCTTAGGATGTGAGAGGCTTTAAGGTAGAGTTGAGGATTTAGTGGCATTATATGTCTAACAAATAACACATTTCAAGTGGTAGTTTTTCCAGTAATTTCCCATGGACACTGGTAATGTCTTCACACATTAAGTAAATGGTTGTAAACAGGAATAAAGGTGCAGATAAATGGTTTGTTCTTTTAAATCAGGTTGATCTGGTCGGTTAGTTAGTAAGAGGTATTTTCCTTTTGCTAAATATATAAACCAGGACAGAAGGTGAGGCCTTTAACTACAAGAACACCAAACCCATTGTCAAGCATGGTGGTGGCAGTATCATGCTCTGGGGCTGTTTTGCTGCCAATGGAAGTAACACTAAATAAATGGAATAATGAAGAAGGAGGATTAGCTTCACATTCTTCACGAAAAACCTAAAACCATCAGCCAGATAGCTGGATCTTGGATGCAGTTGCATGTTTCAACAAGAGAACGACCCCAAACCCACATCAAAAGCGGTCAAGAAATGGTTCCATCAGGCTAGAATGAAGGTCTCCCCAAAGTTCTGAGTTAAACCCCCCCAAGAAACAAGTCTATGGAAGAAAGACAACAAATGTAGTTTAACTGAACCAATTCTGTCAAGAGGAGGATCAAAGATAAACCAGAAGATTGTGGATGAAACCAAAAGTACATAATTAATGCGAAAATAGCCAAAGGATTTTTGATCCAGCAGTATTTGCCAAATTTACGGAAAACCTACAATAAATCTATGAAAGAACCAAAATGCATGACTGATTTCTTGGCATCATGGCAAAGACGCAACTGTTTCAATGATTCTGCCACAGAAAATGAAGGTACAGAAGTCATTGGAAACTCTAGACTTCCATGATACACAGTACCATTCAAAAGTTTAGGGTCCCTTAGAAATGTCCTTATTTTTGAAAGAAAAGCATTTTTTTCAATGCAGATAGCATTAAATGAATGAAAAATCCAGTGTAGACATTGTTAATGTGGTAAATGACTATTCTAACTGGAAACAGCTGATTTTTAATGGAATATCTCCATAGGGGTACAGAGGAACATTTCCAGCAACCATCACTCCTGTGTTCTAATGCTACATTGTGTTAGCTAATGGTGTTGAAAGGCTCATTGATGATTAGAAAACCTTTGTGCAGTTATGTTAGCACATGGATAAAAGTGGGAGTTTTCATGGAAAACATTAAACTGTCTGGACAGTTTAATGTTTAGAACAGTAGTGTAGGTCATCTCATAGCAGTTAGCACAGTAAGCTACAGACCTTACGAATTCTAAACAGAAAACAGAAAACCCAACAATCCAAAGTTGCCTTTGGATTTCCTATGAGCGACGATGGGAAGGAATGAAAAAAAAAATGTAATGGGGGAAAAAATCAGCTGTGTCCAGCTAGAACAGTCATTTACCACATTAATAATGTCTACACTGGATTTATGATTGATTTAACTCAATTCAGTTCAATTTTATTTATATGGCACCAATTAGAGTCAAATTGTCTCAAGACGCTTTACAGAACCCACATGCCTGAACCCTGAACGAGCCCTAAGACGAAAGTGGTCAAGAAAAACTCCCTTTTAACAGGGAAGAAACCTTGAGCAGAATGTTATCTTCACTGAAAAAGAAACGATTTTCTTTCAAAAACAAGGACATTTCTGTGTGTCCCCAAACTTTTGAACGGTGGTGTTTGTTGTGAATCTGAGCTATTTAATAAAAGTGAAAGAGGTCTCGATCTCAATGGGTCTTTTATCTGGTTAAATAAAAAAAAAATTAAAATAAAAAAATGAATTGACTAGAACTTGTATCCTGACTAGAAACGTAGAGACGACATCCAGATGAAGTGTTTAGATCCACTGGTGTGTTTTTCTGCTTGTCTGATAATGAGCCTCATTCTGCTCTGTGACTCCTGGTTTCCTCCCGCTGAGGTTTTAATCAGTCGTGTTGCAGCGACGACAGTTTTCACAGCAGCAAAGCAGCAAACAAAGCGAGAGGATTGATTATCGCTGGCATCGAGTTAACGGGTCGATCAATGACATGAGGTCAACATGAAGGGAACTGGGTTATGTGCCGAGGGAAACGAGGAGTAGAATATACATGAGTGTAGTTTTAGCAGCTTTAGTTTGGATCTCTACATCCTCCACCTCCGTGTTCGATGCCCTGGAGGCGGCGTGACGCTACCTTAACACAGAAGGGCAGCCGGTTCTCCTTGAAGGCGTAGAAGTTCAGAACTAACTGCTGACCGGCTTTGGTCAGAGGAGCCAGGTTTCCATAACAGTCCACATAGATGGGTCGGCCTTCCAGAACCTGCAGGGACACGACAACACGGGAAAGTCAGGCTTTAATCAGGTTTAACGATTAGAGCTGATAAAGGATGACGGGCTGGAACCTGATTATAACGGCCTGAAAATGAGTAATATTTAGCAAAAGAAAAGTTAAAAACACAACTAAAGCAGAGGTTTCCTGCTCAGAATGGACCTTTAGAAGCTGAAAATGATGCTGAGTTTCCTAATTCTATGCATTCTCTTGTTGTTTTTGCCATTAGATGAACAAAAATCTCTATAATGTTTGGTAAATGAAGTCCTAATCTTAAAAATTTTTTTAAAAATGTGTATTATTTCCATTTCTTTCAAATCAAGGTTGTTTTCTGCACTCTATTATGCAGAAATAACCTGTAAAAGCATCAATAAATATTATTTTCAGCTTCCTAAATGTAAAAAAAAAACGACCACGTTACAGTTGATCTAACGTCATCTTTTGGTGATTTATTTTGTTTATCAACACTTTTCAGCTCTCTAATCCATATTTTTACTATTTTTTAAGCAGAATTTTCAGATTTCCTAATGCATTTTTGATCATTACAGTAATCTATTAGCAGTATTATAATATATTATGCACTACAGTGATATATTATACAGAAGTCTACGCATTTTCATGTTACTTCTGACCATTTCACAAGTAAAAATGTCTGTAATGATTGAGTCAATGAAACTCCAATTAACAAAATCTGTTTAAAAAAAAAAAAAAAATAGTGATTTTTCCTATTTCTTAGAATTCTCATCATTTAGTTGCTATGGATGCAATTCTTATCTTTTTATTTCATTTGGTGCTGGATAAAAAAAATATTTGATGGTGCAAAAAAGTCCTTTATGCAGGAAAAAACCCCAAATAAATATTATTTTTAGCTTTTTAAAAGTATAAAGAAACCTCCAATTTACCACTATTCAGTTCATCATTTTCAGCTCTCTAATTCATATTTTTTACTATTGTTCAAGCAGCATTTCCAAATTTCCTGAATAAATTAACGCTCTCATAGCATCATTTTCATTTATTGTAAGTTAAAAGTCATTATTAGCCTCCAGAAAGTAGAAGATTATGGCTGATAAAACCTTTTTTTACTGCATGAGACGGTGCTACAAGCTTTATTTTGGAATAATTTAAATAAAATAACAGTTTTAAAGCTGTGGGAGACTTTTTAATGCATAAAACCGTATAATTTTGTGTCATAAAGTGTGTATTAATCATGAATTATGCTCTAAAATCACAGGAACAGAGCAGGTTTTGAGCAGAATAAACTAAACCTGAGGCTCTACCTCGATGTCTTTGCTCCTGGCCACCTCCTCGAAGTTCTCCTGCTGCTCCAGGGTTTTGTCCACCTTGTCGTCCGTCATGCAGAAGCAGCGAAGCCTCGACTCCACCGGGTCGTTCATCTTGGCGAACACCACGAACTTGGCCATGTAGGGAACGCAGATCAGCTCCCGGTAGAGCTGAGAGGCCAAAGCCACCGTCTCCGGGATCTGGTGGCAGTCGGCCAGCCAGAACCTGCAGACAGACGGCAGAAATAGGCGTTAGATCGGCACGATTTTAGAGGAAATTCATCCTCGACCAGCTCGGATTTAACGTAAATTTTTACAGCACAAGATATGGATATTTATAGAGATATTTGTGGAGTTTCAGCTTCATAAATCAAATATTTTTTGAGATAAATCTTGTTTAAAAATTACTGTCAACCCACTTTCAGCAGGTTTTTTCACACACTTTAGTTAAGATTTAAATGATAATATCTCAGAAACAAAGATAAAAACATGAAGTTTTCACTGTTATTTCTCATCATGTCATTAATTCAAAATCTGACAAATTATTGGAACTCTGTTCTTCTTAGATCAGACTATCTACCAATATATTTATGTTTTTGTGGTCCAACTTGTCAAACCTGCTCAGTCAGTCCTGAAAGTTCAATGAAAATAAATATTTTTAAAATTATTGTGACCAAATATTTCATGCTATATAAAGCCAAAACTTCACAGATTCTATGTTTAAAATCTTTGTTTTATCCTGTAAAAATTTCAAAGAACTCAGAGATGGTTGAGGTTAAGGCTGTTGATTTGAGATGGAGTAAGAGTTGCTTCCCACCTGGCAGAAACATTGGTGGTGAAGGAGACGCAGTCGTTGACGAACGTCAGAGGAGTCGTTCCAGTGATGTCCTCCCACTGAGCCGGAGACGTTCCTCCTTAGAGACAAAACAGTAAATTACACATTTAATATCATTGATTTTCTATGTATTATTTATGTTATTAATAGTGGTGGGACGCGATTTTAAAAAATTATTCTAATTAATTACAGGCTTTGTAATTAATTCATCACAATTAATTGCAGTTTTGTCAAATAGCAATATTTGACACAATAAGTGAAGTTTTTCAATTCAAATAAAATTGTGGTTGACAGTTGAATCAATGAATAGACATATACGTGTTTATAATTTAAAATTTATTTAAAAAAAAGGAAAATGGGACATATAGAAAAAAGTGATTTTGACAACTTTAAGCCTGAATTTAGTTGTTTTTTCCACTGTATGGCACATAAAAGCAGCATAAGTAGTTCAAGGAGCTTCAGAAAGTTGAAAATCCAGAGATTCATTCTGTTTTCATCTTTTCTGGGTCTGATAAATGGTGGAATTTTGATGGTTCTTTTTATAGGAATATCAATTTTTATTTATGTAATTTTTTTATAAACAAAAAGTTTATAATTAAGTTATTAAAAGAGATATTTTTGTTGTTTAGGTTATTCCTCCTCCAAGGAGGCAGAGCCTCGATGGAATAAAAACTTAAACCACAAAAATGTTTCATTTCTATTTATCTGCATTTTTCATCTGTCTGCTACATTCAGAGATTACTGCAAATCTAAGTGCAATTATAGCGAATTTATTCAACATTTTAAGACTTTCTGTAAACTCAAGCACTGTCTAGAAAAGTGGTCTATTACGGGATGGCTACACCGTTAGCCTTTAGCATGACTCGTAGCTAACGTTAGCTCTGGGGCTAACAGCAACATGTTTTACATTGAGGTAACACATAATTTTCGCTGTAATGAATTAAGCGAAATTAACGTGTTAAAGTCCCAGCCCTAATTATTAATGATATTTATTTCTCCATACCCGTGATGCTGCAGAGGAGGCGGAGGCAGGGAGTGCAGTCCCCCTTGTACCCGTTGCTAAGCCCCTCCCCCGACAGCGGCGGCACCGGGATCGTCATGGTGATGGGCTTGTGGAACTTCCTCCTCCTGGGCTCCACGGTGACGATGGGGCTGAAGGTGGCCCGGTTACCCAGGATCTTCTTCACCGTGTCGTCGGGAACCGGCTGGGCCTGAAACAGGAAGCAGGGTTTAACGTGTCTGAGGGCGTGGAAATGGCAGCTGGCGGAATTTCGACAACTCGCCATGAAACAGGAAGTGCTCTCTAACTCGCCTTTAGATGCTCCAATCTGCCTCTAACTTTAGGTGTCTGATCAGAGTCCGGCCCTGATGACATACCTAGGCCTATATACATTCACAGTCATAGCGCCACCTGGTGGACATGCTTGGATTTGCTGACCAGCAAGGATGCGAGGACCCAACCAACGCTGCTTGCAGCTTTATTTATTTCTATTGTGGCGGTACCTTTACTCTTTCTTAGAAATCAATAAAGCATTTCTATTCTATTCCATTCCATTCCATTCTATTCCATTCCATTCTATTCTATTCTATACACCCAGGTTACTCAGTCCCTTAAAGGAGTAAAAATAAACCACTAATGTTCACCAAACAACATTGTTCTTGTCTTAAATTCACCACTAATGTGCCTAAACGTTGTAATTTAGTCTACTGTTTGTTTTCCAACATGCAGGACAATAATATTTATTTTTATACGTTTTTAATCACACAAAATATCGCCAGAATGTAGACGTTTCTGGCTGGAACATGTAGTATAAAGCATTTAGTTTTACAGCTTTAAAGTTGATCCTTAGAGCTGATTTCATTTTATTTACTAATACATTCACACATCATGATTTAAAATGACTGCAGAGTTCTACTTCCTGGTTTAATCTGTGCAGGTATTCTGGATGCGTTAGAACTTAAACCTAACAAGCAATTTTGGACGTGTTAAATGCTAATTATGAGCGTCGTAAAATATCTAAATTTAATAAATATTTAATAAGCACATTGAGTTGCCCTCATGTATGAAATATGCGATACAAATAAAGCTGCCTTGCCTAAATATGTAGATGGAAACAGACAGAATCTGACGCCCCTGAACTCACCTGCAGTCCAACCTTGATCTTCTTGGTCAGCGCCCCCTCAGGGAAGCAGGCCTGGACCAATGGGACGCTGCGGCTGCACAGAGTCCCGCCCTCCGGCCCCATGTGATTGGTCTCCTGCCTGATCCGGGACACCACAGCAAAGTATTGTGGGAAGTCCTTGGTGACGATGCGGCAGATTCTCTTCCTCTCCAGCTCCTCAGGGCTGTCCAGCTCTACGGCAACAGGAAATATGATTAATGATTGGTTAAAAAAAAACAGTCAGTCACATGTCAGTAACGCCGACCAATCAGAACAAAGAGGTGAAATTTTTAAAAACAAACACGAAGATCCATCTTTTAGGTTTTATTTATTTTAATTAAGTTTTTTTAAATTCAGTCATATATTTATGTTGACATTTTTATTTTTATCTTTTATTATTTCATTTTTTATTATTGTTTTATTTTACATTTCTGAATTTTGACTGACATTTAGGTTCATTTTACTTTTCATTCTTAGAATTTTTTGTTGGTGATTTGTCTTTTGGTGCTGGATTTAAAAATATATTTGAAGGTTTAAAAAATCTCTGCAGGAGAAACCCTGTGAAAGCATCAGCGAATATGATTTGTTTAAAAAAAAAGTTGTGTAAAAAGTAATTTATGTTACCAAATTCTATTGTTTTTCAACCCTTTTCAGTTCTCTACTCCTTTTTAAAAAAAAAATATTACTATTCAAGCAGCATTTCCAGTTTTCCTAGAGCTTAACTAATAATTATACGGGTGTACATCTATAAATATTATATTTTGCTAATTTACCATAAAAAATAATTCCTGTTACCACGATTTAGTTGATTAAAAAATGTATCTTTTAACAAATTATGTTTTTTTTCCCCCAGTTTTCTAGTCCTCTGTGATTATTATTGTTGTTATTATTATTCAAGCAGCATTTCCAGTTAGTCTCCAGAAAGTACAAAACAGATGTTAAAACCTTCTATTCCAGTAAAGGCAGTGAGTCTAGTTGCCATTTTTGACAGAAATCTGCATTTTCATGTTATTGTTATATCATTTGATAAATAAGGAGCATTTTGCTTGAAATGTCAGTTAATAAAACTATTTTTACTCTCAATTTTTGTCATTCTGCTGCATAAAACCTCTTTGTGAGGTGTCAAAATTTCCTTCATGCAGGAAAAACATTTTTTTCTTTATCTTTAGGTCTTTGTATGTAGAAATATTTTTGCTGGTGTTCTTACATGTCAAATCTGAACCCACGGAGCATCACCAAATTACAAATTTACCTCCTTCCTACACATGAGGCGTCACTATAAACATGTTCTGGAGTTTCTGCTGCTGCTTGGAAATCAGTTTTTGCACATTAAATCCTAAACTTATGCAACCACAAGCTCCAAAACCAGCGTCTGCAGATCCCCAGACATCAGAAAGACACCAGGAGAAGCTACATCTTCACCTTCGTCCATGCCGTTGAGCAGCTGGTTGAGGTCGTCGGTCTTGCAGTCGTACAGATGTTCCTTCCAGTTCTCTCCGTTCTCGCTTCGCAGCAGGATCAGCTCCCTCTCGTGGCCTCGCATCGAGCCGAAGTGTGGGATCTCCACTATCACGGGCCTGGAGGACATTTCACCGTTGGATTAAACAGGTCTTTACTGATTCCTGAACTAAACTAAAACATCTGGAGAAGCTGGTGGGTCAGCAGAAAGTTCACATCTCGCTGAGAACGATGGTTTCTGTGATAATTATTAGACTCAAAATGCAAAATTAAAACTGCAATACAGACGACAATCATCATATGGCAGCTCGGAGAGAATAAATCAGGGATTAACCAGGAAGTCTGGTGTTTGAATCGTCAGGTTAAGGGTTGATAAATGTTCTCTGAGCTGCCATAAAGGAAAAGAAACACTGAAAGGAGACAGTAAATGATGTAAATGATGACGGTGTCTTTATGGCCGTGCTGCAGGTTTAACAACACATTCAAAGTAAATGAACAAACAGGTGAAATGCAGAGAAGGGTTGGAGGAGAAAGCTGCACAGCCCTTATTAGAACAAGGCATGAACTCAAGAGAGACGGATGGACAGACGCAAAACAGAACAAAACAGGAACTGCTCACCTACTTGAAAATCCCTTTTTTCAGTAAAACTCGCAACTGCATCATTTTTCTTGAAGGTACTATTATCTCAATCATGTTTACTGTTTTTTTGCAAGTGTTAAAGATGAATTTTTGAGGACTGTTGGTGAGAATTCTGTCTCAGAGAACCAATAAAACCACAGTTGTTCCCAATAACTAATGCCATTTTTTAAATTTAAGACTAGCCGACTAGCCTAAAAGCAAGAAAACGCTCAGAAAATGGTGTTTTAACTAAAGTGTCACTCTTTGCACTGTGCCAATAAATTCATTATCCAATAAAACATCACTAAATAAATGTTAAAAAATTAACATACAGCCCTCTGAACCCCAAAACCTGCCGGGGGGTTGGAAAGTTATGTTCTCATTAAAATAAAAATCTGCAAAATTACACATTTAATACAGAAATAATTGTTGGATATTCAACATTTTAGTCATTTGCTGGCCTAGGAATTATAGTTTCTCAGCTAGGAATGCTAGTTTGTAGGCCAGGAACTTTGGCTGCTAGCCTAGGAATGCCAATTGCTAGCAAAGGAACGCTAGTTGTTAGCCTGGAAATGCTAGTGACAAGCCAGGGAATGCTAATTATGAGCCTGGGAATGGTAGCGGCTATTCTAAGGATTCCTGTGACTAATCTTGGAATGTTAGCTGACAGCCTATGGAGACTAGTCACACTAAGGAGGCCATTTGTTAGCCCATGAATTGTAGTTGCTATGCTAGAAATGCTAGTTGGCAGCCCAGGAATGGTACTTGTTACCCTTGGATTGCAAGTGACTAGTCTGGGAATGCTAGGGGTTAGCCCTGGAATGCTAACTGTTAGTACTGGAATGGCAGTTGTTATTATGGAATGCAAGCGGTTAGCCTGGAAATACTAGTGACCAGCTTAAGAAGGCCAAACACTAGCGTAGGAATGCTAGTTGTTACTGCAGGAATAGTGCTAATTAGGCCTGGAGATGCTAATAGCTACTGTGAGAATGGCTAGTTAGTGGAAATCCCGTTATGAACAGTGTTTGTTCAAATGTTCGTTGGATGTGTGACATTCAGATACCTTTATTCTACATGTCTTGTTTTAAGTTTTTTAAAAATTGTCCAAAAAAAACCATTTTCACCTGACATGAATATGTTGGTCATTCCAGAACTGGAGGACATTTGGGCTCCAAAATGTTTGATAAATAAACCTTTTCTTTTCCAGTTTTCTGCTCCATATTGATCAATAATAGGTAATAAACTACCAAAGGCTTGATTGGCTCAGCTTACACATCAATAGTAGCATTTTTATTCCATGTTTTTGTTGTTGTTTGCTAACCCTACTCTAATCACAGTAACAGGGTTGCTAATCCATGCTAATGTTAGCTCTTTCTCAGCAGTAGAAGCTAGATATTTAGCTAGCTGTTACTGCTGACCAAGAGGACAAACTGCCTGATGGAAAACAGTCAAAAGAATTAGTCTGATCCTGATAATATGAGGTAGAGTGAGACATTCAGTCATTTGATGGGTGGGACGGAAAATGTCCTCCAATTCTGGAATGACCCATGTAGCAGAAAATTGTAAAAGGTTTATTTTTCAAACATTTTGGAGCTCAAATGTCCTCCAATTCTAGAATTTTATCCACTATGGGCAACACTGGTGAGCACTTGGAAAAATATTGTACCTCGACTGTTGATTCCAGGTTTATTCTTTAGATTTCTGTGAAATATATAATCAAAGAAATGTAACTTTTCTTCTTCTTCATGGTTGCTTTGTTCCCATAGAGGTGTAGGACTTCATATTGCAGTAAAAAATGAGCTTAATGTGAATAAAAATGTGACAGGAGCTAAAAAACACCCATAAACTGCTTGTTGGGGTTCAGA
The DNA here is from genome assembly GCA_027123335.1 of Amphiprion clarkii. Lineage (NCBI taxonomy): Eukaryota > Metazoa > Chordata > Actinopteri > Pomacentridae > Amphiprion > Amphiprion clarkii. The sequence continues at coordinate 5,396,832 of CM049586.1, forward strand.
GGGTTAACATACCCTACAGCTTAACATCCACATGTGTGCTAAATGTGGTTACTCACGGCCAGTTTCATTTTCTACATCAACATACAGACAAACTGCACTGATTTTCTATTTAGTTTTTACCAGATGTCATGTGTCCCACTTTTCCCTTTGCTGGTTTACAACATCTGGACACTGAAGCAGACAAAGAGCCCCCAACTGGCAACCCCCCAGCTGGCAACCCCCCAACTGGCAACCCCCTGTGGAGCATCTTAGACACAGTTAACCTACTTTACATTAAGATAATATCATCAGTTTAACAGACTGATATTTATGACACTGACTAATGACGGTAGCAACATTTAGTCAATCACATCATTAGAAAACCTTTCAATATAATTTTGCTTCGTGTTTACAGACTAACTGGTCAGTAGGCATTAAGGGGCACATGAGGCTTTGTCATGGTGCCCCTTTACTAGCAAAACTCCCTGCTAGTAGTCTGAGTGATGCCTTCTCTGGTCTTTACAGTACTAAAGAGTAAAAGTGGCACCTAGTGGCACAACCAGGTACTACAGCTAATCTACAATACATATACAGGAAGTCCTCGGTTTACATCGTCCTTGACCTACAGCGTTTCATCGTTATGTCAGAACTGCTTACGTGGAACTAGTTGACGAGCGGAGCGGACGATTACATCGTCACACGGCGCTACAAGACAGCTTTATTTACATTCTCTGGTTGTACACCACCTTGGATTGTACTACATTCACTAATTTTTTGCCCGTCGCTATGGTTCCCAAGCGTAAGTCAGACTCTTCTGATGCTTTGAAGAAAAGGAAAGCCATCTCCATGGAAGTGAAATTAGATAGAATAAAACACTTGGAACAGCGTGAAACATGACGAACATCAGTCAATTTGTAAAAACAGTGCAACGTATTCTGTTATCTTCTCATAAAATGATTCTTACATGCATGAAAGTCATTGGTATTGATGACTTACAAAGAACAGATCGATATCTTGATGCACGTAACGACTTTGTTTACATTTTCGTCAGAGTTGTGACTTACAGCGACAATTGACTTACATCGATCCATAGGAACAGAACTCTGAGATAAGTGCAGGACCCCCTGTACTGACATACTTGACCTTCTTCTTTTTCCTTATAGATTAATATATTTTTAATCGGTTAAATTCTGGACAGCAATGATTCAATTAATAAGCACATGACACTTTGTCATAGTGCTCCTTTACTAGTTAAACTCCCTGCTGGTAGTTTGAGTGACGCCTCTTCTGGTCGCTACAGTATTAAAGAGTAAGAGGCTCCATCTGGTGGTACAACCAGGTATTACAGCTAATCTACAATACATTTACCAACATGCATGACCACCTTCTTTTTCCTTATTGGTTAATATATTTTTAATCAGTTAAATTCTATTTGATTAAAGACTAAACATTAGCCACCACTCACAGTGTAACATTTTGTGTTTACTTAACATTAAATTTCATTTTTTAGCTCTTGTGTACATTTTAAAGGTTAAGGTGTCAAAAAACTTCCATTAATAAATTCTATATTATTATTGTATTAAATATTGATTTTATTTTCACTTTCACTCAGTAAACTTTTGTAAACTGCATCAATTCTCATTATAAAAAGCAAATATTAGTTCATTTGAAGTTAGAGAGTTTAACTCTTGAATTGTTACCCACTTTATTAGGAACACCAGTAAAACTGAAAACACTTTAACACATTTGTTCTGCTGTGAAGTCTACTTTTATGAACCCCACCATCAGTGCATCACTCTCTAGCACCGGCTCTGCAAACTTAATCACACAGAGATGATCTTAAATATGGCAGCAGTCATGGGAAGCAGGATGATGCTCGGCCTGAGGAGGAAAAAGGCTCATGCCCAACAAGCGCAGTCCAACAGCCAATCAAAAACCTGACGCCAGAAGCCCCAGAGAGCTTCTGAAACAAAACAGACGATGGAAGTGGCTGAAAAAGTAACTATAATGGATTTCAAGCTACGTTTTGTAGTTTTAGGAAGAACTTTAAAATGCCAAAAACGACATTATGGTTTCACAAAGGCTCGATTTCTTCCCAAAACCACATGGAAACCGCATCAATGCTGCAAATCCTGACAAATCAAAGTCAACGTTGATGAGGAAAATAATCCGTCAGCATGAATCAGCCTCGGTCATGTCGCCTCCCGACAGGAGGAAGAGGAGCAGGGAGGAGGAGGAGGAGGAGGAAGGAGGTGCTATGTTTGGTTCCTACCCAACAAATCTAGTTCCTCTGGGTCCCAGCTGTAGCACGGGACTAACCAGGCTCTCGCCTTCATTAAGGGCTGGCAGCTTTCTGGGCAGATGGAGTTTACTGTCGGCCGCAAGATAATGAAACACACATTTACACAAAACACACACTCCAAAGTCAGCAGAGGCAAACACTGATTCTGTTTTATTTATGAGCAATAACACGACTCCTGGTTCTGCTTTCATGTCCAGTCGAGGAGCTGAAGATGAACTATATGCTAGCAATATTACTGAAAAGTCTGATACTATGACTGGAATCATAAACTACTGCAGTGAGATGATGAAATAACACAACTAACTCACAGAAATGCTAATCAACAACTATTGTAATTAACATTATAGTCATTTATTAAGCAGAAATACCAAATAAGTGCTGGTTACAGCTTCTTAAATTTGAGTTTAGGCTATTACTTTTTTTAAAAACTGGAAATCAGAATGAGCTTTACTGCCAAGTAGGTTTTAACAAACAGGGAATTTGACGCTGATAAATACTGACAAGTAAAGAATTTATGTTATAAGTAAATTCAACAGCAATCCAAGTAATTTTAAGTAATAGAAACACGTACGGTGTGCAGGAATTTGCAAACTATTCACCTGAGAATGTGTATATTTACATATTAGATGACGTAACCAACATGAGATGTGCAGATAATATCATTAATGCTATTTAATAAGCGATGCTAATGAGGCCAGCTGCTGGTGGGAAAAAACTGAATAGTTTTGTCTTTTGGACTATTAATTCAAAAAACTACACATTATTCCAGAGTATGCTGGTATGTTGGTTCTCAGTCTTTTAACTTGTTGTATCCTCAAAATTATGCTCCTTTGTCTACATATTTCTGCAAATCTAGTATTTTATTCATAGCCAGCTTCTGTTTGTTCCACTATTTCAAGTGTTTCTTTGTGTTTTTCCCTCCATGGAAGCTTCTCAAACTGTCCTCAACTCCCTAATCCAACTGTTTAGGTGTAAGTTTCACCACATTAAGGGTCATCCCAAACCAATTAATGGATCCGCATCGATGCAACACCAGATCTGTACTCATGTTCTGTAGGTCAACCTCTAAAGCTGCTCAAAATAGAACATTTAACAACACAGACGTCAACAACCGGGTTAAGTTTGGCTCACTTTCAATGCTTGGAATCCATTAACCTCCACAAAAGTCTCTGTCATGGTGCTCGCTGCTAGCTAAACACCCACAATGCTCTCAGCCACACAAAACCCCTTTATTCATCCACGACAGTGAACATTCAGTCAAATAACAATCACAAAACTGCCTGTTGTGATGACAGATCATCTTGTAATCCATGCAATCACCCAATCAGGTCGCTGCAGAATCATTTACTCCTATTTGCTGCCTTCAACCTGATATAAAAATCTCCAACGCCACTCTTTATTTGGATCTCCATGCCTGTTCAATCACATTGCATGGTGTTAAGGTGCATTTTATTGGTTATAGTGACAATAAATATCCTAATCTGAAATCCTGTTTGTGTGTTCATGTTTCTCCTCAATGCAAAAATATTTGGATGTATTTTTAAAAAAGGAAATCTCATCTTATGATTGTTTTTTTGTTGAGTTAGCTGAGTTATTCCCATGTGAGAAACACTGAGGTCCCCCATAGAACAAGAAATAGAATCACTGGACCATGGGATTATTTTGGAAACTAAACACAAAACTAAAATCAGTAATCTTCAGCCCTGTTATGAACTTTATAAAAGAACAAAAAACTTCATTGAACATGCAGCTTTGGTGTGTTTAATCCTCTGAACCCCGAAACCCACCAGTGGGATTTAGAGGCATGTTATCTGTCAGGAGAAAGTGCCAAAATGACACAATTTATCACAGCAAGAAACTGTAAAAACAGTAATTATCACAAGGTTTTCAGCTTTCCAACATCCACTGAACTGGAATATGTAATTTGCCTTTCTGTAGCGAAATCTAAGATCACTTTATTCTACATGACTCATTAAAAAATTTGTCAAAAATAAACAGTTTGCAGGAACCATAATCTCAAAAATACGAAAAATTCTGCTTTCTTGAAACCGTGAAATTATCAGTAATTCAGCTGCGACTAACAGTCATGTGAGTAAAATTCTAGGACTTTTTGATTGAACTACAGCAGCGAAGAGACAAGTATGTTAACAAATTAGTAAAATATCTATAGTATGTAGAGTCACCTTTTGTTTTTCCAGTGTTGGCAGCACTTTTGGGCACTTGGAAATATGTTGAATGTGTAGATGTTTTTTTTTTTCAATTTTCGTAAAAATAAATAAGAAAATGTTTAACTTTTGTTTTATTCTTTTTTATGATTTACGGCATCATGGTTGTTCTGTTTCTACAGAGGTGCTGGACTTTATATTGCAGTAAAAAATGAGCCCACATTGAGCAAAAAAAAACCCAGAAACTGTTCAGGGTTCAGAGGATTAAACTCTGCCTGACATTTCGACGTAAACTCAAACTGAAGCACAAGCTCCAATTTTACCCATTTTGCAACCATTAGCAACGTTAAACACAACCTGCTCGCTGCAACAACCTCAAACCAAACGGCAGGAATCGACCTGGACATGCGACACATTCACACCGTCAGATAGAAAAAAACGCAGGAAATGATGGCGATGGCAAGAAGCAGAAGGAAGGAGATGTCAAGTCACGGAAAGGAAGTGCACGAAAATAAGCAGTAAAGCAAACAGCTAAAACTATCTCAGTTAAAACAAAAGTGAAATCCTACCCGAGGAACTGAGCTCCAGCCGGGCCGACCTCCACCAGCCGGCTGGCCAGGCCTTCGCCTTCCACCATGGGAGGAGGCGACGCCAGCTTGTGCCTCTTCACCAGGCGGCAGGTGATCCTGGTGGGCGCCGTGCACTTCCTGGGCGGGATGATGATCCGCATCCCGTTGTGGCGACTTCCCCTCATCGAACCTCCTCTGGCGTCCACCATGAAACTGACCAGGAACCTGGAGGAGAAGGAGAAAGAACCAGGAAGAGACAAAGAGCGATAGGAGACAGAGGAAAACCAGTGAAGAAGAGACAACAGGAAGTGATGAAAGACAGAGCAGCAGAAGAACCAGAGAGGGACGTGATGGGACAAGAAGGAAAAGACATTAAGAGCTGATGAGGAGAGAGGAGCTTTAGTTTGGAGGTGAAGGTTCTTCCCATGCTGTGATCCTCAAAACACCGACAGAAGAGAACAGGAAGTAAAAGAAGATGTGAGGAGGTTTCTGTGTTGGTTGTGACTGCCGTTTAAAAACGCCGGTAGACGTGAATATTCTTAAATCAAAACTATCATTATTGTTTTTATTATTAATTCAACAGCCAACAAACCACCACAGGAGCCTCCAGTGTTTCCTGTGTGCCACCCACATTGGAAAGTTGTGTAATTGTCATTTAACTCAAAGAAGGAAATCATAATTCACACACACAGACCCACACCATGCAAAATGGAAGCAGAAATGTTGTGTTAGTTTGCATGTAGTTATTGAACAAACGGGGCACAGAAAGTTCCTGTAAAAACAAATAAAGTGATTCTTTATTTTAGACCTGTGGTTGCAAAGTTTCCATCTAAAATATTATTATATTTAACCTTCTGAACTCCAAAACCTGTCCAAAAATAACACCAAATTTGCACCATTTATTAAAATATCATCGGATTTTCAACTCCCCACTGGTTTTTGAATGTATCATGTGTGACGTACAAGTCAGTCTGGAAAATTAATCAAAAAACAACTCAAAATTGGGATTTTTTCACCAAAATTCCGCAATTGTAGACGTTTAATTTACCAATTCACCAAAAATCAACCATTTGCGCCATTTTTATTCTGTAAAAGCCAAAAAATTGTGAGGTTCTTGGTGCAACGTTAAAGCCATTATTCACACGTTTGACCAACAGTTATGTGGCAAAAATTCTGGTACTTTGGTACTAACTGAAATGATAAAATAAATGCAGCATGGCTCAGAAACAGTAAACAGAGGAGCAAGTTGTTAAGACCACAGTGAGTAAAAAGACGACATCCAGAAAGTGTTTGGAGTTCAGAGGGTTAATGACTGTTTAAAGTGGCTGTAAATGTGTAGAAGTTGCTGTTGGAGAATGCAAAAACATTCAAACCCAACACTCATCACTAATTTTAAAACGTCACAATCGTCCAAATCTTGCATCATGAACTCATCTCAGATCAGTTAGAGACTCACAGAGATTTCCTCCAAACAAACCAAAGGAATAAACCCAATCCAAACCACTTTAAGTCTGAAACAACACAGTTCACGGGTGAGGAAGAGCAAACACAGATGTTGTGAGTGAACAGACAGACGGAGGGAAGGTGGTGCGATGTCACCGGAAAACAAGGTGAAAAAAATCAACCAATCACAGTCAATCACCTGCTGTCGTACTGCGGGAGCGGAGAGGAAAAACTGCAGGATGGACGACAAAGCAACGAAGGAGCGACAGGTCAACAACAACAGCTTCGTCATCGGAAACACCGTCACCAAGGAATGGGACATTTTGGGAAGTATTTGCTTTTTGGTGGAGGGTCACGTGAATCTTCTGGTAGATTAGCACAAAGGACTGGAAAAAGTCTTTGAACGCTTCAGTTTTTATATTTAACAGAGATTTATAACAGTTAAATAGCAACCTGTAGGGGTGGCAAAGCCAGGCTAGCAGCTTCCCCTTGTTTCCAATCTTTGTGCTAAGCTAAGCTAACAAGCTGCTGGTAGAAGATTTGAAGTTTTTTTTTCATGTAAAGCCTCTTTCAGACTTTTTTCTGTTAATCTGATGGCATCTAAAGATGTCAGTTTCACATCTGAACCAACAACATAAGCCTGAACGGCATACAGTAACATAAAGGATGGACTTAAAGTTGTATAAAACAATTTTTTGGAAGATTTTTTTCCACAATTCAGCAGCAATATTGGTCAAAAAACAGGCAGTTTGCAGTCATAAAAATAAAAAAATACTTAAAACTTATATAGCGCTTTTCAATACATTCAAAGACGCCAATAACAAACCTTCTCGAAAATTCCAATTAACATTAACTACAAACTGAAATGTTTGTAAAAATAAAACTTTACAGAGTCCTTAACAAGTCAGATCGACAGAAGTCACCAATAATTAATATAATCCGGGTTTTGACAAAATAAATTCAGGTTTAGTTCGTTGCTCCCAGTTGTTTAGTACCATTTCCTCTGAGATTATTAAATATCTGTAGCATCAGACAGCAGCAGGATCCATAAGAACTTCATTAACGACTTACTATGATTATAAATTATCCCTGACATGGAGACAGGATGGATCAGGATCCAACTTTTATTCACCTCAGACAGATGATATTCTACCATGGCTACCTCCATCACTTCTGAGTGAAGCCGTGAGGAACATTATTGAAAAAGTGACAAAATGCCGTCACTTTAACAGACTAATGAAGCCAAGAAAGTCTGGAAGAGGCTGAACTTTCCTGCAGAAAAGCAAATCAGCACATTTCCCAAAATGTCAAACTTTTGTTTTCAATTTCACCTCCTTTATTTTCACAATTAGGCGACTCACAGGTGGATATCTGCTGCTGTAAGGCCGATACTCAATCGAATTGTAAGACTTTAGAGTTTCAGGTTCAAATACGATCATTCAAAAGTTTGGGGTCTTAGAATGTCCTGAAGATAACATTAAATAAATCAGTACAACAACCCTAACTGTGGCATGGTGGCATATTGAGGGGGTCCAGTGGTGATTCTGCACAATTTTTTTTTGGCTACAACAACAAAATTGTCACTTCCGAGTTGCACTACTTGCTATATTTGGCTACCTGTGACTTATTTCCTTGCAAAAAATTTAATTCAAGTCGAAGTGTCACCGATTAAACGCAGTCTAGGAGATTTTGTGCTCATCGCAGATGGTTCTTGACATGTTTACATGATGGGATGGATGCTGCAGGAGCACTGGGAGCAGAGCATCGCTGCACAAGGAGTTTACTTCAACAGGAACAGTGGCCAAATTTAAATCAGGTATGGTTTTTCATTTTTATAGCTGTAATCTCAGAGCGTTTTTGATTGTACTTTATATTTAAAAGACTAGACAGAATCTGACTGTAATTTTTAATCTTTATAACCTTTACAGTAATGAGGGAGGTGTTGTTTGAATCACAATATCCTGAAGAGGAGCTTTTATAATACGTACACTATCGTTCAACAGTTTAGGATCACTTAGAAATGCCCTCATTTTTGAAAGAAAAGATGTTTTTTTCAATGAAGATAACACTAAATGAATGATAAATCCAGTGTAGACATTGTTAATGTGGTCAATGACTATTCTAGCTGGAAACAGCTGGTTTTTAATGGAATATCTCCATAGGGGTACAGAGGAACATTTCCAGCAACCATCACTCCTGTGTTCTAATGCTACATTGTGTTAGCTAATGGTGTTGAAAGGCTCATTGATGATTAGAAAACCCTTGTGCAGTTATGTTAGCACATGGATAAAAGTGTGAGTTTTCATGGAAAACATGAAATTTTCTCGGGGTGACCCCAAACTTTTCAACGGTAGTGTATGTAAAAAGTCATGTTTCTCCTTCCAGCAGCAGCTTTTAATATTTTTTTCTACCCTAATTGTGAAAATGAGGGAGGTTTAATGTTCGCCAACAGATTAGGTTTTACATTTTTGAAAAGAACAGACAATCAGAGAGGATGACGAGAAAGTTCTGCAGAGCAGTCGCTTTCTCGAAGGAAAGGAAAATGGTAAAGACATTCAGGTGGAGACAAAGACAGCTGCTTCATTCTTTCCTCTAAGCATCTTCAACCTTTCACTTCTTCTTAACCTTTGTGATTCAGTCTCCCTTTCCTCCTCTCTCTATCCCTTCATCCCTTCAGTCAGACTTACCCGGAGTGAATCGGCGACGACACGAGGTTGACGTTATCCAGAGCGTCTGCCGTCCAGCTGTACCTCCTCAGAGAGTCGCTGTCAAAGTCCTTCGCCACCGAGAGATGCTGTGGAGGAGAGAAGAAGGTCGGAGAGAGTGTTAAAGTGGAAACTCCTCCTACTGATGCATGAACCTGCTTCCTGTCATGAAGAATTTCATGCAAACTGTGGCATAATAAGAAGTAAAGTCGGTTATTTTTTTAGCTGAATCTCCTCTGAGAGTCCATCGCTCTAATATTTCTTGAAGGATTTACGGCTGAGTCATAAAATGATTGGTACTCTTTGGAGGATGCAGCAGCTGCCACTCAGAATAATACAGAAAAATAAATCTGGAGATGCAACATTTCATTGAAACACAAGCTGTTAAAACATCTTGAGGATATTCGAAAAGAAAAACATAAACAGGAACATGCAAATGACGAATGGTGGCAAAGAAAACTGAAAATTCTGGTGTTTCTTCTGTCTGCGCATCATGTAGTTTTACATTAATATATTTATAAGCATTATTTCTATTCCAGATGGGCACTAATACATTAACATCGACACAAAAATCATGACAATTCAGTGTTTTTTCCCCAAAAAATTGAAAAACCACAAGATGAAAATCAAAGCCAGTGCTTTTAAATGCTCAATTAACAAAATTTTAATGAGAAAAAAGTACTTCAAATATTGAATCAGGCTCTAAACTGAAAAAGAACAAAACCAGTGCAGAGAGAAGGACTGGACAATATCCAAAAATAATCATATTGCTGTCATTTTGACAGATATTTAGATCGCCATGAGTCAGAAATTTAGAGTGAATAGTCATTTAAACAAATCATTTTCTACTTACACAAATATAAAAATGTATAAAGTGACTTTTACTGTAGTCTGAACCAAACAAACATGTTCCCTAATGTCTGGATAATATATATAATATTAATTTAGAATATTTATGGTTATGCTACAGATGTGACGTATTTTATCTTCTGCAAAAACTGCAGCTCATTGAATTTGGCCATATTTTCATTCTGTTAAGTTATATTTAGGTTAATTGTTCAGCCCCAAAAAACACAACATTTGATAAAAGGACTAAAATTGCTCCTTGGTGAAAAAACATCCTTAATAAACTAAAGCTAATGTTCAAAGGTCTGATGTGTTGGATTTAGAGGAATCTATTGGCAGAAATGTAACATAATATTCACAATCATGTTTTTATTAGTGTGAAGTCACCTGAAAATAAGAACTATTGTGCTTTTAAGTGGCAAAATCTGGTGCAGAAATCTCAACCCACTGCAGTTCCTCAAATGGCCACTAGAGGCTGCTTTCAAAGAGTCAATTCCCATAAACTCCCATGTTAAAATGTCCAAATTTACAGCAGAAATAAACATGATTGCAGCCTGGTATAATAAACGTTTTGGTCTCTGTAGCTCATTTACCTGCACATGATTTCTGTACAGGATGTAAACATTTATATAACTCACATGTTTAAATTATTTTAACGCTAAAAGTTCTGCATAATAAGAGTGTGGTCATTAGTTGTAGTGTGCCAGATGCTACTAAATCCTTCATACTGGACCTTTAAATTTACAGAAAGTGGGCACATGGATAAAATACACAGGATACTACAATAAATAAAACATTATCAATACATGCTCTGATATTATTGGTAGATCGCAAGACCTGAACATAACTCATAACTGAACTGAAAGAGAAGATCATACAACACTCAATATGAGAAATGAAAACAAAACATGAAAGAGAAAAGTGTTGCGGCGTGCACGGACACAAGAAGTGCGTGACGTCTACCTTATTGTGTTGCTCTACAATGAAAGACTTTTCCTTGCAGAGCATCTGAAGCAGCATGAGAGAAGACGAGCTGTTATTCAGCGGCCGGTACATCCAAACATCCCATAATCATTACATCCAAACATCCCATAATCATAGAACCCGGAAGCTTCTTATCGCATTACAGCAGCATTATGTAACATGTGTAGGCAGAAACTACAGAGCCCTAAGTAAAGATGTTCTCAACTTAAAGGTACTGAGGGGTGATCAGGAAGTTCTGGACATGTTTAGGGTGCATGGAGTCGATTGGTGTTTATTTTTATTTTCTCCATGGAGCTAAAACATCACATTTTGTGTCACAGTGATCCTGTTGTAGATCATCATGGTTGACTAGAGGTTGGTCTGCTGCTACCACCAAGAGAAGAAACAACAGTTTTCACAACTGAAGAGTCTGGACAAGGAGTATCCGGTCAGGAGAACCAGGATCATGCTAACTGTTGTCTTTAACATTCATGTGGTTGTGTAGCTTGACGTTGTACTAGAGTTGCAGGAGCACTGGGAGCAGAGTTTCACTGCACAAGAACAAAACTTTGCCAGGAAAGCTGTTATATTCGTGATTAACTAAGTCTCACAACTTTTTGATCACCCCATGCAGTTCTATGGTTGAATCATGGATCTACATTTTGTTTGTTCTATTATACGTGTGAAAGCATGTGGCTGGTTTCACACCCTTAAACCACTATTAAAGCTACAAGTAGGTGCACTAGACTGCAGCACTTTTTGATTGCTACCTCAAATGTGTCACCGAGAATCAAAAAGTGTCAATTATCCCAGGTTGGCATCACATGCTTGGTCAGATTCTTCCATCCTTACTTAATCTTTGATTAGATGTTTTTTCATCTAAATCAGGAAACCTTTCTAACCTTAGACGATATTTTTTGAAGTAGTATACCGGCAACAAATTTCATTGACATATACAGCTGGTCTGTTTTATACTTTCTGGAAGGTAAACCAAGTAGTTTAGTGACCCATGTTTGGTCCATCTCTAAAACTACCGACACAACCTTTTGTTTGAACTTATACTGCAGTTTTATTACAAACACGACAAATATCATTCATCTCACAGGTTCAGCAAAAACAGACGAGTTTTTTGGCTGAGGGTAAAGTATCCCGATGGCAGACCTGGACCCAGCTTCATAGAGATGTTCTAGACTTGTCTGTAAAGTTAGACCAGTGTAAGAGGTCTCCTAGATTATCTTAATGCATGTCTATAATTCTACAGTTTCATTTAGCTTTTATCCAAAGCAACATACATCTGAGAGTAGATACAACACAAGCAAGGATGTATTCAGGAGAAAACAACCTGGATATGCAGCATAATGCCGTAAAACAAGCCAACAAATATAGCCAAAGAAGTTACCGACATGATTCCAGGATAATTAAAACCAGTGTTTCCAAACTCCAATCACCATTTCCATAGTATCATTAAGGGGTTCCTGAGGTCTTTGTCTCAGTTTAGGATCTTCTAGTTTTCAAAATGTCTTTCTTTGCCCATTAAATGACATTTTTTTGTGTGTTTTTTTTTTTTTTGGAATGTGCCATTTTTACCAAATCATTATCAAAAAGTTTCACTCTTGAGTGCTGAATTTAACCAGTAAAGTATCCTCACAACTGTTTAAAACTTCCAACATGCAGGTACGTTCGAAATTACCTCGGGATGAATAAGGTATCTATCTATCTATCTATCTATCTATCTATCTATCTATCTATCTATCTATCTATCTATCTGTCTGTCTGTCTGTCTGTCTGTCTGTCTGTCTGTCTGTCTGTCTGTCTGTCTGTCTGTCTGTCTGTCTGTCTGTCTGTCTGTCTGTCTGTCTGTCTGTCTGTCTGTCTATCTATCTATCTATCTATCTATCTATCTATCTATCTATCTATCATTTTCCAGTTTCCATCTTAAATGAGTCCTTAGGAGATGAATATCTTTGTACAACAGTTAAATTTAGACCCATGAAGATCTTCTCCACAGTCTGTCTTTGTGAAACCGACCGCTGGTATTAAGAGTCATCTTGGTTTTTGGCTCATTTTCTACAACAGGTTTCACACGAACGTCTACTTTACCCTAAACGCCGGCCTTAAACTAAGTGCGCCATCACGGTAATCCCTCTCAGATAGCAGCACTAACCTTCTAATCTCATTTCCCCTTTCAGTAAAATGTAACGGGATTGGCCGTCTTTATGTCAGCGCCAACTCAGGTGTAAGAGGATTGTGGAGTAGCCGGTCTTTTGGCAGTGAACCAACTCGGCTCGGCACACTTGGAGACAGAAATGTGTCTCTGGAAGCTACCAACTGGTGGATCATTCACCGGGAGAGACGTTAAAACAGCAGAAGGTCCTGTTAGAGTACGTACCATCTCCTTGGTGGGCGCCAGGATCTCCTCGATCATCATGCTGTCCCTGGTGAAGGAGCTCCGGTTCAGGGTGTTGGACCTATCAGAACTGAAGGAACGCAGGCTTGGTGTGGTTGCCGTAGAAGTCACGGATTACCAAGACAACAGTCACAATGATGGAGTTGAGGAGGAGGAGGAGGAAGAGGAGGAGTTGATAGGGGGAGTGGAGGGTATGAACAGAAAAAAAAAACAAACACAAACACATTAAATGCATGCAGCTTCCAGGAACCCGACTGTATGCCACCAGCGACAACAACAAGGCAAGAATCAACCGTCTGCTGAGAATTTATTTGGAAAAAACACCTAAAGAAAGGAGAGAAACTCCAGAAATCCAGATGCAAATGTGGCTGTAGGTCAGTGCTGGGTGACTTTTCACATAAAGAGCAAGAAAATACCTATTTGGTCTTAAAGTTAAAGCTCCTTAAAGCCTCCTAAACGTTCACACCATGCTGCACACAACGCCCTGGAAGCCTGAGAGAAGCTCATGGAGGTGAAGCAGGAGCATGGATGCAGGTTTGATTCTTGAAAAGATCCTGTGATGTTGTTTGCGATGGGGCTTCGGACAGACTTTTATGAGGCAAATAAAGAGCATTCCTGAGCAGTGATGTGTGATGAATGTTCTCCTGCAACATCTCAACAGCGCTTATTAGCTCCACGCAAGGAAACCCAACGGGAACCAATTAGATCTGACGAAGTTCTGCGACTCTAAACACCAAAAAAAAAAAAAAAGACCAAAAAAATGTGGAAACCAAAAGCAGCTGTGGTTGCAACACTGATGTTTTTCACCCTGTTATCTCAAGCTCTAATATTTAGAGGTGGAGTATGAGGTTCCCTTGAGGAAACAAAAGGCTGTACTGATGCAATTAAAGCTCAGAATACAGGAAGATAATTTCGTCATTCAAATTAGCAATTTAACGTAAAAAAATAGATAAGATGGTATGTCAGTGAAACTTACGAAATTTAAAAAAGGAAACGAATCTAATGATCTCTGGGGAAAAGGGTTAAAAGTCCAGTCTTTTCCACCCTTAGCTTCCATGAAAAGCCCAACATAAACCACTGGTGCGATCAAAAAGCTCTGAAACTGTTTAGTGTTCATGTTTGTTTTTGCTGTTTCACCGTGGATTTAACATTCATGGTTGGAAATGATCCAACCTTCATGTGGCGGATCATCACTGGAGGTGGGTCTGCGGCTACCGCCAAAAGAAACAGTAGTTTCTAAAAGACGCATTAGTTCATCTTGAATTTATCTCCCAAATTTGGACATTCAAGGCAAATTTATTCCTTGATTATGTTCATTTTGTCGTCTTTTACATCACATTGCCGTTTCTTTTTAACCAACAAATCAGAAAAGATTATTAAGGATGTTTTAACCTTACTAAAGTGAAAACATCTTTACTGATTTGTCAGTTAAAAAGAAACGCTAATCTAACTTTATACCTTAATTTCCTGAGATGTATGATGGAGAACATTTGGCGCAATTAACTTTAACTGTGGCATGGTGGCTTGTGGGTTGTCCAATAGCGATTATATGTTGGTTTTTTTTGGCCATAACAACAATATTGTCACTTCAGAGTTGTCCTACTCGCTATATTTGGCTACTTGTGGCCTTTTTTTCTTCCAAAAAATGAAATTCAAATAGAAGTGTTACCGATTCAACACAGTTTAGGAGGTTTTGTGCTCATCACAGATGTAATGGGATGGATGTTGCAGGAGCACTGGGAGCAGAGCATCACTGCACAAGGAGTTTACTTCGACGGTGACGGCAGCCAAATTTAAATCAGGCATGATTTTTCATTTTTATAGCTGTAATCTCAGAGGTTTTTTGATCACACTTTATATTTAAAAGACCACACACTGTCTATGTCCTAAACTTTATAACCTTTTCAGTAATGTGGCAGCTGTTGTTTGCACATGTGTGTTTGCCATATAAAACCATGAACATGAGCTTTTTTAACACATATTAGATTGCAAAGTCAGGTTTGTGTTGTGCAAATATTAAGGACAAAAAGACACTTGTCTTGATAAAACAATCAACAGTCTAAATTAAATTGCCACCTTTAAAAGGAAAAACAATAAGAAAATTTGACTTTGCGTTCTAACTCATGCCTGTATTTGCATTTTTGCACTTTATAGCCACATGTATACATTACTGTTCAAAAGTTTAGGGTCACCCAGATAACTTCATGTTTTCCATGAAAACTCACATTTTTATCCATGTGCTAACATAACTGCACAAGGGTTTTCTAACCATCAATTAGCCTTTCAACACCATTAGCTAACACAATGTAGCATTAGAACACAGGAGTGATGGTTGCTGGAAATGTTCCTCTGTACCCCTATGGAGATATTCCATTAAAAATCAGCTGTTTCCAGCTAGAATAGTCATTTACCACATTAATGATGTCTACACTGGATTTATGATTCATTTAATGTTATCTTCATTGAAAAAAAACTGCTTTTCTTTCAACAATAAGGACATTTCTAAGAGACCCAAACCTTTTCAATGGTAATGTATGGATATATATTCTGTATATTCCTGTAAAGGCTATGAAAGTAGGGACGTTGAAGGATTGGTTGTTTTTTAGGGGGTTTAGCTTGTAAAGGAGCACCATGACAGAGACTTCTGCAAAGATCAGTGACTTCAGGCCAGGAAACAGGTGAGAAATGTTGCTGGATTAAGATAGTACAGGATTCTACACTACTCTGTAGTAAATCATCGGACAGCCATTTCTACAGCTTTTTGTTGCACTTTTGCATGAAAACAGATTAAAATAATGTGTCAGGCAAAGGTTTGTGTTGATACTTTAACATTTTAATGTTAGCATTGGACTCTAGACATCCCTAATGAAAAGCTGTAGGAGAAGAAGACTGAAAAGTTTTCCAGTTCAACATATATATAAGGACATTTCTAAGTGACCCCAAACTTTTGAACAGTAGTATACGTGTTAGTTTTATTCTCTATGTATATGTTGTTATTCTGTGCGTTGACAAACATGCAGCATCACATGTATTGCGTTAAAAACATACAGTATCCTTGTGAAAGAACAGGATGTCTGTTCTTTGTGCTAAACTACGACACTGAACTGATGAAGACAACGGCGTCTCTGTTGCTTCACATTGATCAGTTCAGGTCCCTGGAAGCTCGATGAAGGAGGAACTCCAACCAAAAACGATGCAAAGCTCCAACCTTTGTGGTAAAAAACCCCCACAAAGACCCAGGAAATAAAAATGACAGCCACAGTCGAACACAAAAGCAACGGCTAAGACTTCTCTACCCAGCTTTTAAAAACTCTAAAAAGACGGAGATCAGACAGGTGGACGACACAGCTGGAGTTAACAAACCACAGAACTGAAACAAAGTGGTCAGAATCAACCCGTTAGTACGGAGATGGGCGTCACACTGGAGGACTGATGAGGTGGAGGAGGAGGGAAAAGGTGCAACGGGAGGATGGGATGGTGGGAGGTAAAGGGAGGGAAAGGGAGGCCTCGTCATGCCTGGAGCCTTACCTGACTTTGGGACTAACATTAAGAAACGAACATGAGGAGGAGAGAATAAAACATCGTGAACAAACAGAGGAGAGATGCAGCGGAGAGAGAAGCCAGAGATGCAGAATGACGACCGACTGAAACCTGGAGAAAGTTTATCATTTATGCTTCATAGTACGTCCCTCTACCAAAAAAAATGAACTGAAAGAGGCTAAAACTCTGCAGAAACTCACTTTACAGTAATTTTATCAACTATTATTATATAAATATACACATTAGTGCAATTTTAAGAGGAAAATTCAGTAAGAAACAAGTGAATAAGAGTTTAAATTGTTATTAACCCTCCTGTTGTCTTCAATTGTGGGCACCAAAAAATGTTGTTTCCTTGTCTGAAAAAAATCCAAAAATTCAGCAAAAAAAATTCCCCAAATTTCAGAAAATTTCTAAACCTTCAGGAAGAAAATTCCAATAATTCCTTAAAAGCTTTATTTAAAAAAAAAAAATCCCCAAAATTTGGCAAGAAAATTCTTGAAAAATTTTCAGAAAATGAGTAAAAATCTTCCAAAAGATTCCTAAAAATATCTGAAGTGATTCCATATATATCAGTAAAACTTCTAATATTTTCTTTAAGAACATTCACATAAAAGTCAATCAAAATCCAGCGAAATTCGCTGGATTTTGGTTGATTTTTATGGGAATGTTCTTAAGAAACATTTTTAATATTTCTTTTTCCCACCAAAAAATGTTGAAAATGTGGACATCAGAAGTTTCACTGTGAAAATATTTATTTTTTCCACATTTTCAAACTTTAAAACGGGTCAGTTTTGACCCGCAGGACGACAAGTGAAGTAGAACTGAATGCAAAGAGACTTCTGCACGTTAATGTTGAGAATAAATCCCAGTTAATCCTCCTCCAACACTGACTGAACTGGAAAGCAGTTTGTTGGTCCTGGTTTATCTATTAAACTGGAACCCGGAGCTCAAGGCCGGGCGATCGAAGCCTTTTCCTCATTTCCTGTCCGATAACTACTCCCTCCTCGCTGCACAAAGTCAATATTTTCTGACACGAGCAGAAAGTTCAACAGAAAACTGTGACCTCCAACCATCAGCAAGAACCTGAGGCTGGATAGGAGGCAGAACTACAGATAAATACCCTCTGGTTCATCTGGAGAAACTGAGGATTCATTTCAATCCACCCTGTTTCTGGATATGACTATAAACTGGAATAAACTTTACATTAAACTACTATAAATGCTGGAGCTCATTAGATAATTTTCTATTCTTCAGCACGTCTAAACTTCATCATACGTCAAATTAATTCCAAGATAAATATACATAAGTATTAATAAATACAACTACATGCCAGCAGTGACATAAAAATTGAATTTTTAATGAAACTAGCTTTTTGAAGCAGCGCAGGAGAAGAACAGCAGCAGTAAAGTTCTTCCTTTATACTTAAATAAATGGCATTTTATGTAGAATCCTGCAAAAAAAATTATTCAAAGATTTATTTGTGTGTTTAAGTCATTTTTTAGTGGTTCAGCAAAAGTTAAATGCATTCGACTGGACATTATTTAATTCACCTCACAGCCTCACTGTCAATATTAGTGCACGGTTAAAAAGAAAAAAAAAATCTGCAAAATGAAAAAAAAAATCTGTTAAAAAAAAAAAAGTCAAATCTGACAGCAATGCTGCCAAAAAACATGGTAAAAATGGTGGAATAGTTTCATGTTAAAAAAATGGTAAAATATCTAAAAATATCTATATAAATATATAAATATAAATATTTTTATGCTGGTTTGAATACAGTAAAACTATGTGATTTTACAATTATTTAAAAGTTCTTTATAAAAACATTGATTTTTTTTATGTGGACAATATTTCTATATTTTTTGTCTGTTCTTTTATTTTATTTATTTTTTTAATTTAATAATTTTATATATATATTTTCTCTGTGATTCTACCAGTTATTGTGTGTAATTTAACAAAACAAGGAAAATATATGATTATAATAATATTTATATTTTTTCATACAATAAAAGCAAATATCTCGGAAAAAAACCCCAAAACAAACAAAGCTTCAGTTCAAAATGTATCCTTTAACAGATTTAAAATATGAAATATAGCATTAACACATAAAATACTACAAAAAATAAGACATATATAATAAATTAAAAATATTAATTAAAAAAAAATCTAAAAAATTGCGAAAAACTGGCAGCAAGAGTGTCAGAAAAAAATACAAAAAACCTGTAAAACTGGTGAAAATAGCGGCAAACGTCTGTAAAATAATTATTTTTTTGCGTTTTTAAATGCAGGAAAAACTGTGCAATTTTACAGTTAAACATTAAATAAAATTAATTTAAAAAACTACAGTTTAAAACTGTTCAAAAATGCATTTAAATTTATAATAAATTTTTTTTTACAGGTATTTGCAGAGGAAAACCACCTTAATATGAGCTTTTCTAGCACCAATTTTAACTTTAATATAAAGTCTATGAGCAGAAACAGCAAACAGGAGCATTGATTCTAGTATTATAACATATAAATAATGTAATAATGATGGTTTTACTGTTGGAAAAAGTTCTCAAACTGGAACCAAACACCCAAAATAAAACCTGTATGAATGCTGGTGCGATCAGGCCGCTGCAGGTCGTGTTCTTTTTTCAATCTAAACTGTATTTTAGTGTTTTTACCTCTGAGATCGAGCTCCAACGCTGAAGCCCATGTAGCCCTCCTGAGGCAGAGAGTCGTCCCCCAACTCCCTCAGGTCCTGGGGGGCCAAATACTTATCGGTGTCCCCCGTCATGGCATCGTCACCTGGAGGTAGACACAGATGTTTAGATGTTTCTGAGGCAGAACGCAGGAAACCAGGAGGCTTCAGACTGACATGTTTAGATGTTTCCGCTTCCTGTCGGATCGAAGCGTCGCTGCCTTCAGGCTGTTTTACAGCTAAAGTCACTAAAAGCTTTTAGTCTCTGATGACGACAGAAAACACAAAAAACCTGAAAAGGACAAACGACAAGCAGCTTTTAGTCAGTTTGGTGAATTCACAGCTGAACGATTTGGGGAAAATATGGAAATGCAGCTGGATTTGTTCAATATTCACTCTGGAATACATTTAAAACGTTCAATGCTAACATACTACATTGTTAAAATACATAAATAAATGAATAAATATAGTGCCAGAAAAAAGTACATTATATTATATTATATATATGTATTTTAGTTGATTTAAATACAAGAAAACTGTGTAATTTTACTGTCACATATATAATAAAACTATTAATTACTATCTGTGAAAATGCAGATTTTTAATGTGGACATTGTTTACATTTATTTTATTAATTTTACTATAAATATTATTAATATTTTCTGTAAATTAACAAAAATGCCTAAAATATCAAGTAAGAAATTAATTATATTTTTTGATAAACAATTTTTAAAAAGATTAATAATTGTTTACCCCTTACTTACACATTTGAAAAAACATTAACTTCAACATAATTATATTTCATTGATTTAAATACAGCAAAAATAATGTCATTTGATGGTAAAATGTGTGAATTAATGATAATTTTTTTCCTGTTATTTTACAGATATTATAATATTTTAACAAAGCAGGAAAATCTGGAAAATAAGTTTAAAAATTTATTTTTCAATTCTTATTTTATAAGAATATATAAAATAATTTTAACAGCAAATATCTTCACAGTAATAATATATTTTGGGGGTTTTTAAATCATCAAAAATGCTAGGATTTTAGAGACAGTTAATAAGAGTGTATTTAATGTTATTAATTTTAATTTTACAGTAAAACATTACAATAGAATGAATTAGATTACTGATGTGGACAATATTTTGTTTTGGACAATTAAAAAAAAACTAACTTTTTAACTATAATTCAACAAAACAGGGAAAATCTGGAAAATAACCTTTTAAAAATATTTTACCATTTTATAATTCTTAATATGTCTAATTTTAAAGAAAATATCATTGAAGTAATAATAAATAAATCAGAAATCATGACTTTATAGATAGTAATCTAACATTATAATTAATGGTGTAATTTTACAACAAATATCATAAAAGAATAAATGAGCAATTTAAAAAAAACGTTGTTGATGGTGACATTGTTTGGCTTTGGTAAGAATATCATCGACAGTTAAAATGTCATTTTTTAAAAGATATTATCTGTAATTTAATGACATAAAACAAAACTTATTACTTATATTAAAACGTATTATGATACAATAATATGTAATAGTCAGAACTTAAACTCAATTAAACTAAGAAGTTTTAGCTGCAAAATTGTGTAATTATACAGTTAAATGTGATAGAAAAAATTATATGTTAAAAAAGGTTTGATTTGGTCTTTTCTTTAGGGTTGATATGTAAAATTAATACTTTTTTTCTGTGATTTTACTGGATATTATCTGTAATTTACCAAAACAAGGTAAAACAATAGTAAATAGTTAAAATAATTACAGTTAACTGCATTAAAAACAGAACAGAATTCTATTTACAGTGTGTTTAAAGTGCGACTGTCTCACATTAATTCTAAAACCAGCAACAGGACGGATTAAATTCTGGATCAAACACATGAACAACTTCAATCCTAAACTGCAGCTTCAGGCTTTTTTGCTTCAAATCTTGCAGAAACATTCAGTTTAGCAGCTGAACGTGTGAATAAAGTGAAAGTTTCCGAGCCAAAGTTTGCGGCTAAAGTGACAGAAATCAGCAGAGCTTCAGAAAACCAGCGGCCAGAAGCGATAAAAGGCGGTTAAAGAGCAGAAACCTACGTTAGAGCAGCAGCAGCAGCGGCATGTTTTCCTCACAGCGACTGAAGCCGAATGACCAGAGCAGAGAACAAGTGGTGCAGAAAGAAAAGGAGGAATTCCTGCAGACCCCCTCTAATGCCGATCCCCTCCCCCTAAACGCTCCATCTGGACGCATTCCAGCCTCAAATCTGCTGCTTCCACTCACCTCCCGCTTTAAAGCACTTCATCCTGAACCAACCAGACCACAAACCGTCCTCGGACTCTAACCAGGACAGGAATAGAAGCCGTGACTCACCCACTTCTCCAGCATCTCAACTCTACCTGCTGCTAAATAAAGACCCAAAACACCACAGCAGCTTAAACTTTAACATCATATTTCCTGATTTCTGACCTGCTTTGGTTTATGTTTAGGATCCAGCTCCACCTGTCTGTCAGCTCTTTATTATCTCTGCATCTAAATAGCAAAGATTCTTCAACCTGCAGCTGCTTCAGAGGTTGTTTACCACCTGACTGCACTGATAAAATGGAAAATAAAGATTTACCAGCATCCGTTTCTACTAACAGCTGCAAAAATCAGTTAAAGTTGGTGGAATAAAGAGCATGAAACACTGTGCAAGTTAAATATTAGAGCATTATAATTACATTTTAATGTGTTTACATACTCTTATGTTAAAAAAACACATTATTTTTAACAACTGCAGCATCTGTCTGACCATTTTTGTACTAAAACGGGCAAAAATCGTCTAAATTTTGTGGAAAAAAGAGCATAAATCACTTATATTTGAGCATCACTGAGCCAAAAGAGCCCATATTCTGGACATTTACAGGTTTATAATTACATTTTTTGGCTTCACTAGAATGTGTTTATGTCTTGTAATGTTATAAAAAACACATTATTTTTTAACAACTGCAGCATCTGTCTGAGCGTTTTTCTACTAAAACGGGAATTTTTGCCACCTGATGCACAAATAAAATAAAAAAACAAAGATTTCCCAAAGAACTGCAGCATCCATCTGTGCTCTTTTGGACTAAAACTGGCAAAAATACATTATTATACAAATTCCATTGTGTGTGTTTGAGGTTTTAGCTCCACATCGACCGAATCTTCCTGAAACTCTGCAGCTCAGTGAAACTCTCCTGAAGCCACATTTAGATCCTGGATTTAGATCCTGTTACCGGAGACGCTAGCCGTCGCTGCTATGTGAGCATTAATGAGCCTCGAGTTTCACTGGACGTATTTTTAGACCAGAAGCTAAAGACGGACACAAACATGCACACGCCTCCACACAGATCAAACAACCACAGACCAGAGTTTAGTGGTTTTAGCTGCGGGTTACTGGAGTTAGTCAGCGATTCGTCGTCTTAAACTTACACGAGTAGCTGATGCAGATATTTCCAACATCCATCTCTGTTTGAACACAAGTAAACACCATGTTGTCATTTTTATAGTAGTCCTGTGGAATCATGCATGAAGGAACAAATAAAACACTCAGCTTCACTTTTTATGCACTTGTGGGTAAATATTCCAGCTTCTTCTCCTTTTAGTTGTTGTTTGCCTCCTTTAAAAACCCGTTTCCTTCCATTTTTCTCTTTCTAAACATCCACTACATGCTGGATTCTGCAGAAGCTCTGAACATCCAAACACAATTCAGAGAAGAGACGTGAACTCTATGAGGTGCGATCAAAAAGCTGAGACTCTCAACACGCCTTTTTCTAATGATGTAAATATTTTTTAAAAATGAGCAAAAATCTTCCAAAAAAATCCTAAAAATATCTAAAGTGATTCCATATATATCAGTAAAACTTCTAATACTTTCTTTAAGAACGTTCACAAAATTTTTTGTGAACGTTCTTCAAGAAACATTTTTAACATTTCTTTTTTTCTACCAAAAATGTTGAAAATGTCGACATCAGAAGTTTCACTGTGAAAATAGATCTTTTTTCCACATTTTCAAACTTTAAAACGGGTCAGTTTTGACCCGCAGGACGACACGAGGGTTAAACATGTAATATTGTCATTTCAATTAATAATTTAGGGAGAAAACTGTACTAATGCAAGACGGTATCTCAGGGAAACTTTAGAAATCTGCATGAAAGATTCAAACGTAATGATCTCTGAGCGCAACCTCGTCCACCAGGTTAACGTTCAACACATGGTGCCGTCAAAAACCTCAGAGAGTCACGGTCAGATGCCTGAAACATGAGCAAACAGTAAATATCATGAGTCAGGAGACAACGTAACACCATGATCTGATAAGGACCTGAGTTCCAGACGGTTTTGTGACAACTAGGAGGTGAATGTTTCACTGTGGATCTTACCACCGCACCATTAGCGGCTCAGTGTTTCCTTCAACATTCAACAATGCTGCAGTCCAGTAGGAATTAATCCCTCATTGTTGAACCGTCAAGGCAGAGCTCCAGTCCTGAGGCGTCGGAGAAGGAACATTTAATGAAAACCGCCTAAAAATTGGTATGATTCTTCCTGCTTTAACTGTTTCTGGCTCTGATTAATGCTGCAATTTGGGTGATTTTTATAAATAAACTGCTTTTCAAACATGACGTGATTATGTGCCTTATTTTGGTAAATTATTACCCTAAACCACCAGATTTGTGTCCCTCTGACTTCTATTTTTTGCCTAAAATGAAATTCAATTTGTTGTTTTGACACAATTTAGAAAATTCAGCTCACAGGGTGCTTCACATATTTTTCTAACAGGATTTCCAGTGTTGCAGGAGCACTGGGAGCAGAGTATCGCTGCACAAAGGGACTTTTTCAATAGGGATAGCGGCCAAATTTAAACCAGATCTGCTTTATATAGTCACAGTCTCTGAACTTTTGCATCACACCTCATATTCCATCATTTATAGAGATCTACATTACATTTAAACTGCATTAAATGTACCGTAAATGACAGCAGCAGAAGAAAAGAACGGCTGCTAACCTCATGATGTCCACATGCAGATAAAACCACTGAACTGCGTTGAAAAACTGTGGATTTCTGACATTTAGCAGCGATAAAAACTACAAGATTCATGCGAAAAATATGAAAGTCGACCCTTTTTTTTAACCATCGGTGCAGAAAAACGCCGGAGGGCAGGAAGAGCCGAGCCGTAATGAAGCTAACTATTGACTGAAAAACACCAATATATCAATTCCTGGTTCACACACACACACACACACACACACACACACACACACACACACACACACACACACACACACACACACACACACACACACACACACACTGCGCTCTCTTTGGCCTGAATGTGTGAAACTACAATAGAAAGCGTCGCCGAAAATAAGCCCTTCGAACACAAAGGAGGTCGAGTGTGACGCTGAAAAAAAGAAAATCTGTTACAGACACTAGACGACGGCGTGTACAGGGCCGGTTGCCATGGAAACCAAGCAGAATAAAGAAGAAAAAACGCTTAATTCTCAGCATTTCGATGCATGAAAAACACAAAAACGCCGTGTGAGCGAATCGAAAAGGAGGGAACAGGCAGCCAGGAGCGTTTACACGCTAAAACATGCAGAGAAAACCATTTTAAAGCCCCCAGGGGAGAAAATCGATGTTATTTTACTGATTTAAGTCGAATAAAGTCAGTATAGTCTGGACCCACTGCGGTAGGGTTAACAGGAAAACAAAAGAGAATGAAATGTTTAGAAGAAAGCACACAGAAAGGGTTAAAAAGAAGCAAAATAAATGTGTAAAAATGAAAAAAAATACCTTCTTCCACATCAGAAAAATAGTCCTCAGTGATGATTTCAGGAGCATTGGCTCTACGGACTGTGAGGACAGAGTTAGAGGAACCAAAAAACATGACAGAAATCATATTTACAACAAAAACAGAAGCAAAGGAAGAGTGAAATGAAATGGATTGATGTGTATTTTAGATAACATCATGGTGGTAAATGATGAAAGCTGAAGGAGAATTCTGGCTGTAATGAGGCTTTAAAAGGTTTGGGATGAATTCATTCCAACTTCTTTAACCCTCCTGCTGTCCTCATTTACCGGCACCGAAAAATATTGTTTCCTTGTCTGAAAAAAAAAATCCAAAAAATTCAGCAAAAAAAATCCCCCAAATTTCTGAAAATTTGCAAAAACCTTCTGGAAGAAAATACCAATAATTCCTAAAAAAAAATCCCCCAAATTTGGCAAGAAAATTCTTGTGAACATTTTCAAAAAATGAGTAAAAATCTTCCAAAAAAATCCTAAAAATATCTAAAGTGATTCCATATAAATCAGTAAATCTTCTAATATTTTCTTTAAGAACATTCACATAAAAATCAACCAAAATCCAGCGAATTTCGCTGGATTTTGGTTGATTTTTATGTGAATGTTCTTAAAGGAACCTTTTTTTTAACATTTCTTTTTTCCACCAAAAGATGCTCAAAAAAATTCCCAAAAATGTTGAAAATGTGAACATAAAAACAAAATTTTTTCTCACATTTTCAAACTTTCAAACTTTAAAACTGCAGGACGACACGAGGGTCGAAGCTAAACACAGAAATCATCCCCCTTGAACGGACATTTTTCTGACTTCTACTGAGCTCTTGGTCTTTTCCAGGTCAAATAAAATCTCCAGGACGCGTCAGTCGTAGTTCCAGTTTGATTCCTCTTCGTCCACGGACACGAGGAGATTTTCCCAGTTTGTCATCAACAGGTTCCACCGTTTGCAGGAACAGATTTCATCCTCAGCGGGTTCAGAAACACGACCAGCTTCCAGGACGTCTTCATGTCTCTCTGCCTCCATCTCCACGGTCAAAGTTTGACCAAAAAATGGAAACAAACTGGAAGAAGGTAGACGACTATTATATATCCACGATAACGTATCCATGGAAACGTCAGCCGGTAAGAATCCTGAATGTAAATCCCCAACGCAGTTTAAAAAAATGTCCGTTCCAGACGGCTGATTTCTGTGTTTAATTGGGTTTAATTTGTGAAAAGAAACACTTGAAAGGACTAAAATAAAATGTTTTCTCTGCTCAACTCAGTTTCCCCAAATCAGAGGCAAAGAATGCAAAGTTAGCTCGACAATAAGAGCCAGAAAATCCACATTAATGTAAAATACTGCGGTTTAAATTCTCCCTTTAAGCCTCTGAACCCCTCAACAGTTTCTGGTTGGTTTTCTTCACTGTCGGCTCATTTTTCACTGCAATCTAAAGTCCAGAACTAGAAGAGAAATCTAAAAAATATCTTCTGTGTAGCTGAACAAAGTTAGAATGCTGTAAATCATTAAAAAATAAAAACGAAAATTACATTTTTTTTCTAATATTTTTTTCTGATTTTATTGACTAAAAATTGAAAAAAAGTTATCATGTTTGACTTTTTTTTTTACTAATACTGGAAAAACACACAGAGTCTCTACATGTTTTACTATTTATGTTTTTAATTAGTTTTCCGTGTCCGTCTGTGTAAAAGTTCAGCTGAAGTTCCTGAATTGTTCTCACAGGATTAATCATCACAGCTGAGTCAGCCATGATTCCGCAGTTTCACCACAGAGCGCGGAATTTTCAGTTTTTTACAGAATGTGTTGAACACAAATTATTCATTTTTGGCAATTTTTTAAATGAGACATGTAGAATAAAGCGATTTTAGTGAAATGCTGTGATTTCAAGCTTGGTCCAATGTTTCTTTCTGTTTTTACAGTTTCTGGCTCTGATAAATGGTGTCATTTTGGTGATATTTTTGGAAATAAACTGCCTTTCAATTACAGGTTTGTGGTTCAGAGGGTTAATGATGGACATTAGGTTGCAGCAATAACAACTAAATATGTCAGAATTTTGCTGTTTCTGATCATTCTTAACATATTTTTCTTGCAGTCGCCGCCAGATTTTCGCTGTTTACTGCAGGATCTTCGTTTTATTTTATTTTTTTATTCCAAGGCTCTGTACATCACCACAGAGGCTTCTAAGTTTCACTAAAGAGCGCTGAATTTTTTGTTTTTTACAGAATGTGTTTAACACAAATTGTTTATTTTTGGCAAATTTTTAAACGAGGCATGTAGAATAAAATTATTTCAAGCTTAGATTTGGTTCAATTTTCCAACAAATCTGATGATTCTTTCTGTTTTTACCGTTTCTGGCTCTGATAAATGGAATAATGTTGTTGGTTTTTATAAATAACATGAGACTCAGACGTGGGTTTGGGGTTCAGAGGGTTAATGATGGACATTAGTCAGGAGCAACAACAACTAAACATGTGTTTCCTTGACAACAACAACAACAAAAAGGGGAATCTGTTGAGGAGGACGCAGCTCCAGTTCCACCCAGTGGGGAGTCAAGCTGCTGGTGTTTTTATGATTATCAGCTGAATCCAAGGCTGCAGCAGGTTTAAAAGTCACATTTAAACATTAATAATCAGCGACATGAAGCCTCACCTTCGTCGTCGGACATGTCCAGCACCTCGTTCATCGTCTCTGGAACGTTCATCTTGTGTTTCTCCATCACAGTCTGTCGAAACAAACACAAACTATTCATTCAAAACTGAACTATGTGAGTCAGTTTCCAGCTTCAGTTCAGTTAACTTCATGTACAACCAAAAACAGACAAAAAATACTGTAACCTTTCAAATTAAAAGCCTGTATTCACATAATCCAACCTATAATAATAATAATAATAATAATAATAATAATAATAATAATAATAATAATAATAATAATAATAATAAATAATCCACTTTATGCAACAATCTGTGTTTATTTTGAATTTCTGGTGATAAATTTCTAAAATTCTAAACTTCCTGCAGATGTTTCACACCAATAAACATTTTAAAGATTTAATTTGAGCATTTTTTTTTGCAAGTTTGTGTTTATTTATGATTATTTATTGTGCAAATGCTGTACAGGATTATATAAATGTATTTTTTTTTGTCATTTTCTTATTATTTTTATTAGTTCTAATGGTAGTTTTACCAGGAAAAGGAGGTTTATTTTATAAGTGACCAGGACTCTAACTAGCAATACACGGTTATTAATTCTTGAAATATAATGGATTATTTTCATAGTTAAGTAATGTGTTGAGTATTTTCTTAAACATACAATCAGCTTTTTGGTTTGTAAAATGGCAGAATATGATGAAAAATGTCAATTATTGTTTCAACACCTAAGTCAATTAAATTAAAACAATGTTTTTAGCTGGAGCTGCAGCAGTAAGTCAATTAAGCAATTAGCTGTATATTATTAAAATGAATCACATTATTTAAATTAAAAATCACCACTAAATTATCCCTATTGATTTTGGCAATCGATTCTCCAATCTGAGATTCTTTTTTTAAGTAATCAAGTCAAACTTTGTTGATTCCAGCTCTTTAAATGTGATTATTTTCTGCTTTCTGTCCTCCTTTGTGATGGTAAAATGAATATCTTTGAGTTGCAGACAAAACAAGACAGTTTTCCTTAAGTTTCAGTTGAAAAAAAATAAAAATAGAATTTGGCTGCAAGAATCAAACGGAGAAAAGCTGCAGTAAATCCAGAATATTTCACCAGGTGGCACAGAAAAGTAGAAGTATACAACTATGTCAAAACATATTTGAAAAACAATACAAAAAATCCTGTGAAATGTAGAAATTAAAAGACGGCTCCAGACCAACCTGAGTGGTCAGAGTTTCCTCCGTTACCACCTTCAGAGTGTCGACTACAGAGATGTATCCCAGTCTCCTGGCGATGGACAGAGCGCTGTTCCCATTCTGGATAGAAGCAGAAAATAAACAAGCTGAGTGAAGGAAAACTAGAATAATCAATGACATGATGAATCTGATATTTGGGTGTAATTTGGAGACATTAAACATGTGGAGTGCTTATTTTGACGGTTTTCTCAGAGTCTACTGACGGCCGTGAGCTCGTTGGGCGACGCTCCGTGATGCAGCAACAGGTTGATGATGTGAGTGTGTCCCTGCTGGGCGGCCTGGTGGAGAGGAGTGTAACCGTTCTGGAGAGGAGGAGAAAACACACCAAACGTTAGAAAATACTCACAAACACACATGAACACCACCTACATGCACATCCAGAGTCCCACAGACAGTAGAAACTGTAGGAGGATCTGTGCTAACGCTGACCTTGGTCTTACTGTTGACCTTCGCCTGATTCTTCAGCAGGAAGTTGACCATCTTCACGTTGCCATAGTGACAGGCCACATGGAGGGGAGTGTATCCCAGCTGGGTACACAGAGGAAACAGATTAAACACAAGATGCACAACTGGAACGTGTTTTATTTCAATATGACGAGCAAGAAAGAAGGTCTGAGAAGACGTTTGACTAATTTATATTTATTTAAACATGACATCTATAAATTATCTGCCCCAGTATCCCATTTTGTTGCTGCACAACATTGAATCCTAGTTTAGTTTCACATCATGATGCTGCCACCACCATGCTTCACATAATGATGCTGCCACCACCATGCTTCACATCATGATGCTGCCACCATCGTGCTTCACACCATGATGCTGCCACTACCATGCTTCACATCATGATGCTGCCACCACCGTGCTTTAATCATGATGCTGCCACCACCATGCTTCATTGTGAGGGTGGTATGTTTGCGGTTATGTGCAGTGTCATGGAGTTGCTCGTAGTGATCTTTTGTCTTCATGTTGGAGTTATATCTAGGTACATGCGTCTTTATATGACATCACTGCACTTAGATGATCTAACGATTTAACCTCAGATGGATGCTGCTGCTACACATAGCCGTTACAGTCATGCCACTTTCATTAGCAATTTGAAACCAAAGTTCCATTCACTGAAACTTGAACAAGACAGGTTTGCTGAATTAACTTGACCTATTAGATTTGATCTTTAAGAGTGGCCATGGTCCCTGCTGTCACCACCATGGAGGTGCTAATGATGCTAATGCTAATGGAGGTGGTAACAACCACACTGTGGCACTGAGGCCGGGCCCATAGTCCAAACCTCAAATATATTTAATTTATGGCAGGATAAAAGATGGACAGACACAAATCCTCACATTTCAGAGTTGAATATTTGACTTTTTTTACTCTAAGACAAGAAAACAGCACCATTACCTTGGTCTCCGGGTCGATAGTTGCTCCATGGTTGACTAAAACCTCGGCAACGTTGACTTTATCCTCCTGGGCGGCCAGGTGGAGCGGAGTCAGACCAGACTGAGGATACAGACAGAGATACACTTGAATAAACACAAAGGGATAGAAAAATGCAGCTAAAAAATAAACTAAAAACTAAAATACAGCTATTTAGGGCATGATGACAGGTTTGGCACCGTGGTGACGAATCACAAGGGGCAGAAAGCTGAAAGAAGTGAACGTCTGAGATGAAAACACTGTGATTTTTTTCAGTAAAATGAAGGCTCTGGCTGCTAAACACGCATTTAAATCCTCCCAGTGAGATCCAAACACTGTAAAAAGAGGAAACAGCAGCAGTAGAGGCGGTTTGGTGTCACCTTGTTGCTCGTGTTGATGGGAGCGTCTCGAGCCAGCAGCAGCGTCACGATGTCCACGTTGCCCTCCTGCGCCGCCAGGTGCAGCGGCGTGATGCCCTGCCGGGTCACCGTGTTGGTGGAGGCGCCGTACTCCAGCAGCGT
Organism: Amphiprion clarkii; assembly: GCA_027123335.1. Taxonomy (NCBI): domain Eukaryota; kingdom Metazoa; phylum Chordata; class Actinopteri; family Pomacentridae; genus Amphiprion; species Amphiprion clarkii. The sequence goes on from CM049586.1 coordinate 5,428,064, forward strand.
GGTCGTGATCTCCATCTGGTTCTTCTTGGCCGCGATGTGCAGCGGAGTGTAGCCGTTCTGGAGGCAGAACAAGACGAGATTATCAAAGAATACCAAGATCATCCACTCACACCCAACCGAATCCAAATAGAACCAGATCTCATGGCACATTTACAAGGTTACACCTGGTTGTGACTTAATAAAAGGCTAAATGTGTCTAACATGTATATTTATTGTAAAATCATATGAGAAACATTTTGATGTGACTTATTTGACCCTACAGTGACCAGATCATTCCTTTATGTGACAGTTTTACTTGTTTGGAAACACATTTATTTGCCTTCTTAAAGAGAATTTGATGAAAAGATCGATACCGCAATTATAGTAAAGTGTCAAATATTAGGATAAAATCAGGAAAGAAGTAGCTTAGCTTAGCATCAAGACAGGAAACAAAGGGAAACAGCTAGCTTAGCTCCATCCAGCGCTAACAAAATCTATTTAGCTGCACCTCCAGAGCTCAGTAGAATAACACATTTTTTAGTATATATTTTTATATACAAAATAATCAGGTTCAATTGATTAAATATGCTGCAAATATTAGTGTTTAAAGTTGATTTTTATTTCATTTGGGCTAAAAAAGCTGCAGGTGGAGTGAATTTAGTGCACTGTGGAATATTTCATTAATCTGGAGATTAAAGAAATGCAGATTTTGGTTTAAAACTAGGTACGATTCTTTTGATTAACTGCATCCCTGTTAGTTCATTTGCTATAAAATTGATGCTCTTATATGTATTTTTTGCATAAAGTTGCTAAATTTTGATATTGAATTACAACATTAACATCAGCAGGTTCGTCTAACCCAACTCTCTGCATTTTCCTCCAGTTATTCTTCTGACTATTCCAGACAGCTTCATCCTCTTAACATGTGAAAGAAGTGATTTCTGTTCAGAGATTCGTCGCCTCCTCAGCGTTCTGCCGGCTCCTCTTTGTTTGATGCCGTTGCTGTAAAACTGTGGGTGACTGAAAGTAGGTCAACCTGTTTCCACCTCCAGCCAAACGGGGAGCAGCGTTTTGGTGCATTAATGCATTAAAGCAACGCTGGATTGAACATCTTACCTTTGCAGCAGCGTGCGGTGAGGCTCCCTGGTTGAGCAGCAGCAGCGCCACCTTCTGGTTATCGTAGTGCGCCGCCACATGCAGTGGAGTTAGTCCACTCTGAACACACAGGTTAGACTCAGGTTTAAAGTGAAGAGGTGAACTGTGAGAAGCTGCTAAACTGAGGTGATTCTGTGCAGGTTTTATTAAATAAAATTCAGCACGTTTTACCTTCCCGGCAGCGTCAGGTGGAGCGTTTTTCTGCAGCAGCAGGTTGGCCACTTCCAGCTTCCCGTATTTTGCTGCAACGTGCAAAGGAGTGAAGCCCTTCTGGAATAAAAACACACAATAACACCACAATATTACAGAAAATTCTATATAAAAGGTTGTTTAAAAAAAAACTGCAGTTAAAAGGAAAGCAACTCGTTTAACACTCCTGTGGTCTGAACTTCCTGTGCACGGCCCTCGTCTTAAGGGTCCAAATTGTGTCCTGGTTCTACACTGGTTGTGTCTTGGTTCTAGATTGGTTATGACCTGGTTCTAGACTAATTGTCTCCTGGTTCTAGACTGGTTGTGTCCTGGTTCTAGACCAGTTGTCTTGGTTTTAGACTGGTTGTGTCTTGGTTCTAGACTGGTTACGTTCTGGTTCTAGACTAGCTGTCTCCTGGTTCTAGACCAGTTGTGTCTTTGTTCTAGATTGGTTGTGTCTTGGTTCTAGACTGGTTATGTCTTGGTTTTAGATTGGTTGTGTCTTGGTTCTAGACTGGTTGTGTCTTGGTTTTAGACTGGTTGTGTCCTGGTTCTAGATTGGTTGTGTCCTGGTTCTAGACTGGTTGTGTTCTGGTTTTACACTGGTTGTGTCTTGGTTTTAGACTGGTTGTGTCTTGGTTCTAGACCGATTGTGTCCTGGTTTTAGACTGGTTATATCCTGGTTTTAGACTGGTTGTGTCCTGTTTCTAGACTGGTTGTGTCCTGGTTCTAGACTGTTTGTGTCCTGGTTCTAGACTGGTTGTGTCCTGTTTCTAGACTGGTTGTGTCCTGGTTCTAGACTGGTTGTGTTCTGGTTTTAGACTGGTTGTGTCCTGGTTCTAGACTGGTTGTGTCCTGTTTCTAGACTGGTTGTGTCCTGGTTCTAGACTGGTTGTGCCCTGGTTCTAGACTGGTTCTGTTCTGGTTCTAGACTGGTTGTGTCCTGGTTCTAGACTGGTTGTGTTCTAGTTTTAGACTGGTTGTGTCCTGGTTCTAGACTGGTTGTGTTCTGGTTTTACATTGTTTTTTAGACAAACAGGTTTTTAACATCATGTCAATCTATTTGTTCATTTGCAAGTGTTTTGTTTATTATTTAGCAATAAGGGTAAATGTTTGTATCGTTATGTCTTCTTGATATGTTAAATGTTTTAAAGTATAAAATTAACAACCATATGTTAAAAACAGCCCTTCAGTTAGTCATCGGTTGCTGTTCTACGACTTCTCCTCCCTACATGGCTGCTGCATGAACCCATGTGTGTTTAATAACTGAGTCATTTGCAGGCTTTTGTCATGACAACATGGAGAACCGATTACGTGCTGCTTAGAAATGATAAAACACAAACGCTCAGGGTGGAGATCTGATGTGAGCTGCATCAGATTCTTTAGCCGTGAGGGAAAAAACAGCAAACAGAACCAGGATGAACAGTTTAACAGTTTGGATGATCTAAAGACGTTTCTCAACAGTTGATTGTAGATAATTAGTGAGATAATGAGGTCTTGCATCTGAGTTTTTCCTGCATTTTTCCTTCTATTAGTTCATTACAGTCACATAACTGTTGTAGATTCAATTTGCTTCTGGCTGATATCACATGAAAACATCATGAAAAGATTAAAATAAAAGCAACAAGAGCAGCCCGTTGGTACATCCAGACACGGTGAGAAATTACCTGGAACCATATTAAGGACTTGGAGGCTTTTCCTCCATCTGAGGACCATAAAACGCTCCATTACGGTTTAAACTGATGCTCTGAAATGAGCAATACTTGGAGGAAACCGAGCCGAACCAGCAGCTCCTCCAGCAAACACCATTTTCTAGACTCTTATTCTCAAACTTCATGACCCAACTGTTTATAGCAGGCCTGCAGCCATCATGCATTCATATGTTCCACAGAAGCAGCACCATGTATACAAACTCCTCATTATGTCCAGTAATAAGGCCTCATTGTGGTTTCTGGAGCAGATTATGTTCCTGAAATGTTTGTGTTCAACCAGCCAACATTAAAGCTTCTTCTAGTGTTGGTCTATCTAGTGTTTACCTTGGTGGTGATAACTTCTCCTACTGTTGTTCTATCTAGTCTTTACCTTGGTGGTGATAACTTTTCCTACTGGTGTTCTATCTAGTGTTTACCTTGGTGGTGATAACTTCTCCTACTGGTGTTTAACTTGGTGGTGATAACTTCTTCTACTGGTGTTTACCTTGGTGGTGATAACTTCTCCTACTGGTGTTTACCTTGGTGGTGATAACTTCTTCTACTGGTGTTTAACTTGGTGGTGAAAATTTCATCTACTGGTGTTTACCTTGGTGGTGAAAACTTCTCCTACTGGTGTTTACCTTGGTGGTGATAACTTCTCCTACTGGTGTTTACCTTGGTGGTGATAACTTCTACTGGTGTTTACCTTGGTGGTGATGCCCAGATTGGCTCCTTGGTCCAGCAGAGCAGCAGCGATGTCTCGGTGACCCTCCCGGGCTGCCAGGTGTAACGGGGTGTAGCCGGAGCTGGTGGTGGCGTCCGGATACGCTCCGTTAGCCAGCAGCTGGAGCACGATGTCGGGTTTACCCAGACGGCTGGAGATGTGCAGCGGAGTCTGGTCGTCCTGGAGCACAAAACCAAGAAAACACAGTCAGACTGGGCGGCTGCACATCGGACACTGCGATCAGTAGCAGGGGGCGCCACAGGGTACTGTTCTGTTCACGCTCCACACATCTGACTTCCAGTATGAGTCTGAGCTCTGCCACATGCAGAAGTACTCAGACGATACTGTGATTGTTGGACAGGAGGGGGAGTACAGGGGCCTGCTGGAGGACTTCCTGGTATGGTGCAGCTGAACACCCCCAGAACCAAGGAGATGGCGGTAGACTTCAGGAGGAACAGACCCCATCTCCAGCCCGTTTCCATCGGAGGCATGGACGTGGAGGTGGTCAGGACCTGACCCTGAGGAGACTGGGGTCCTTTATCATCTGCAAGAACCTGCTGCTGATGTTCTACCAGTCTATCTTGTCCAGTGTTCTCTTTTATGCTGTAGTTTGTTGGGAGGGAGCATTAAAAAGAGGGACGCTGCACGACTGGACGGACTGGTGAGGAGAGCTGGGTCAATGGTGGGACAGAGCTGGACCCTCTGGTTTCAGCAGCAGAGAGAAGGACCCTGGAGAAGATTCTCTCCATCCTGGACAACACCCAGCATCCTCAGGACTGTGATCAGTCAGAGAATTCTTTAGTCCCCCATCAGACTGTAGAACTCATCACTGAGTGGTCAGGGGGGGTCAATGTGATTGTAGAATGTCTAATGCACCTCAGGTAGTTTAATACAACTGTTTTCTTACTACCCATCGAAATCACTTTAAATCATGGTATAATGAAATGGTGAATGTTGATCTGGTTACTAACCTGTCTGTCTGTCTGTCTGTCTGTCTGTCTGTCTGTCTGTCTGTCTGTCTGTCTGTCTGTCTGTCTGTCTGTCTGTCTGTCTGTCTGTCTGTCTGTCTGTCTGTCAAATACTCCAAAAAATTCCGCTTCAGTCTGTTAAAATGTAAGAATATGTTCCGGTGGACGACATAGTGGTAGGTCTTAAAGGGTTAAAGTACTTTGTTCCAAATCTGTTTTGAATGAAGCCGTTTAGTCTTTCTCCTACAGTATTAACTGCATTTCTTCTGTAATTAGACACAACCACTCACTCAGACTCCATTAAATCCACTAGAAACAGACACACAGGTAGAAACCACGGTCTACCTTGGCCTTGGCGTCGACCCGGGCTCCGTTCTGGACCAGATACCGGACCACGTTGGACTGTCCTGCCCTGGCTGCCATGTGGAGCGCCGTCTCCCCCCTCTGCAGTAAAAACACAACAGAAACTTTATTCCAGAGTCAGAACCCGGCATGGAAACACACACGAACCCAAACACAGCCGGCACACGACTCCTGCAAAGAGAAAGAGAAAGAAAAGAAAAGAAAGAAGAGGGACCCCCTTCACCGTCCACACCCATCTCACCATAATGACGTCCCATAATGCTCCGTTTCTACGGTAACCTGGCCACAGACTCGGCGTGGGCGACCAAATAGTTTGGGGTTAAAGAGTCGACTGAGCTGCACTCTTTCCCCTCTTTCTTTCTTTCTTTCTTTCTTTCTTTCTTTCTTTCTTTCTTTCTTTCTTTCTTTCTTTCTTTCTTTCTTTCTTTCTTTCTTTCTTTCTTCCCCCTCGTCCGTTTACTCAGCTCCTCTCTGCCTCCTCTTTCAGACATCTATCTCCCTCTCCGTCGGCTAAATGTAGCTCTACAGTCGTACAACAGGAGAATATTTCATCGTCTTCATACTAACATGTGGAGTTAACAGCCTCCTCTCCTGAACATGTTTTACTGCCGTCTGAACCAATCAGAGGTTCAGGAGGAATTACTCACACATTTAGTCACTTTCTGGGCCTCAGAATGTTTGCAGCAAAGTGTCTAAAGTTGTAATGCAAGGATAGAAAAATACTAAAAATGAAGTTAGTATTGTTCCTTCATGCAAATGGAGAAAAACCTATAAAGCAACAGATGACATAATAGGATTTCTGGTTTAAACTGTAAAAAAATGAAAGTTTTTAACAGTTTTTATCCATAGATTTTTCAAAAATTTACAGTTACTTTACAGATTTTTTGAATTTTGTTAAATCAGAGATTATAACCAGTACAGCCACAGAAAATTAAATATTAATTTATTGCTGACACTAAATTAAAAGTCAAAAGACATTTTTTAAAAAATCTGCATTTTTGAAAATATTATTTTATTCTTGTCCAATGTTTGTAAAATTACACAATTTTACTGTCTTTAAATTAGTTAAAAATAAATTACATACATTATTGACTTTTTAATGCTGTTATTTTTTTCAGATTTTTAAAATTTTGTTAAATTAGAGATAATTAGTAGAATCACAGAAAATTAAGTTTTAAATTAAATGTTGACTGTAAAAAAAAACAAAAAAAAAAACACAAGCCAACTGTCAGAAAAATGCCCACATCAGAAATGATTATTTTTACAAATAGTAAAGTGTAAGTATAAGCTAAGTATAAGCTATTACATCTTTCAGTAGAGCGGCTACAGCAGGTTGGACGTCTCCCTAAAGCCACAAAATAAATTATATCTGTAATTAATCACTTACTGTTACTGGTAAATGATCTGAAGTAAACAATCTGAGAAGTTTACAGGAGAATTAAACCCTTTTACTAATGCTGTTAACATTTCTTTGACATCTGAAACATAAACACAAGACAGAGAGTAGAGGCTCTAAAGGGAGGAAAAGTTCAGATAAATAAAACACTAGATTTATAACGTGAAATAAAAAGAAAAACCTCAGACTTATCCTGATGTACAGACCCTGAATACATGAATATTGAGCTTATCTGTGTCCCAGTGCTGCACATTTTAGGACTAAATGCCATCTTATGTTGAGTTTTTCTATCTATGAAGGATAAATAATCACAGATTTATCACCAGCAGGACAAGAATGAAGACACAAAGAAGAAAGTTTGGGGAACTGACCACATTGCTGGTGTTGGGTGACGCCCCGTGGTTGATCAGCTGGTGGACGATGTTATCGTGTCCCATAAACGCTGCCACATGGATCGGAGTCAGACCGGACTGAAGAAGAGGATGGATAGAAACAAGTTTATCAGTTTATTAAACATTGGAGTCAACAAAACCAAAACACCAACAAACAAACCACGAAAACCAAGAAAACCAACAAACCCAACCAACAAAGCCAACAAACCAACAAAACCTACAAAACCAACCAACAAAACCAACAAAAACAACAAACCCAACAAACCAACCAACAAAACCAACAAACCAACCAACAAAACCAACAAACTAACTCCCGCTCCTCATTATACGATCTATAAAAACTAACATCATCCACAAACTGAACGGTTGCCTGTTCAGGTTGTCTTGACAAAAGATGAGTTGTTTTTTTATAGTTTCTTACCAATACAAACCATAAAAACCAAACAATAAATTGACCATCTATCGTCTGTGAATCCGGATCCTGTTAAATGTTGTTTCTTTGATCCACTGAGCTCCACTGCAGACAATAAATCATTTAAAAACTCATCAGTCTGGATACAGTTGATCCAATGATGGGATTACTGTGTTTATTAACCACAAATGAAAGTAGGTCCCATTAAATACACCTTGTAACTGCTTCAGAAGAGTCATAGATGTCTTGGTGACCATCCAAACTAGTCTCTTTCCTGTAAGTCCTTCAAAGAAGTCACGTGTGTCTTGGTGGCCTCCCTCATTACTCTTATTCTCGTAACTCCATCAGAGAAGCCATAGCTGTCTTGGTGGCCTCCCCCACTAGTGCTTTGCTTTTACTTACTTCTGAGGAGTCATAGGTGTCTTGGTGGCCTTGCTTACTACCAGTCTTCCTTGTAACTCTTTCAAATGAGTCATACATGTCTCTATGGCCTTCTTCACTAGTCTTTTTCCTGTAACTCCTTCAGAAGACTCATAGCTGTCTTGGTGGCCACTCAGTTTTTGAGTGGACAGATTTACTGGACATGACACAATTAATGTGATTTAATCTTGAAAACCAATAAAAGGAGAAAAATTCCGAGGAGGTAAATATTTTTATAGGTACTCTACCTCCATGTCAAAGCTGTAATACTTTAAATTCTGCTTTTTTTATTGTAAAAACACAAAAACAGCTGATCTCGTAGTGTCTCCATGACACACATAGACAAACCCAGTCATCTTTTACACAGATTTACATGAATGTGCTGCAGACTAAACCATAACTAAACCATAACCAAACCTGGATGTGAAAAAAAATCTTTAACTTTTAATGTAATCTCATTTACATTATGAGGACAGGCTTCTAGCCAGATTAGTAGAAGGAAACATGCACACCAGCTGTTTGGTATAAAATCCACAAGAACTTTTAAAGACAAGTCTTGAGTAAACTGACTGAAATGCCAACTTTTTAATAAATCTGTGCAGAGGTGCAATCATTTAGTTTTTTGTCCCCACGGTGATTGTGTGGACAGATCTTGGTCTCAGAAACACCAATAACTCAAGGATCATGCAGACAGACGTCCTCCTACCTCGGTGACGGCCTGGATAGACGCTCCATGCTTCAGCAGCAGCTCCATCACCTTGACTCGGTTCTTCTTACAGGCGATGTGCAGCGGAGTGAAACCATTCTACGACAGAAAACAAACACAAGTGTAAAAACAGTCCAGGAAGCCTTTGTGTGTGGCTTCTGGAGGCGGTGGAAGGCGAATCTGGAGCACCTAATGGAAAATACAGTAGAAAGGGGAACTTTCCCTCCTGTCCCTGCATGCAGACCAGAGGAGCATGTGTGGAAATAATCGAGTCGTTATAAAAAAAAATAAAAACTACGCTGGCCTGAAATAGACACTTTTCTTTACGGCTCCCTTTTCTCTGGCCAGCTTCTACACTCCCCCCTCCCTGCCTGTTTCACTCTCCTGGCTTTGAGGTTTCTGGCTCCGTCCTATGACTTCATTTTCCTCGCCATGTGCTTTCTTTTTTCTCTCTGGCTATAAAGTCCCAGAGCTCTAACCACACCCCGACTGCTCCCATTACAGATGCTTGTCTTCTGCCAAGATAGCGGCCGAGGTTCTAAAGTCTCATTTATTCTCCTCGTCTGCTGCCTTCATTAGATCCCTCCATGTTCTCGCTCCTGAGCTGGTCTGGGTGAAAGTCTGTAAACAAACAGACGATGTTTGAGCTAATTAAGGAGGCGAAGAAGAAAAGAAGCCAGAAGCTCAAGTCTCTGCTGAAATCCAACTATTTAAGTCCCTCTTCAATCATGCACCTCGTAAACCTAATGTTCTGGGAGTCTAACATGCTGTTCTTTTGTTTAAAGTACTTACGAGGTCGGATCTAGTACATTTCCATAACTCGTAAAGCATGTCTCAAGTGTGAAGTGAGCACTGTACCATGACCATAGATAAAATGCTCTCCTTCTGTCTTGTAGGACGTCTGCAGTGAATTTGTCATTTAATTATCATTACTAATGTGTAAATCTAATTAAATCTGTGAGTAAGTCTCATCTCAGGCTTTCTTTTATATTGCAACATGTTGCTTACATCATGTCCCAATCAAGTTTATTTTTTTGCTATCAATCTGATTCAAATCCTCAAATATTTAGCATCTGCCGATATCAGATCCCATGTTTCTAGATAATACACAGTCCAGGTACTATAGATTAGCTGTAGTACCTGGTTGTGCCACCAGCTACAGCCTCTTACTGTTTAATAATATAGCTGCCAGAAAATGTAAGTAAAGAGCACTGTGGTTTAGCTAGTAAAGGAACACCGTGACAGAGACTTGTATGAGGGTTATTGACTTAAGAACTGTGGATAAATGTTAAATAAGGTTGTAATAAACTAGGAAAGTATATACATATCCCAGTAGATCATGTTTTATATACAGCTGTCATTTTTTATGTTTTTCACATCAGTCTAAGTTTGTACTGATGTTGATCTATTAATATTTCTATGACAGGCTTCAATCTTGATTTTGGGATTTGGGCTTGCAACATCCGAAGTCACAACTATAATGCAGTTTCCAGATCGAGTGGTTCGTCAATGTTCTCTCATCGAATCACATTATTTTTCCCTGCAACTAATTGATTGGTTGAAGAGAATCCACAATTTCAGTTGATTTTCTTTGGGCGAATACAGCCGTAACCACAGCCTAATGGTTGTTAGGTCCAACTCTGCTTCTATAGGCCTTCCTGTGTGTCTCCATTAGATCAACAAACTCATTGATTCCAGAGGCTCTCACATAAAGACCCCTCTATCTTCCTTCCATTGCTTTTTGCATTTTTTGTCACGTTTTCTTTTTTTCAGTCATAATAACTTGGAAAGCTGCAGAGTATCGACTGTCTCCGTCCTCACCAGTGCCTTGGCATTGGGATTGGCCTTCTTGTCCACGATGACCTTCGCCACCTTGTAGTGTCCACAGTGGGCGGCGACGTGCAGCGCCGTCAGGTAGTCGTTGGTCACATCGTCCACGGGAACCTCGTGGTGAAGAAGCAGCTGGACACAGTTCAGGTGGTCGCCCTGCGTTGCCATGTGGAGGGGAGACAGACCATTCTGCAACCACAGAAGAAGGATGTCAACACGGCTGCAATGTCCTCGTGGGACATCCCACCTCAATTCACCAAATGCACCATACCTGACCATCTTCCATTGAACTGATATTAATTTTTAAGTGTTGAATATTGATTGAGGTGACCGTGGGTAAAATCTGGGGTCACTGGTAACATTAGTTTTTGAGTTAAAGATTTGTAAAGAAGGTGCTATCATGTTGATTTTTGCATCGTTTTCTTCTGTCAATCAATGTTTGAAGTGCCATAACTTGAGAAATAATGTAGTTAAAGTCCTGAAAATTGTTAGATCCATTGATATGTACATCTGATCTTCAATGGTACAAATCTGCTTTGATAGAATAATACAAACCGGTTATACGATGGTGCAAATTTGGTCAAAAAATTTCCATGTTTTATTCTAGCCCAATATTCTACCAACCATGAAACCTTTATTTTTCACCTTAAGAGGCTGATTGAAGATGGTTTTTCCTGTGATTGTAACCAACAGGGGCTTTAAAAATTTACCTTATGGTGCCAGTCAGGCAAACTTTATGAGAAAATAATTGAAGTTATGTTTTTAGCGAAGATTTTTGTTGGCAAAGAGAGATATAGTCACATAGAGACATGGTGTTGGGAAACTTGGTAGCGATATTTTTATAGCTCCTATTGGTGCCAAGCACTGGAAAAATAACCATTCAGCCATTACGGTTAGTGGATTATTGGACTAGGAAAAAACATGGACATTTTTTGATCAAATTTGCACCACTGAATAATTGGTTTGTATTATTCTCTCACAGCAGGGTTGTACCACTGAAGACCAGATGTAGATATGAATGGTTCTGCAAAATTCCAGCACTCTAACTACATTATTTCTCAAGTTATGGCTCTTTAACCATTGGTCCACAGATTTATGCAAACAAAACAATGCAAAAATAGATAACTTCTTTAAGACTCTTTAACACAAAAACTAATGTTACCAACGATCCCAGATTTTACACATGATCAACTCAATTGAAAAATTTGCCTCTTAGAGAGAAAAATAAAAGTTCTATGGTTGGTGGAACATCGAAGTAGACAGAAACTTGACATTTTTACACCAAATTTGCACCATCATATATCTGGTTTGTATTATTCTATCAAAGCAGGATTGAACCATTGAAGACCAGATGCACATATCAATGGGTCTGCCAAATTTCAGGACTTTTACAGCATTATTTCTCAAGTTATGGCTCTTCAAACATTGATGACCCTTCTCCTCTCTGTAAGTTTATGCGTCTTTGTTGGTATGTTCTTGAACATGTTCCTGCAGAAGTTGAGGTAAAACAGTAGGTAGAAGACCCAGGGAGGTGAAGGTGTACCTTGGTCTTGGACAGTATTGGAGCTCCTCGGTCCAGCAGCATCTCCACCACCTGTTCATGGCCACTTCGAGCTCCACAGTGAAGAGGAGTCAGACCGTCCTGAGGAAACAAACAGCTTATGTTCAGCTTCAACAGCAGATATGATGAAGACACTGCAGGCGATGCGTCATCCCCACACAGCTCTGGGAGGATTAGGATAATATGCAGCTATGTTGAAAGGTTCAGAAAATCCCTCCGATAAAAATCACATGGTGGGCAAACTGAGGACTGAGCTGATGTGATTTAGAGCCTGAGGGGTGATGATACAATATGGGGCCTTTATGTGCTCGTACTGGAGGATAAACGACAGAATGCTTGAACTCTGTGAACCCCAAAACCTGCCGGTGGCTTTTATATTCATGCTTTTTAAATAACTTTGCCAAAATGACACCATTTATCAGAGTCGATAACTGTGAAAACACAAAGAATTGTCAGATTTTCAAAGGTCAATGAACGTTTCATGAGTTACATCACCAAAAAATGAACAAATCTAAGCTTAAAATTGTGACATTTAATCAAAATTAACTTCACGTCTCATTCAAAAAATTTACCGAAAATAAACAGTTTTTTTTTACCAAAGCTTGTCCAAAGCTCATCAACAGAACTAAAAAATTATATTTGTTGTTTACATAGATAATACACAGCAAAATAAATAATAATTCCTCAATAAAATAAATGCAGCATGGCTCAAAAATGGTAAACAGAGGAGCAAGCTGCTGGAGATACATTCAGCATGGTGAAACATCTTTCTACAGATGGTGAGCAGAGACTGAAATGCGGCTTAAATGTGTCCAAAATGACTCAGATTTACCAGAATGACTCCAATGTTGTTTAAAATGACAATTTTAGAGATATTCTGTATGTTTTTAAGTAAATTTTTGAGTTATTTTGAACAATATTTGACTCATGTGGGACACTTTATGTTACTTTGGACAAGTTTCAAAAGACTTTTAGACTGAGAGGACAATAAAACCTACTGGATCAATAAAGTAAATGCAGCATGGCTCAAAAACTGTGAACAAAGGAGGAAGTTGTAGGAAGCTACATTCGGCACGGTGAAACATCTTCCTAGAGTTGATGTGCAGGGACTGAAAGGTGGTTTAAAACTCATCTGACATGACTCAAATAGATATTTTGAGCTACTTTCAAGTAAATTTGTACAGTTTCTGAGTTATTTTGAACAATTCTTGACTCATTTTGGACATTTTATGTTACTTTTGATGAGGTTCAAATGAATTTTAGACTGAGAGGACAGTAAAACATACTGGATGAATAAAAAACAATGCAGCATGGCTGAGAAACAGTGAACAGAGCAGGAAGTTGTTGGAGATACATCCAGCATAGTGAAACACCTTTCTACAGCTGATGAACAGGGTAATGTAGAGGTTGTAAAAACGTGAATAATCTAGTGAAATAGCCTCTCTATAGTATGTAAAGGCAGAATTTTCTTCCAGGATTAATAGACATCTGTGGGCACTTGGACAAATGTTGGTTCATTTTTAAAGCTTTTTTGTAAAATAAATAATCTAAGAACTTTAGCTTTGTTTCTGAATTGCTAAAAGATACTACTGCTTGAGCTGAATTACAAAGAAATCTGTAAAGTTTAGTTATTTAGCACCTTTTACAGCACAAAATCACAAAGTGTTTCACAAAGAAAAGCAACACAAACCCATAAAAATCACAAAAAACAGGAAAATAAAGAAACAAAGCAGCTGAGACTTGAAGTGAAACTGAAGTCTTTTAAAAGCTGCAATTTTAGGAAACTTTAGAGCCAAATAGACAGAGTTCCTCTTTGAGTATCAAATAAACCCCAACAACATGTGAATCAAAGCAGATTTTGTGTGTTTCGCACCTTCGTCCGAGCGTCTATCTTGGCTCCTCTCTCCAGCAGCAGTCGGACCATGTTGCTGTTCCCACGTTTGGACGCTACATGCAGCGGAGTTATATCATTCTGCAGGAAAACACAAGCACAAGATCATTAATTTAACTTTAAAAGAGGAAAATAACAGCACAGAGGGAACAAAAGACTGAAGGTATCGACCGTGTGTCTTGGTCTGTGATAATAAATGTTAAATCAAAGCAGTTTAAAACAACATTTCTGTCTCAATTAGAGTAAAATGGGAGTAAAATGGCTAAATATCCCCCTCTAGAGGAAAATAATCCCTCCAGCTGCAGCAACTCTAGCTGCCTGGTGTTCTGGTTTTCTTGGTTTTTGCTATAAAACTGCCAGAGTTCACCAGTATCTGTTCACTGTGTATAAATCCTTGTCTATCTTTCAAATAATGCTTCTAAAATACAGAATTTGCAGAGTTTTGAAGAGAAAAAGTTGCATGTTGACTGGTTTGATTCTGTATTTTATTCACTAACAACCTGCTTTCACCCCTTTAAACCCTAAATATCTAAAAACAAGCAATAAATCCACTGTTTCTTTTATTTAAGGCTCAGTAGTTTTCTAAAAAAGCTGCAGTTTTAAGTGTGTTACCCAGTGTGGATTAAATGTAGTAAACCTGTTGGGACTATTTTCAGCGGAAGATTAACACGTTCTGTGGTTTACACTTTGATTGGTTGGTTGATTTTGATCTTATCCCAACAAACTGGTTGAAAAATCACAGAAACACTCAGGATTAATCCATTATTTCAGACAAACTCAACAACCAGCATGTAGATCTTCTATAAACAAACTGACTTCATTTATAGATCCTGAGAACTTCAGTGGAAACCAACAGAACTTCTTATTATTACCATTTTCAGAAACTAATCGTTTAATCCAGTAACATTTTAAGAAAAAAAAATCTAAATTATTTCATTTGAGCTTCTAAAGTGTGAATATTTTCTGGTTTCTTTCCTCCTCTCTGACAGTAAATTGAATATTTCTTGGCAAAACGGGACATTTGAGTAAGTTTTAACTAAAAAAGTAAAAATTCTTTCATTTCAGCTTCTTAAATGTGAATATAATCTGGTTTCTTTGCTCCTATATGGCAATAAATTAAATATATTTGGGAGGGAAAAAAAGGGACATTTGAGTAAGTTTTTAAGTAAAAAAAAAAATTTCAGATTGTGAAATGTGAATATTTTTCGTATCTTTCCTCCTCTATGCCAGTAAACTGAACATTTTTGAGTGAAACCAGTCATATGAGGACGTCATGTTGGGAAACATCAACATGTTTCACCATTTTCTAACATTTTATAAACCAGACAACTAAAAACAATAATGTAATCTACAATAAAAACAGCAGATTATTGCCGTCCGTTATTCATATAACGTCTCAAACATTCAGCCTCCTCCATTCCTACAGTCTGTAGGGTCGTAGAACTCAGACAACGTGTTTCCTGCAGCAGAACGACAACAACAGCTGCAGATTAACACTCATACGAACAGAGATCAGCATGTTTCTGTTTTTGAACCTCGTCAGAGAGTGTTTGAAGCTGTCTGAAGCTCTTCAGAGTGTATTTCTGCTGTTTGAAGCTGCTCAGAGTGTGTTTCTGCTTTATTTGAAGCTCTTCAGAGTGTGTTTCTGCTTTATTTGGTGTGTTTCTGCTTTATTTGAAGCTCTTCACAGTGTGTTTCTGTTTTATTTGGTGTGTTCCTGCCGTATCTGAAGACTCACTCTGGCCTTGAAGTCCACAGCAGCTCCTCTGTTGAGCAGCAGCGTCGCCACGTTGATGTTTCCGTAGTGAGCGGCGATGTGCAGAGGAGTGAAGCCGCTCTGCAGACACAAACACCACAGAAGAAGAAACCAAAATTCATGAAAGAGGTGTTAAAAACAACCATCGTCGACCTAGCAAGGAGCAAAGCATGATGGGACGTCACAGACAGCAGCTGGAAGCAGAGCAGAGGTGGAACACATGCTTCAAAATCTGTTAAAATAATAATAAAAAGACACTCTCTGATCACTTTAACGGGTAAAAACAGAATTTAATGCAATAAAATGCAACAGCAGCACCACGTTTCACCTTTATGAGGTTTATTATGGTCAGTTTGTGTTAAAACTCTCTAAAAGGTGTTAATTCGACTATTTGTTTATTACTTAGATTGACTTTTGCAGCATTGCATTTTACTGAAAGGCTTAATTTTCTTCATTATAAATCAGTATAACAGCACTGAAAATTACAGCTTCAATAACGTATGTCGGTTAGTCAGGACTAAATCCTAATATCAAGCAAAAATTCAGGTAAATTTATATTATATATAATATTGCAGGGTCTTAACTTTAATATTCAAACCTATTAGCTAGACGTTTATAATAAATAATACTGTGAGGATGTAACATTTTAAATAATCAGGAAATTTTGTCTAATAAATAATATTATAAGGATCATTTAAAATAAAGTAAGGTCGATTTTCATAACAAATTATTATTGTAAGGTTTAAGCCTTAATATTTCCATTAATTGGGTCAATTTGTACCATAAATAATATTTAATAATATTTAAATTAGTCAGATAAATTAGTATTTTACCTTAATACTTAACCTTTTTTATTTAATTACCTATTTAGCTGCAATTTTTTTTCCAATAAATAATTTTCTTTACATTAATATTTCAACTTGCCAGGCAAATTTATCCGTCAAACATTATGGTAGGGTTTTAATATTTAAATTAGTTAAGTAAATTCTAATAAAATATAATATTGGAGCTTTGTACATTAATTAAAATTAATAATAAATACAATTATAAATAAATAAAATGTGATATTAAAAGGCCCTGGACCTTAATTAAAATTAATAATAAATAAAATAATAAACAAATTTTAAAAAATCATTATTAATATATTTTATGTATCATTAATTTTATTATTATACTTAATGTATTACACTTGATGAATAAATAAAATTATACTATTTTATATAAATATATAATATTTATTTATGTTGTAGGATCTTTTAGGAACTTTTAGATAATAATAATAATAATAATAATAATAACAATAATAATAATAATAATAATAATAATAATAATAATAATAATAATAATAATAATAATAATAATAATAATAATAATAATAATAATAATACGTTCAGGTTTAGAGTGAATAAAATCACAGTAAAAGCAAACATCAGGACCTGAAGCTCCTGTCAAATGAAAAACATGCAAAAATTAATACTTTCAGTTCCTAAAAATCCTGTTTTTCTGTTAGAAGCTTGACAGGAAACACAAAAAGCAGACATGCAGGTGAGCGTGCACGTGTCTTAGTTAAAGAAAATACATTTTAAAGAAACTATCAGCTCAAAAACCTGAACTAATGCAACCAATCAGGGCTCATAAAAGCAAGAATCTAAACCATAAATCATCATAACCTTGTTTTTATACAAACGTCAAGCAATGCAAGCAACAAAACAATATTAATATCTGATAAACAAAGAGAGATTAGAGAGAAAAAAGCAGAATATTCTGCACCAGACATGAAGACATCCATTTAACAAGGTCTGATTCTGTTTCTGGAGGACTATATTCTTGTTTCCATGGAGGAGCAGGACTTTGTATCGAGGTGAAAAATAAAAAGTCCAAAAACTACTAAACAGGTTTTAACTTCCATCCTGTAGAAAGTCTGTAAAAAGTGAATAATCCTGGAGTTCTGCTCTTATTTATTATTACGTTCTGAAGCAACAAACTGCTGCAGAAAGCAAAAGGTGGAAATGCAGGTTTAAAAACAGGAAGCAGAAGCTTTCATGCCAGCATTTAGAGCTCAAGCAGACAGAAGGCTTCACAGCGGTGACCATGAGTGGACCATGAAGAAGAAGAAGAAGAAGGAAGAAGAAAGAGAAGGAGAAGAAGGAAGAGGAGGAGGAGGAGAAAAAGAAAGAAAAGAAGAAGACAGAGAAGAAGATCTACAAGAAGAAGAAGAAGGAGAAGGAGGAGGAGAAGAAGAAGGAAGAAAAGAAGAAGATGGAGAAGAAGATGTAGAAGAAGAAGACAGAGAAGAAGATCTACAAGAAGAAGGAGAAGGAGGAGGAGAAGAAGAAGGAAGAAAAGAAGAAGACGGAGAAGAAGATCTAGAAGAAGAAGAAGGAGGAGGAAAAGAAGAAGACAGAAAAGAAGAAGACAGAGAAGAAGATCTAGAAGAAGAAGAAGACAGAGAAGAAGATCTACAAGAAGAAGAAGAAGGAGAAGGAGGAGAAGAAGAGGAAGAAGAAGGAAAAGAAGAAGATCTAGAAGAAGGAGGAGGAGGAGGAGAACAAAAAGTAAGAGGAGAAGAAGACGGAGAAGAAGATCTAGAGGAAGAAGTAGGAGGAGGAAAAGAAGAAGAAGACAGAGAAGAAGATCTACAAGTAGAAGGAGGAGGAGAAGAAGAAGAAGAGGAAGAAGAAGAAGGAAAAGAAGATGGAAAATAAGGAGATCAAGAAGAAGGAGGAAAAGAAGAAGATGGAGAAGATCTAGAAGAAGAAGGAGAAGAAAGAGGAGGAGGAAAAGGAGAAGAAGAAGATCTAGAAGAAGGAGGAGGAGGATGAGGAGAAGAAGAAGGAAGAGGAGGATGAGAAGAAGAAGAAGAAAAAGAAGATGGAGTAGGAGGAAAGGAGGAGAAGAAGATATAGAAGAAGAAGGAGGAAGAGGAGGAAAATGAGAAGAAGAAGAAGAATAGAAGAAGGAGCAGGAGAAGAAGAGGAAGAATAAGAGGAAGATGTACCTCTGTTGTTCTATTCACCATCATCTAGAAGGGGGAGGGGGTAAAGGGGGGACGGTCGGGTGAGAAAAAGGAAGGAATAGAGGGAGAACCAGGAGGAAGAGGAGGAGAGAATGAGGTGGTTAGTGCACCACAACAACAACAACAACAACAACAACAACAACAACAACAACATGGCTGCACCAAGCTGTAGATGGTATGTAGATGTGAGAAGAACCAAAACCACACAGAGGAACCAACATCTGGATGAAGGACTGCAGCTGGACGTTATTAAATGGGTCTTAAATCATAAAATAATTAATTACAGCATGGAAATATGCAGATTATTTGTGCGGGTTTTTTTACAGTTTGGGACAGTGTTTTTGTTTCTGTTGTTACAATGTAAACTAATCTGTTTTCCAGTGATTTTAACAAAAAAATCTGTAAAATATCAGTAAATTGTTGGAAAAAGTCCCGTGAGAATGTGTTAAAAAGGTTTAATTCTTACAGTGTGGATATAAACCTGCAGCCAGAGGTCAGTGAACAGCTGCTGACTCTTTAAAAGCGAACAGATAAACTGGATTTTCCCTGAAACTTTTCATGGAGCCCTGAATACCACACTGTATCTCTATCCTGCTTCCTGTCTGCCAGCAGGGCATGCTGGGAGCTGTAGTCCTCCTACCTTGGACTCCACGTCGGCGTTGTGGTCGTTCTGCAGCAGCAGGGCGGCCGCCTTCGTGTCGTCCTTCCTGGCGGCGATGTGCAGAGCAGGAAGTCGGACTTTTCCTTTGGTGTCGTTCTCCAGGAGCAGGGAAACCACCTGGTCATGACCCTGCTGCAGCGCCACTGCCAGGGGGGTGAACCCGTCCTGGAGGGCAGAAGAAAGGAGACAGAACATCACTGATGGGTTCTACCAGGACATCACTGATGGGTTCTACCAGGACATCACTGACCGATTCTACCAGGACATCACTGACCGATTCTACCAGGACGATACAGACTGGTTCTACCGGGACATCACTGATGGGTTCTACTGAAGGACATAAATGACCGGTTCTACCAGGACATTACTGACCGGTTCTACCAGGACATCACTGATGGGTTCTACCAGGACGATACAGACCGGTTCTACCAGGACATCACTGATGGGTTCTACCAGGACATCACTGACCGGTTCTACCAGGACATCACTGATGGGTTCTACCAGGACATCACTGATGGGTTCTACCAGGACATCACTGATGGGTTCTACCAGGACGATACAGACCGGTTCTACCAGGACATCACTGATGGGTTCTACTGAAGGACATCCCTGACCGGTTCGACCAGGACATCAGTGATGGGTTCCACCAGGACATCACTGACTAGTTCTACCAGGACATCACTGATGGGTTCTACTGAAGGACATCCCTGACCGGTTCGACCAGGACATCACTGATGGGTTCCACCAGGACATCACTGACCAGTTCTACCACGACATCACTGACCGGTTCTACCAGGACATCACTGATGGGTTCTACTGAAGGACATCCCTGACTGGTTCTATTAGGACATTTGGTGCCCATAAATGAGGACAACAGGAGGGTTAAATGTGAAGGTTTGCCCTAAGCCAAAGGAAACACTAGGAGTTGTGATTTTTTCTAGGTTATTATGCTCTGATTTTACTGGTCCGGTCCACTGGAGATCAAACTGGGCTGAATGTGGAACCTGGACTAGAATGAGTTTGACCCTCCTGGTCTAAAGTGTCACGTGTCTGAATGCAGCTTAACCAGCACAAAGCGAGCTAATAGCCATTTAGCAATTCAGGCGTTTCTGTGAATGCACTCCGGCCGCTTTAAGTGCCAGAGGAGGAGTTCTGCATTCTGCTCGAGGACAAATCAAAAAGGAAATTTAGCCACTAATGGACACAAACTGAGAGGCAGACGAGTCCGACTGCACACATCGATATGGAGACGAACGCAGCAACACGAAGCTACGAGCATCAGTGATTCATCAAAGAGAGAGAGAAAGATTCCTGGCAGATTGTGTCGGTGCGTAGGCGAGTGTTTACACGATACCAGACTGTCTGGATAAAACCGACTCAGCATCACACCCACACCTCACAGCAAAACCCTCCCACTGGAGATCCTGCACACACACACAACAAACACACACACACACACAGGCTGACACACATTCACAATCTGATACCAAAACACACAAACACATTCAAACGCATAAATTTAGCCTCTTTAAGAAGCGCTGAAGTCAGAAGCTGCTCCCCTGTTTCATCTGCATCGTTACAGATTCACAAAAAGTCCCTTTAATGTCCTAAAAATACCTCGATGCACAACAGAGGAAGGCATTTGATCGTCCAGTTGGAGCCTGAAAACTTGCAGTGACACAGCACAATTTAACTGCACTCAAAATAGCAGCAAGCAGTAAGAACTTATCTTCATTTTAATGTGCAGAGATACAAAAAAAATTAGCCATTTGGATCTATTTAAACACATAATAGAGAAAAAAATGGGGATTTCAACAAAAAAAATGTTTAAAATGCTGTGAGATAGCACCTAGCAGCTTCAACAGTAACGACTTATCTTCATTTAAACGGGCTAAGACACTTAAAAATTCCTATTTGCATCTATTGAAACACTTAAATCTATAAAAAATAATGGTGATTTTAGCACAAAATAGTTAAAATGCTGCAAAATAGCACCAAGTAGCTTAATAGAAAGTAGTTAAATGCTCCAAGATACATGTAATAAAAACATCAGAAGCAAATAAAAGATGAAGAAAATAAACTAATCTGTGGTCTTTTGTGCCTCGTGCGCTGCTGAATCTGAATTATTAAACACTACAGTAAATCAATCAGATTGATACTTCGCTGTCTGCATCTGGAGGAATTTCTTTGTTTTCTACACAGAAATACTCAGAAATATTCTCTGTTTACTGATTATAGCAACAGAATGAAGCAAATCTCAGATCAGCACAATTTAACTCCACTCAAAATAGCAGCAAGTAGCTTCAACAATGACAACTTATTTTCATTTTAGTGGGTTAAGACACTTCAAAATACCCATTTGTACCTATTTAAACACATAAAAAAACGGTGATTTCAACAGAAAATAAGTAAAATCCTGCAAAATAGCACCAAGTAGGTTCAACAATAACAACATATCTTCATTTAAATGGGCCGAGACACTTAAAAATACCTATTTGCATCTATTTAAACACATAAATTCAGAGAAAAATTTGGATTTTAACACTAAATAGTTAAAATGCTTCCAAGATGCATTCAAATAAAAACACTAAATGCAAATAAAAGACAAAGAAAATCAACTAATCTGTGATCTTTCGTGCTTCAAGCTCTGCTGAATCTGAATTATTAAACATTACAGGTGAGAGACTCTCAGCAGAGATTCTTTGTGTTTTCTACACAGTAAAACTCAGAAATACTCTCCACTTACTGACTATAGCAACAGAATGAACCCAGTCTGAGCTCCACTCAAAATAGCACCAAGCAGCTCCAACAGTAACAACTTCTCTTCATTTTAATGGGTTAAGACACTTAAAAATACCCATTTGCATCTATTTGAATACCTAAAAATGTTGATTTTAACAGAAAATAGTTAAAATGCTCCAAGATACATGCAATAAAAACATCAAATGCAAACAAAAGACAAATAAAATGAATGAATTTGTGATGTTTTGCTCCTCGTGCTCTGCTGAACCTGAATTATTAAACAGCAGGACTTGCTTCCATCGTGGATATACATTTCCCTGCATGAATAATTCAGTGCGTCTCCAGCGGAGGCTGAAAGGAGGATGAGGAGGCAGACAAAAGACGGAGCTGCTGGAGGAATCAAGGTCAAGAGTGTTGCAGTTGATTTGCAGATCTCAGCTGCCGTCTGCTTAAATGACTCCATGCATTCGTCAATCAGCCACACTTGTCTTAGGGTTGGGCTTATTTGGGCGCGGGTGAAGGCGAGGGGAACGAATGTGGCACCATGGTTGGTCAAACTCTTCTTCTTCTTGTGCTTTTTGACAAACGATCAACGTCACCGTCCTTCAGAGTGACAAATCATTAAAAGAGACGTCAGCATGCAGGAGTTCAGCAGCTCTTTGGTGCTTTTTCTGCACACTTTAGCTATTTTTTGCAAACCTGTCAAGTAGGTTTTGTTTATAGTCGACTCAATTTGATTTGGATTATGGTACGATCTCATAGTTACCAGGGACTTCCAGAGGCTCATAGCATGCTATACTACTAATGAATTCCTCATTTCTATGTATGTTCAGCTTACAACGACGACAACAAAGGCTTTCTGAATCTGTAGCGGTGTGCTTTGATGTCAAATTGCGTTCCTGCTCTGCAGAGTACGTACAGGTTGGCAGGTCTCATATTTGTGAGCTGTTTTTAAATATTTACATCTTCAGTGGAAACAGAAAACCCTGAGGTGGAGTAAAACACACAGTGTATGGAAGTCAGAGGATGCTGATATTCATGGACACTAAAAAACACCAGAATAATTCACTCCTTTCCAGTCTTTAGAGGGTTGTCCTGGTCAGTCAAGGCAACGTTTAACTGATCCTTTGCTTTCGTCCGCTGCTACACAGGTGTCGTAAATTTGAATAACTTTCTTACTAAACATGAAGCATTATCTATCAATAACTGAAAAACTGGTAAAACAAATTGTGTTTTGACATCTTACTATCTACATAATACAGAACAGAACCCAGTACAGTGTGAGAATAGATAATCAGAGATCAGTAAGCATCACAGAAGTCTTTGTCATGGTGCCCCTTGACTAGCAATAACCCAACAATACTCTCTGTTTACTAACACAGAACTGACTGCCTCCTTTGGTCAATACAGTGTTGTTTTTTGACATCTTACTAACTACATACAACACAACAGAACCCAGTATAATGCCAAAATAGCTGGTCAGATGTCATTAAGCACCATAGAAGTCTTTGTTATAGCGCTCCTTTAATAGCTAAACCGTAACAATGCGCTCTTTTTGCGAAAACATGGAACTGACCGCTTCCTTTAGCCACTACAGTATTGTTTTTTTTAAACCAACTACATACTACACTACAGAACCCAGTATAATGTCAGAATAGTTGGTCAGAGATCATTAAGCATCACATAAGACTTTGACATGATGCTCTTTTACAAGCTAAACCCCAACAATGCTTGGAACACAGAACTGACCGCCTTCATTGGCCATTACAGTACTGGTATTTAATGTTTTACTAACTACATGCTACACAACAGAACCCAATATAATGTCAAAATAATTGGTTGGAGGTCATTAAGCATCACAGAACACTTTATCATGGTGTCCCTTTACTAGCTACACCCAGCTACACTCAGCTTGCAAACAAAGAAGGGACAGACACCTGTGGTCACTACAGTATTAAGAGAAGCCTAATACCAATGACTCTTATGTGATGTCAGATTAACTACATACTACACACAGAACCCAGTAAAACGTACGAATCAGTCTGAACACAGCAGAAGTCGAGACCAAAATGAGTTTGTGTTTGTCACACTTCAGTCCAGCAGGGGCGGCGGCTGCTGTCTGCCGTCTTACTGCAGAGGATGGATCGCTGTGACACTCTTATTGAAGCAATCGCTCACGCCACAGTTAGAGTCCTGTAACGTCACTAGTTCCTCCCTCAGTAGCAAGATAAAGACAGCCAAGGTCACTCTGAGTGAACACACCGTCACACTGCTGCTGCCTCATTCACTCCAATCACTCCGTGTCTTTATCCAGGCAACAGCTCAATCTCTAAAAAATAATTAAGCTCTACTCCCTGTAAACACAGGCTTCATATGTTACATGGCCTGTCTCCTTAATGAGCCACTGGTGGCAGGAACCTATTAACCATCAGCAGCAAACAAACCGTCGGTCAAAGCACTGCAGTGGAATTACAGGGAAGCTAAATGAGGCCTGAGACAAAGGCTAGCTATTAGCCTCCTGGATGTGTGTGTGTGCAAACAGGGCTTAAGTGTATTTGCTCTGTGTATTTTCTGTTTATTTACCTCAGTGGCGATGCTTTGACTGGAGCCGTTGTCCAATAAGAACTGAACCACGTCCATGTGGTTCTCCTGCGCTGCCATGTACAGCGGAGTGAAGCCATTCTGGAAAAAAGACAACACATGAATGATTAGGAAATGTGTTTTTAAAGATTTATAACATCCACTGCTCACATCTGAGGGCAAATTTAATGTTTCTCCTGTGAGATTTACATTAAACGTAAAGTTAAATTAGCAAGAAAACTGCTAAAACATGTGGAAATGGTTGATTTACCGAAGACAAACATTGGAGGACTTCTATTGTTAATAGGATTTATGCTTCTGCGTAATTATTACAAAATTCTACATTATAAATACTTGATTTTACAAACCATAATTACAAGACATAATCACAATATATGGAAGTCACAATGACAAGATAAGAGACAATATATTTTTCTAGTGTGTCCATAAGAATGTTTTCTGCCTACCATATTTACAGTTGCTGATTTGGTTTTACATCAGTTTGTTGTCATTTTTCCACTGTTATTTAAATCCATTTTGTTCCATAAGTTTGCAGGAAAGACAGAGCAACAATTAGATACAAATTCCTACTTTTATAAGAAGGGTTTGTAGATGTGAACATCCATTTTTTGACCTTATCTTCTCCTGTTTATGTTAGACAGGTAGGCCAGATGTTGGATTTTGGTTTGTTGATGTTGGTGATGCTATCTTTGGGTGTTTTTTTCTTTGTTTGTTTTTTGTTTTTAAACATAGATCTGTTTGTTAGTTCACCCAGAAGCTAAATTCGACTCCTCAGACTCGTTAATATATTGTAAACAAAATAGACTTATTATCTAATCTCAATAATCTGCTTCTGTGGCTTTTTCTTGGGCCTACAGGTCACTTTCATGATGTTTCTCGACCATTTCTAAGCTCTAAAATGTAATTCAAGAGACCTATTCCCAACATTTAACATTAAAATTTAAATTTGTAAAATTTACACAAATCCTTCAAGTTGCAAATATTGTTTTATATTGAGTTTTGTTGACATAATAATGTTGGTAATTATATAAACTTAAAATCTATAATTTAAACTAAAAAATCTGTGTTAATTTGTTTAAAACCAAATTCAAGTTGCAGTAAATTGACTTGATGACCTTGAATTTAGGATTTCAAAGACTTAACAACTTGTCTTTGTGCTACCAATTATTAAATAATTGGTAATTAAAGATTCCATTGATTGCAGACGAAAAACTAATCCCATTAATATGGTTGTTGGTTGAACATAATTATGTTAGAAGTTGTCATAACTCAAAAAAAAAAAACTAATTCAAACTGTTGAATTAATTTCTTTTATTGGGCCTAAAACATGTGTTTTTAAAGTTTAAACAGGGTATAGCAACAGTAAAATACTAGAAAATAAAGTCCAGCTGTACAAAAGGACAATGTTGCTGCACTATAACAAAACTAAGGTGAAATGGTGATCCATCCATTAATATCTCAGCTTGCATGAGGTCATTGTGGTCAGAGTTGAAAATCAATAAGCAGGAATGCTTCGTGGCAGTATTGGATTTACAGGATTTTTGCATTAAGGAGATAAAGTCCCTTCATGTGTCGGTATTTAATCAACTGAACCATGTTTGATTTGATCTAGAAACGATTTCCTAATTGAATTGTAAGAAAATACGCTCTATCATCACGCGTGTGACATTTTCCACAGTACAAAGACTGAACCCTCCATCTAACTCCTACTTCAGGTTTCAAAGCGCAGCCTCCGGCAGCAGAGCGATCGTGGAGAGCAGCTCTTACTGTCGCCTCCCTACATACCTCACACCTGATAACACTGCAGATAAAAGCTCAAGCTGACGACGACTCTGTTTGTGTGTGAGAATGTGAGCGTAGGGCGGCACTCGAACAAGAAAACACGTCTCCATGGCAACACAGGGATCCAAAATTCACTTTGGCATGCAAAAAAAAAAAGCCCTCCTCCGCTTCTTTCTTCTCTGGTCTTTGTAGTTATTTTGGTGTCGCTGCTCCGACTGCTTTTATCTTATTCAGATAAAGTTCACCGTCAAAATTCTGCCAATAAAGCTAAATTATAAGAGGAAAAAACAGTTGTAGGTTGTCGTGATTAATCCTGAGGTGCGCTGAGCAGTAGGTGGATATAACACAGGATATCTGGAGATTTTATTGTTGCTGTTGTTCTCTGTATTTAAACATCACATTGAAAATTCATCTATAATTCACTTATAATGCCATATTAAACCATAGTCACTAACACAGTGGATATTAAACTAAAATATAAGAAGGAAAACACATAAAACTGCTTTGTTTTTGGTTCTTGAAGACATATCAACTCCCATCCTGTAGGCTAAGTGCAAGAGGCTAAATATTCGTACCACAATACATAACAATCGGTTTGCTCCTTGTTCAGTTGCATTGTCCGTCATATTGAACAATTTAAAACACAGCAGAGTCCATTAGATGTTTCTAAAAAGCAGTAACTTCCCTTTTTTCGCAGAATAAAGTAGCTAGTAGCAGGTTAGTGTGATTAATCCCGAGGTGTGCTGAGCGGTAGATGAATACAGCACAGGATACCTGGAGATTTTATTGTCGTTGCTTTTCTCTCCATTTAAACTTCAGAGTCAAAATTCATCTATAATGCAGGAGTAATACAACAAGAAACCATAATCACTAAGACAGTGGTTATTAAATTAACATATAAGAAGGAAAAAACCTAAAACTGGTTTGCTTTTGGTTCTTGAAGACATATCACCTCCCATCCTATAGGCTAACTGACTTAGCACATTCAGTTCTATGCATACTACAATATATACACAATAACATACAAAAACACAGCAGGGTCCAGTAGGTGTTTCTAAAAGGCCTTGACTTGCGTTTTTTTGTTGAATAAAGTAGCTAGTTACAGGTTGTCGTGATTAATCCTGACGTAGGCGGATACAACATGGGATATCTGGAGATTTCAGAACTTTCAGCTGTGTTTAAGGGGAAATCATCTACAAATAAAAGCCACTCCAAGCCCAGCAGCGACTACTTCAGTTACAGATCTTTTAAAGATGAATTAATAAGGTGTAGATGGTGGAATATCTCCTTGTATAGTCTAATTTGTTCAAAGCACACGTGCGGTCCGGGTGCTTTCAGTGCAGACAACAACAAAGGGATCTACACTGACTTGGGACGATGATGAAATTTACATGAAGCGCACCTTCAGATACGCTGTTTCAGCAAAATAAAGACATAAATGTGTGTCTGTGCAGAAACACGGTAAACAGTCAGCAGACACATATTGATCCATGTAGTTTTTAGATTATGCAGTTTAATCCTGCTCTATCCCAATCAGTTTATACTCAGTTACTCATTACAAGGTGTTAAAAACTTTGCTGTCTCTGCTGTGATGCTTTAAAAACTAGAAATAAAGCCCAGATGGTGGAGGAATGCAGCAGTAAAGGGAGCAGCTCATCAATAGCAACGTAATTTTCTTCCTCTCAGCAGCCGAGGCTTTGACGTTGACATCATCACTGTTGCCGTGGCGACGGACCCCGTGTGTGTGTGTGTGTGTGTGTGTGTGTGTGTGTGTGTGTGGTGTGTGTGTGTGTGTGTGTCGCACTGCAGAGCTGCTGACACAGCACACACCCACACACACACACACACACACACACACAGATGGACACTGTGTGTACAATAGTTGTGTACACATCCGTCTGCATGACTGCACACACAAAGATGATTTTACTACCGCAGTGTTTTCTGTGTGTGTGTGTGTGTGTGTGTGTGTTTTACCTGAGATTGTGCGTTGACGTTGGCTCCGTGGTTGACCAGCTCCTTCACCACGTCCGTCTGTCCGGCGAGGGAAGCTATGTGCAGGGCAGTGTTTCCTTTCTGTTGGAGACATAAAATCAAAATGTTTTAGAAAGTTACTTCAGTTCAGCAGCTTGTCTGTGTGGATGGAAGGATGGAATTACTCTGTTTTTACTCCTGTCACGTTTTCACTCGCTGAGGGCTCATTTTTCAACATTTTTCCAAGTGTCCATCAGTGTTAAACATACTGGAAAACAATAGTGGCTCCACATTCTGTAGATATTTTACTACTAATGTTCTTACAACCTCTATAAACTAACCATTTTTTTTTACAGTATTTTGCTCTAGAAAGATGTTTCATCATGCTGTATGTATCTTCCAACATGTTGACAACTTGCTTCTACATAATAAACATATTTTATTTACATTTCTACAACCTCTACGCTACTCTGCACATCATCTCCAGGAAGATGTTTCACCATGCTGAATGTATCTCCAACAACTTGCTGCTCTGTTCACTGTTTCTGAGCCATGCTGCATTTATTTTATTCATCCAGTAGGTCGGATTTTCCCCTCAGGATCATTTTCAATAAATCTTGAGTCATTTTAGACTTTTTTTTATATCATTCTGGACAAATGGAGTCACTTTGAATATGAACACTTACGTTTTGAAAACCTCTATTTCATTGATCCAGTGATCCATTTAAGATCATTTTAGACAAATTTTGAGCCATTTTGAACCTTTTTTGTGTGACTTTGCACAGATTTTGAGTCATTTTTGCCATTTTGGAAAAAATGAGTCACTTTAAATGTGAGTTTTTCCATTTTTACAACCTCTACAAACTGGTTGTCACTCTACTCTGCTCTGTAGAAAGATTCCATGGTGAAACACTGTAAAAGAATGAATTACCATTGATATAAATACTGATTTTTGATGGGGACAACTTTTTTTTTTACAGTTTACATGCAAATAAATTTTTAAAAATGCAATTTTTACTAGTTATGATCTGTAATTTAACAAAACGGGGAAACCTGTAAAACAGCAGTACACTGTTCAGTAAGTTACAGTTAAAACCTGTATTTTTTTTTACAGTGTAAGGTTAGTTTCTGGGCCTCCAGTGGAAGCAGCTGTTGTACGTTCGTCAGTTATAAAGCTGCAGCTGCTGCCATGTTGTCATTCCTGCTGCTACTGAAACCTCCACATATTCTCCTCCTTCATTCCTTTCTGCTTCACCTCTCCTCTGACTACACCACGACAACAAATCATCTATAGGCTGCTGCACTGAATGTAAAAACTACTAAATGGTGCCCAGATCAGAATAAAAACGGAGTCAAATCTCAATTTGGCAGCTGTCTTCCTCCTATAAAAGGAGATAAATCAGGTTATGGTCTCACATTAAACGTGTTCTCTTGGGCTGTAAACATGAAAATGACCACAGAAGAGAAGTTGGTTGAATGTTTAGAAAACAAGCCACACGTGGACTTAAATGACCTGAACAGTGTGTGACTCCTCCACAGTTTCCGTTAATCTACTACACGGTGCCAGTAAATGTCACCTCCACACAGCTTGAAGTGGGTGGAAACGCTAAATCATCACTTTCAGAAAGTTACAGAGAAAATGCAGCAAAAACTTCATTATTGGATGTAGTTTCTGAAGCTACCCGACCACCTGACATGCAGTTTTAACATCAGTTCAGTTTTAATGTGGGCTTCGAGAATTGAGTCCAACTTTGAACCAGCTCCAAAGTTCCAGTTCTCAAGGAACCTTTGAGAAAGATTCATTTTGATTGTTTGACCTGGTCCTTACCATTAGGTACAGCCAATTTTCATCTATCTATCTATCTATCTATCTATCTATCTATCTATCTATCTATCTATCTATCTATCTATCTATCTATCTATCTATCTATCTATCTATCTATCTATCTATCTATCTATCTATCTATCTATCTATCTATCTATCTATCTATCTATCTATCTATCGAGTGATATAGTGAGTGACATTACTAATATTTGAAGAGCATCAAAATCATTTTACTGGTTTTGGTATTGAGGGTCAGCCCCTGTTTTTCATCAAAACATAAATATATAAACTTGTCTTTACTGTTTACTTCAGAGTTTTATGGAGGACAATCCAATAAATTTGGACTATACATATTTTTTTTGTAATATGTGACTATGCAACAGTAGGACTTTTAAGGGGAGACAGCCCCGTGGACATCAAAATTTTTCAAAATGTCAGCCTCTCTGATGTTACATTTCTGATAAATGATGTACACTATCATCTAAAACAATAACCTAATCACTAACCAGCAGTAAAAATGTCTAATTATTATCTCCTAAAGTCTAACTAGGTGACTTTATGCTGTACCAATAGCGTTATGCTTTATTACCTTGCTGTAGCACCAGCTAACTAGCTGAATTTAGGTTAAGCTAATAATGCTATTCTATATCAGCTTATTGTTGCACTGGCTAACTAGCTGGTTTTGCTAATTCTAAATTGCTGATAAATCATGTACACTACCATAGAGTACAGCAACATAAAAGCTAACCATCAGTAAAAATAAAAAATATTGTTTTATGCCAAAAAATTAGCATATACTACATTAGCTTGCTGTAGCACTAGCTAACTAGTTGATTTTGGGTTAAGCTAATAATGTTATGCTATACTAGCTCGCTGCAGCACGTGCTAACTTGCTGACCTTAGGTTAAGCTAAAAATATTATGCTATATTAGCTTGCTGTAGCACAAAAAAGTCTAACTCCTTTGCTTTAGGTTCGGCTAATAATGCGTAATGTATTAGCTTGCTGTAACCATAGCTAATCAGCTAACTCGCTGATGTTATGTTAAGCTATAATGTCATGCTATATTAGCTTGAGGTAGCACTAGCTAACAAGCTGGTGTTACATTAAACTAGAAACATTATGTGGTAATAGCTTCCTGTAGCACCAGCCAGCTAGCTAACTAGCTCACTTAAAGTCAGCTAATAATGTAATATTATCCTGCTGTAGCACGAGTTAGCTTGAATTCCTCACTGATGTGGGCTAAATATCTCTGCTGGTTATTGTTATGTCAATTCAAATATCAATGATAATAAAGTTAGAACTTTCTTCTGAGGCCCAGGAATTGTGAATTAATTGGCAATAAATACATTTTTTTCTGAAAAATGTCTAAACATTTCCAAGCTGAAGTCAGAGTGACTTCAGAATTTAAAAATATAGTTAATCTTCTGTGTAAGTAATGAGTTAGTGTTGAGCAAAGTGACTCATAAGACTATGAAAACAACATTATTCTATTTTATGTTTTGTGTGATGTTTAATTTTTTTTTTAATTTATTGGTTTTTTTTTTAATAGTTTGTTTATTGTGACCGCTTGTGTAACTGCCGCATATGAAATCGCCCTTCAAGGGACAAATAATAAAGCTGAAGCTGATTCTTTAAAGGGGCATCTTTACCAGGTTCATATGATATTATATTATTATATTATTATTACTAATACATTCGTGTCAGAGCAGGATTGTACTGTTGTAGTAACAGTAAAGAATCCTAATTAATAAACAGCATTAGAACTGTCAACAGACAAATAATACCTGGCCATACACGGGAATGTGCTTCCGTGTATGTAAAATAATCTAATAAATCTAATTAAACTTGAAACTGACACCTTGTGAAATTCAAACACGTGCTCTTCCTGTTTATAATCTACATCTTGCTTCAAACAACTAAACTGTTGTTCCAGAATGAGGTCAGACCTTACAGTAATCAGATTACTCTGCTGCAGGTAAACAGGCTGGCAGACTTTGATGTTTAACCTCGTTTCTCTCTAACCTTGTTTCTTGACAGCATGTGAACGCAGCACCTAAAACCTCCTCATTAACCGCGGCCTCGGAGAATTTAATCACTCTCCCTCACTGTGGATGAATCTCTTTCATGGTTCCACTGGGGCGTTTTTAGCCGTCGCACCAGGAAGCATTAACGTGGTGAAATACGGTGACACAGCAGACTTCCACTAAATCAGCCTCTCAGTGTGACTTTGTGAAGGTGCCGACGCAGCAGACCGGCATCATACGTGAGCCGTGACCGATGGCGTGTTCTGGCGTGACGTACCTTAGTGGCGGCGTCCACGTTGGCGCCCTGCTTGATGAGCTCGGCCACCACCTCCACATGGCCCTCCTTGGATGCCAGATGGAGAGCGTTGAGGCCGTTCTAAGACAATAGAGGAGGAGGAGGCGTCAGAACCGACAAAAGTCCACTGGCTGGGGTTTATAGCTCACATTTAAAACGGCAGACGGTGATCCAGAGGGATTAAAAACACAGAAACAAGATTTACCCGACAAGTCTGAACGGAGCAACACCTGAACTACACCTACCACCCACCTCATGGTTAATAACCTGCTGTTTATTACTCTATAGAAAGAACTGAAATCCTGGTCTTTTATAGTGCAATCTTATTTTTATTCTAGTTTTTAGCGTGACTTTTATTTTTGTAAAGACTTTGTGCTCTTTAGAAAAATGATGCTAACACTAAGAGCTGCTAAACTGCCCTTTCCTGTTGTTTGACTTTGACAATAAAGATCTATTCTATTCTATTCTAGTCTAGTCCAGTCCAGTCCAGTCTGTTCTAGTCTAGTCTAGTGTATTCTATTGTATTCTACTGTTGTGTTCTATTCTGTGCTATTTTTGTGTTGTGTTCTATTCTAGTCTAGTCTAGTCTAGTCTAGTCTAGTCTAGTTCTATTCTATTCTATTCTATTCTATTCTATTCTATTCTATTCTAGACTATTTCTATTCTATTCTAGTCAATTTCTATTCTATTCAACTCTATTCTATTCTATTCTATTCTAGTCTAGTCTAGTCTGTTTGTATTCTATTCTGTTCTAGTTTATTTCTATTCTATTCAACTCTATTCAACTCTATTCTATTCTATTCATTCTAGTCTAGTCTATTCTATTCTATTATATTCTAGTCTAGTCTGTTTCTATTCTATTCTATTCTATTCTATTCTAGTCTATTTCTATTCTATTCTATTCTATTCAACTCTATTCTATTCTAGTCTAGTCTGTTTCTAGTCTATTTCTATTCTATTCTGTTCTGCTCTGTTCTATTCTATTCTGTTCTATTCTAGTCTAGTCTAGTAATGATAAGAATAATTTTCTAGCTCACTTTAAGTTAAAATCTATGTTGTATTAGCATGCTTTAGCACTAGCTAACTAGCATTACATTAATGTTAAGTGATATAAGCTTCCTGTAGCACCAGCAACTAAAAATACTGGCATTGATGTACTGTGAGCGTTAATATAATCGATCTCAAACTTTTGCCTCGTGCTCCTATACTGTTTTTCACCTTAACAATGCAAAAAATAATGAAATAACACCCTATTTTTGCCTTAAATGTTGAACAGAAAGCTTCATGCTCACTTTCTACTCAACAAACCGTTCACAGTAACAGAAATCTTTCAGGATTTATGTCGATGTTTAGTCAAAGCGATCTTTAAAAGAGCTCACCTGATTGCAAATGTTGATGTCGACTCCATTCTTCAGGTAGTCCAAAGCTTTCTCCAGATTCCCAGCCCGAGCTGCTCGCAGATAACAGGCGTTTACATCCGTCTGCAGGGACACAGAAAGAGGACAAAAGGTGTTTTATACATTTTAACATAATATCACTGAGAGCTTAAAGACAGGAACAAAAAACAAACAGTCAGAAAAGGTACAAATTGGATTCCTAAAATCACTTTTTCTGTGTTCACACGCAAAGAAAAAGTTGTTGTTTTTTTTTAAAATATTCAGAGCTTTGAAAATAATACAACATTAGTCAGAAGCTGTTATTTGTGTGTCACTGCATCATTAGGACTCCCTGCGACGAGAGATAAGTTGAAATCCCTCGAGGCTCCAAATGTTATTAGCTGAAAAATCAGGTTAAATTCTGAGCTGAACAGGAGCCAGCAGCAGAAAACATTTCAGCTGCAGGTTTTCGTGGTGAGAATGTTCAGCCTGCAGGGTTAAACCGCTCCATGCCGAGCCAAGAAGAACCAGAAACCGAGCCGACGGCCGGAGGATTTATACGTTTTGTTGTTATTTATCTATTTATGTCTTAGATTGACTGGATCTGTGGATGAGAAGCTTCATCTGGAGCCAACATGTTTCTACAGAACACCAGGTTCAGGCTGCAGATATTCAGATAGTTGGCATATTTAGACAGCATGTGTCTCATTCATCTCGTTACCACCGGAGCCCTTCATCACCCGTTCTGTGCACGAGGTCAAACGTGCACAGAATCACATGTGTTCTAGTTCATGGATAACAGTCAGGATCCGTCTCTTAAAATCACCTTCAGCCGCCTGGACTGAGATAAAAGATACTGTTGATTGATTTTCCATTAAAGTGTCTTATGTACTGTAAATATGTGATAATGGTATTATACGCATATAAGTTGAAAAATAATGATTGTATTACATGTATATAAGCTGGCAGATGAAGTGGAAATACACTTTTCACTACTGGATGAGAAACAGAGAGTGAAATGACAGAAAGAAGGTAATACGGTACGACAGGGTAAAGTAAAAGTCTGTTATAATATTGGTTTATTATTATTGATGCATTAATATGTTCATCATTTTAATGCTGAAGCTGGTAAAAGTGATGGATGATACAATTAACACAATTTAATGTTCATTTTTTACATCATGTTTACTACATTTTGCATCATCAAACTAAACCTCCAAGAAACTAAAGCTGTCAAATGCAGACAAAGGATTAAAAATGTTGAATATTTGCCTCCAAGTTTAAGTATGAAGTAGCAGAAAAAGTTACTTTCCAATGCTGCATGTAGAGTTTTACTATAATTGTGTCCAAATACTTGTATACCTGCGTATACGTACGGAAGTTTTAGAACCAATTTTTCCACTTTTTTATTGCAGTTCAAGTAGTTCAAGTCCAATGAATAGCTTGAAATGGTCCAAAGGGAAGTGGTGAAATGCCAGA
Organism: Amphiprion clarkii; assembly: GCA_027123335.1. Taxonomy (NCBI): domain Eukaryota; kingdom Metazoa; phylum Chordata; class Actinopteri; family Pomacentridae; genus Amphiprion; species Amphiprion clarkii. The sequence continues at coordinate 5,463,273 of CM049586.1, forward strand.
GGGTAAAAAAGGTGAGGTTACCCAGAACTGAGAAATAATGTAGATTTCAGAATTCTACCAAAAGGCCTTTTTCAGGAAACAAGAAATGGGTTAACAACTTAAAGCTGTTCTGCAGCAATGGAGGTGGATCAAGCCGTGAAAGTTGGTGCTACTAAATCCTAAAGGTTCACAACTTTTCTAGATTCCTTCCAACCTCCTCTGTCTGCATAAAGTAGTGTTGGATCCCACCATGGAACTAAATCCTCCAGAGCAACTCATTTTAGTTCAGGTTCCACATTCAGCCTCAAGTGGGCCGGGTCGGTAAAGTCACGGCATAATAACCTATAAATAACCACAACTCCTAATGTTTCCTTTGTTTAGTGCAAAAAAAGTACATTCTGAAAATGTTCACATTTAAGGAATTATCTTTTTCCAAAACATCATGAGCAACCTGAAATTTCTTCAGAAAAATAAGTTCAATTTCAGCAACATTCAGCCTCAGTTTATCATTTACACATTACAACTTCCAGATCACAGAGAGTCTACAAAGACACGAAACATAGACAGACAGACTTTAAGAACATTTTTAATAGGATTATGAAAAATAAATAGGTTGCAGGTAGCCAGAATATTAGAAAATCCAGTTTACAGGATGAAAAACTGCTTTTATTTACTCTGAATGAACTTGGAGCTAAACAGGACAAATACTGGAAGCATCCAAACTACTTGTTATGAGCAGTGTTGTGGCTTTTCAGAGACAGTAATCAGGACAAACACACATCTACTGCATGGATATTATTCCTCAGGGAGCAGCAGCAGTGAACCTCAGAGCCGAGCTGAGGAGCTGAATCTGCTGCCATGTGAATATCTGAGGCTGGATTTCAGGGTGTGGCAGAGCTCAGTGACAGCAGGGTGGAAAGATGGAGGGAACACACGATGCATGTTGACACAAAACATCCTCAGGAGAGTTCTCCTTTGAGGGAAAATGGTTGATAAATATGTAAAAGACAGATTTTGATTGAATGAATGCAGAGCTGGACATGACCTCCAACGGATAAAGGAAACTGGAAGATGCTGTCGGATTACTCTGAGCTACTGCAACTATTCTCTACAAAGCACCTAGACACAGAAAAAATGACTTCATAGAGTCAAAAACTGTTGGACGGTTTAATCTGAGGTCTTAAATTTGACAATTAACTGACAAACTGTTGAGTTTCTACTGAATGTTTAAGCTGTGTTTCTAGCTGGTTTCTGTCAGTCTAGTATTTACTCTCTTTTAGCTCCATTTTCGGTCTCCACCAGCTGATTATTTTCATTGTCAATTAATTGTCTATTTTCTTGATTTATGTAGTTGTTTGGTTTACAAAATGTCACAAAATGTAGAAAAATGTCGATGACAATTGTCCTGTTTTGTCCAAAACTAAAGATCTTCAGTTTGCAGTGATAGAGAAGAAAAGAAACCAGAAATTATCTACATTTAAGAAGCTCGAATCAAGAGATTTTAACTTTTTTCTTTTAAAAAACATCACTCAATTAAAGCAGTTTCTGACAATAAAGGCTCTGTTTTAGCTCCATATTTGGTCTTCATCAGCTGATTATTTGTATTGTTGATTAATTGTCTCTTTTTTTCTAGATTAATCCATTAGTTGTTTGGTCTGTAAAAAGCCACAAAATTATGAATAATGTCAATGACAAATGTCCTGTTTTATCCAAAACCCAAAGATATTCAGTTTACTGTCATAGAGAAGGAAATAAACTAGAAAATATTCACATTTAAGAAGCTCGAATGAAGAGAATTTTAACTTTTTCTTTAAAAAAACAAACAAACAAACAAACAAAAAAAACAAAAAAACAAAACACTCAGTTAATGCAGTTTCTGATTATAAAGCCTCTGTTTTAGCTCCATTTTTGGTCTCTACCGGCTGATTATTTCTACTGTCAGTTAATTGAAAGTTAATTTTTTGATTAATCCATTAGTTTTGTGGTCCATAAAATGTCAAGAAAGGGTCAAAAATGTTGATGACAAATGTCCTGTTTTGTTCAAAACTCAAAGATTTTCAGTTTACCATCATAGTGGAGGGAAGAAACCAGAAAATAGTCATATTTAAGAAGCTGGAATCAAGAGAATTTCAACTTTTTTTCTTGAAATAATCACTCAGTTACTGCAGTTTTTTTGCCAATAAAGGCTCCTTTTTATCTCCATTTTTGGTCTCCACCAGGTGATTATTTTCACTGCTGATAAATTGTCTGTTGCTTTCTTGATTAATTAATTAGTCATTTGGTCTATGAAGTACCATAAAATGCTGAAAAATGTTGATGAAAAATGTCCTGCTCGGTAGAAAACCCCAAAACAGTCAATTTACTGTCATGAAGGAGGAAAGAAATCAGAAAATATTCACATTGAAGAAGCTGGAATCACAGAATTTTGACTTTTTTCTTTAAATAATCATTTAGTTACTGCAGTTTTTACAAATAAAAGCTCTATTTTTGCTCCATTTTTGGTCTCCTCCACCTCCTGAGTGAAACATTTGGCTCTTTAGCTGTTGTTTGGTGCTGTAAAGATGGTGTGTAACATCTTTTTACGGCTTTTTCACTGAAAACTGCTGCCTGTTACATCAGATAATAATGCTAAACAGTAAAGTTTTAGTCCAGACATCTAAACTGGTGGAGCTGAAACTCATTATGAGGTTGGGCTGATTTAACAGTTTTTCTATATTGAGCATTCAGTCATTTGTTGATCCGATATTTACAAGAATTTATTAGCCCAACTATAGCATTAAATATCCCGTAAAACCTGGCAGAACTTTACAATCCATTGAACAGACAGTTGAGCCTCATATTGTAGATTCTAAATCAGCGTCTTGCGGCCTCGTCCGGCTCACTGCTCCATGATCTGTGTTATTGTGGACAGATTACTGACCAAAGCTGACTGCTGAGCTCATTTCCACCCAGTGAATGGATCTTATCTCAGTTCATCGCCACACAAACACAAACTCGCTGTGTTTTTGTTGTCAGCTTCCACTCAGAGTCGAGGGTTTAGTGGATGTCAGGAAAACACACCGAGAGTCTAATGAACGATTTCTACAGGGAATATTTCACAAATCTGACTGAAATATTTGAATTTAATTCCTATTATTACCATGTCTGTAGTGCTGCTTTTGAAAATGTCACTGAATATGGTTCCTTCATTAACATTACTGTGTCTATGCAGAGTCACTGCGTCAGTTTCAGTCTCTGACCTTGTTGAAGGTAAAGATGTAACTAAATATCACCAAGAAAACAGAAACCAGCAACACTGAAGGCGTCCTGTTTACAGTCCGTTTACATCTAAACTTTTACATCATTATTGCAAATCTCCTGCAGATTTTGTACGTAGTAGCACCATGTAACATTTTTTCATCCAAAACAAGTGGGTACTCACTTCTATATGAGAAAAATCCTGCAAAACTACCGGTTCCAACTAGAAAAGCACTCAGAGAGCGCAGTCCTCCTCCAAGGCTGCTCATTCCCCCATATGTCAGAAACACAGCATTTGTTTTTTAGTTACTGATGATCAGAAATCACGGCACCATAGAATGTGTCCAGTTAATATAGATGTACCCACAAACTAAATGACCTTGTGCTGAGCACAGGCGTGTGTTTTGCATGTGTACGTTATATATGGATACCGAATTGCATGACCTAAATATTAAGCGGGCGGTGGGAATTGATGGGACTCAGAAACACCCCCACAATTTAATCAGTTGTTCCTTGTATCATTTCTGACAGATAAGTCCTGATCAGTCCTCAACGCTGGATTTGTAGTAGGATCACAATCATGTGATCGTCAGCAAGCAGCTGAAGTAGTGTTCACTTGCTGTCATGGTTACAGTGATGCTGTGCCGCTATCTGGTAAAGATACTCAAATCTTTAACAAATCCATGGATCCAGATTATAAGCCGCATCACTGCCAAAATCTAATCATTTGGTCCTTGTGTCAAGAAGATATTCGGTTATTGAGCTGCTAAATGCTCCACTCAGCTGGGTTTACTTCTTGTTTAGTGCTGTGAAGATCATCTACAATATCGTTTTTACAAGTTTTTCACTGAAAATTGCTGTCAATTAGTGTTTCAAAGATATTCAGAAGAAAACCAGAAATTATTCATATTTAAGAATCTACAATCAAGAGACTTAAAACAAAATCACTCAATGCAGTTTCTGCCAATAAAGACTCGCTTTCAGCTCCTGTTGATTTTCCAGCAGCTGACTATTTCTACTGTCAATTAACTCAAAGTAATTTTTTTGATTAATCCATTAGTTTTAGGATCCATAAAATGTCAGAAAAGGGTGAAAAATGTCAAAGAAAAATGTCCTGTTTTGTCCATAACCAAAGATTTTCAGTTTACTGTCATAGTGGAGGAAATAAATCAGAAAATAATCATATTTGGAATGAGAGAACAGTTATTAAGCCCTAAAAATGTCTGAAAATAGTAAAACTTGAGTAAAAATGTGGGTAATTGCCTGCAGAATTAGTCCCTATTCTTAAAAATAAAGATGCTTCAAACACACTGAGGTTCTTTCTGCTGCTGCTTTATGAAATGAACCGATCCAGAGATCTGTGGAGGTTCTTCGATCCCTGAGCAGGTTTTAAGGCTCACTGCCAAACCTTTCAAATTAAAAGTGGCAGCAGCTCGGCCGCTCGTAACTCACGGCGTTATCAGGATTCAAAGTGTTGGCGTCTTAAAAGAGCTCTGAAGCCCAGCTGAGTGTTTCCCAGGTCTAGAAACTCGACACCAGAAGATTCTTATCTGACGACAATAAAAACACGTCTTTCCTGACCGCAACCTGTCTCAGCCTTTAAGGTTCTCACTGTATGATGGACAAACAAGCTGAAGACACAACGGATAACATCATTAGAAAACACTCCAAATACTGCATTGACAAAACGCATAGTTAGACTAAAGTTGAACAAACACATCCAGAAAAACTGTTTCACATGAATGAAGCCAAGAAAACTAACTGGATTCTCTGCTTTACATCCAGAAACGGTTATAAATCGTTAATCGATTCATTGCCGTTAATGATTTAACTGACTAAAAATACATTAACTGATAAATCAGAAGACTAAGGACTGTAGCTGTAGGACCTGCTGGCACCGTGAAATGAAAAACTGCAGCTCATTTGCTGTGTTTAGCACTGTTACAACCCATGGAGGCGGATCCACAGTCTTGAAAAACTGAAAGCGTTGGGGGTTTTCAGCTAGCAAGGGGCACCATGACAAAGACTTGCATGGTGGTTAATGGTTTCTGGCCTCCTTAGCCATTAATCGATTCATTATTGTTAATAATTTAACTGACTTAACCTATGCTAACTGATAAAGTGGAAGACATGCCATGTTTCTGTTTACTGAAGTGACAAATAGTTTGCTGTGTTTACCGCTGATCCAACCCTACAGTGTTAGCTAGCAAGGAGCACCATGACAAAGATAGGAGCTTGGACTGTAATATTTATCAAACCTGGCAAAAAAAACTGTAAAAATTCAGTACTGTTGTGTTATAAAATGACAGTTGTCCTTTTAAAAAGTGTCAAAAAAGTGAAAACTATTGTTTATACACTAAAACTACAATTAACAAGGCAGAAACAATTGTCATTTTTAACGCCACAGTACAGATTTTTTGCTTTTTTTTTGCAGGTTTCATTAATTTTACAAAAAGCTCACACAGAAATTTGCTAGTTATTTGTACTATTTGCAAATTTGCCAAAAAACCCCCCTAAAAACTATAGTTTGAATTTTAAGTATTGCGTTTGCATAAAAACTCCATTAAGTGAGGCAGAAAAACAACAGTCACTTTCACCTGCAGATATGAGCTTGGATTCTGTAATATTTGTCAAATCTGCCAGAAAAAACTGCAAAAATTCAGTAATGTTATAAAATGACAGTTTTCCTTTTAAAAAGTGTCAAAAAAGCAGAAAATATTGCTTATACACTAAAACTACACTTAACAAGGCAGAAAGAATTGTCATTTTTAAACACCACAGTATTAAACAACAACAAAAACACACAAAAATCTTTATTTTTGTCATCTAACATTACAATTTGGCATTGAAAAATGTCTATTAAGCATTGCTTTTGCATAAAATCCCCACTTAAAGTAGAAAATCAACGCTCGTAATAAAGAAGTGACTTTAATCTGCTGATAGGACTTTGTATTTTGTAATATTTGTCAGAAATCTGAGCTTCTGTGCTCTAAAACTGTGTAGAAGTTTTCTGTGTAGAAGTGTGTCTCAGATGTGTTTTCTGCTGCTCTAGATGCTCGGCTACAGCTCCGTGTTGGAATGTGTGTAACGTATGAGTGTGTTCTGGAAAAAGACCGTAGCATTCCCAGCATATCTCTGCAGGATAAATAAAGGAACAGAGGAGCGACACTCTGAGGTTACAATAAACTGACCTCACGCCTTCAGGTTGAACCGTATCACACAAAAACAAGATTAAAGCCGTCAATTTGGAGCCATTTAAGGTGATTTTGTTCACTAAAAGTGAAATACTACACTCAAAAAGTGTACATTTTGGATTCTTGTGTACTTTTCTTCCATATTATGTTTATTTACAGACTAGTGGAAATAAAAAAAATACACATTTACATGTTCTTTGACTACTTTTAATCTAGTTGCATGCACAGATTTCAATTATGAAACATGTCTTTCAAAGCTGTTCTCTCAAATTTGAGTTTTTTGTCAGAAATTTCCTCTTCTGGCTGTATGCTTTATTTTCTGATTCATGGAGATAAAATGAGAATTCTGAAGGTGGTTTATTCAAAATTCTGATTTCTGTTCTGAAAATTAGTACAAATTACGACGTTTTAAGATATTTAATACCTCATTGGCATATTTAAACATTAATGTTCAGAAACGTGTAACACAAAGTCTTTGCTTTGCTGTAAGTGATCAGCTGGAGAAGTTTCACAGTGAAATCTACAAATCTGACCCCATTCGTGTCCAACTGAACTGAACTGAACCAAGAAAGAAAATATCATCAAAATGTCCTGCAGATGAGAAAATTAGACAATAAAACGAGTCAGACGTCGTCTTTTCCTGCCCCATGTGTTTTCAAATAATAAATCTGTTTCCTGCAGTTTATTTCTTGAACAATCAGCTGTTTTTCAGGCTCTAAAACGCCATAAATTGTTCATTCTGTTGGTCTGAGAAACTCATGTTGAGTTTACTGCAGGATCTGATGAGAACAAATGTTTTTAAGCTGCGATGTGGCGACAGGATGATGGAATAAAACAACATAGTGATGAGGAACTGGAGCTGCTGCAACCTGAGGAGGACAGGAACCCTTCACTTCAATGGGAAGACGTTTTTATTGATTGTAAGTCTGTAGCTGAACGGCCTCCAGGGCTCGTCATCGCTCACATTCCTCTTTCTATATATTTATGTCTGCACTGGACTCAGCAGCTTCCCTACATTTAGATCAGAAACTCTTCCTTTTTGGCTCATTTGCTGCTTTTATCCACTGAAAATCAACTTTTCTACCTCATTAATGCGTCCATGTGGTGTTTTTTTCTGTGCATCATGAGTGAAATATGCAGTTAACGGCAGAGTTTAAGTGGATTTGTGGGGAAGCAGGTGTGCTCGAGCTGCAGAGAGTTCAATGAAAGGCATTTTAAAGCAGGAAGGGTTCTTTTGTTTGTTTGTTTTTTTTGCAGATTTGACCAAATTAGTGCTGTTTTGATGTCTAAGCGATGTTAACAGACACTTTCTTAAAGTCAAACTGTCATTTTATAACATGACAGAGCAGATTTTTAGCTGCTTTTTGCAGGTTTGACAGATGTTACAAAATCCAAGCTCATAATCAGCTGCTGTCTGGGTTCCGAAAGAGGAAATAGTGCAGAGTGGATCAGCAGGTTAAGGAGACTTTTTTATTATAAAGGTGTGTTTTTTCTACCTTATTAAATGTAGTTTTAGTGTATAAGCAAGATTTAACAGTCAAACTCTCATTTTATAACATGACATTGTAGGTTTTTTGCTGTTTTTTCTGCAAGTTTGACAAATATTACAAAATCTGAGCTCATATTTGGCTTATGTTTGGCTTCCTAAAGAGGAAATACTATGCAGCGTGCATCACATTTCACCAGCTTAAGGAGACTTTTTTTAAATCATTGTCATTTTTGTGCATAAACAATATTTAATAGCCACTTTTCCAAAACTAAACTGACATTCTATGACACAACATTGCAGATTTTTTTGTTATTTTGCTCATATTAGCTCATATTATGGTTATGTTTTGGTTCCTAAAGAGGAAATACTGCAGAGGTTGGATCACATATCAGCAGGTTTCATCACAAGGACAGTTTTTCTACTTCTGTCACTTCTGTAAGCAATATTTAAGACATTTAAAACACTTTTATGAAGCCAAACTGTCATTTTGTGACATGACATTGCAGATTTTTTACATTTTTTTCTGCAGGTTTGACTGTTTTTTATTGTTAATTTCAGCTTTTGTGCATAAACAACATTTAACAGCCACTTTTCCTGAGCTAAAGTGTAATTTTATGTCATGACAGTGCATATTTTCGATGCTGTTTTGCTCTTTTTAGCTCATATGAGGGTTAAGTTTTGGGTCCTAAAGAGGAAATACTGCAGAGCGTAGATCACGCATCACCAGGTTTCATTACAAGGACAGTTTTTCTACTTGAATCTGAGAAAATTCCCACATTACAGCATCTATTTGCAGCATCCATCTCACTCTTTTTCCTCCAGTTTTGAGTTTTTTAGCCTGAGTTTGAGCTCTTTGTGCCAACGTACGGAGCATGCGCCACCAGCCAAGGTCAGCTGTCTCCATTCACCCCAACATGAAACTGCATCAACCCTGGACCAACACAATCTGCAGGATATAAAGACACGTGCAGCCGGACCAGGGAAGCAGTTAAAGACTGAAAACACACACACACACACACACACACACACACCTCCACACTGCAGCACTACTGGTGCAGCAGACTGAGTTGTCTCTGCGACCGTCCAACATCCTCCAGCTAACCTCAGCATCCCTGAACCCTGCAGCAGAAGCTCTGAGGAGGAAGCTTTAAAGCAAACACTTACTTCTGCCAGATATTCTGCCGCCTCCTCCACTGCCATGTTCTCAGCCCTGCAGCTCAGAGAGAAACCTGAACTCATCCACTGCCCCACAGCCGGACGCTATGGGAGGGATGGGGGAGAGCGGAGAGGGGGAGGGCTGTCTGAAGGGTGAGTTAGACAGAGAGAGAGAGAGAGAGAGAGAGAGAGGCTAAAAATACCTGAGAAAGTCCAGAGCTGGTGGGAGGGACGATGAGTTAATCTCAAACTAACTCTCAGAGCGACGAGGGATCAGATTATTAAAGATCCTCACGCTGACGGCTCTGGATTCAAATGAAAAACCACGAGGATGATTTTAACCCTCCAAAAAATACTGTTTCCTTGTCTGAAAAAAAATCCAAAAATTCAGCAAAAAAAAATCCCAAAATTTCTGTAAATTTGCAAAACTTTCAGGAAGAAAATTCCAATAATTCCTTAAAAGTTTTATTTTTAAAAAAATCCCCCAACTTGTAAATATTGTAAATATTTTTGAAAAATGAGTAAAAATCTTCCAAAAAAATCCTAAAAATATCTAAAGTGATTCCATATATATCAGTAAAACTTTGAATATTTTCTTTAAGAACATTCACATAAATTTTTAAAAAAGATTTTTATGTGAAAGTTCTAAAGAAACATTTTTAACATTTCTTTTTACCCACCAAAAAATCTTCAAAGATTTTCCAAAAATGTTGAAAATGTGGACATCAGAAGTTTCACTGTGAAAATATATATATATTTTTTCACATTTTAAACTTTAAAACGGGTCAATTGTGACCCGCAGGACGACACAAGGGATAAAATGGCTTTAATATCTAGCGACATGGTGACATTTTATTACTTTTTTTCCTTTTAGATGTTATATTTCAGTGCTGTTTTATTGCTGTGTATTTTATAGTCTTATTGTATATTTTACAGGCTGCACAGTGGCATGATGGTCTTATTTTTCTTTTCTTTTTTCTTTCTTTTCTTTTTATCTTATTTGATCTGATCTTATTTAGTAGTTTTTGCAGAATCTTGGTTCTTTTCTTACCAAACAAAAGACAGGAAACAAAAACAGTCGTAGTTAAAAGTAGAGCTGCAACCATCAACCAATTAGACGTCAATTATTAAATGAATCCCCAACTATTCTGACAGTTGATTTGAGCAATTTTTAAAGAAAAAAGTCAAAATCCACTGACTGTGCCTTCCTAAAATTGAATATTTCCTGGTTTCTTTCTTTCTCTTCAGACAAAACAAGATATTTAAGGAACACTAATGAACATTTTTCATTATTTTCTCACATTTTACAGAGTAGCATCCGATGGATTAATCAAGAAACTAACCAACAAATCAGTGTTGACAGCTAAAAATAGGAAACAAACAGCCACTTCCTGCCTAAAGCTTGCTGGTTTTCTGACCCACCCATCCACCCCGAAATCCTCCCACTGAAACATACACTTTTAGCCTCTTTTAGCTCCTTATTTAGGTTTTCTACAACGTAAACTTAGACTTAGACTGACTTTATTAATCCCCAGAGGCAAATTCTATAAATTCCACTATCAACAAGTTAATTTCCAGCTTGGTGGTTTTATGACCCCTCCATCTGCCCCGACATCCTCCCACTCAAACATAGAATCAACAGATTAATCAACAATCAGTGTTGGTGGTTAAAAATAGGAAAGAAACAGCCACTTCCTGTATTAAAAATCGGTGGTTTTGAGACCTATCCATTCGCCCCGTCATCCTCTCACTGAAACATACATTTTTAGCCTCTTTTAGCTCATTATTTAGGTTTTGTGGCCCATAAACTCTACTATTACCAGCCGAATTTCCAGCAATTTTCATCAGACAACTCAATTAAACCAACACGTCCGACACAAAGACTAATTGATGAACATAATGGAGAATTTAGCAGCCAAAAAAAATCACATTTTGCATCGTGGAGACCAAAGTGGAGCAAAAACAGCTACCTAGGTTTGTATAGAGTAACCACAGGACAAAAATAAGTGAGCCAAATAGTTTAGTTTCAGTTATGGATTTAAATTCTGACCGCTGAACGATAAAAACAAACTACAGAGAGACAGACGATGTGAACTACAGGACATTAAAACTTATGGGGATTTCTAAAAACAGACATCATTAAAATAACAAAACAATTATTTTGAAAAACTAGAATTTCTGGAGCCACTCCAATAGTTTGAGTATATTTAATGTACTTCCAGTGTTGACAGAGCGAGGCAGTAAGTAAACACTGTGTTACTCATTAAATGAGGGAAAATACTGCATGATGCAACGACCAGCGTAGAACCGATATAAAACAACCTGATTTAGTTGGAAACACATTTTCCTTTCTGGTACACATCTAAAGTTAAACTGCTTCCATTTTAATGAACTTTACAGAGTCTGGACAGAGACGTGTCTTCAGAAGCTGCTGAAAAATGATGGTAAGTAACAGAATATGCAGAGTTTTAGTGACGATTTCATTTAATTTTCAATATAACAGAAATCATTACGTTTTTAGAACAGTTTCTGCTCAACTGTCTCTGATTTGCCTGAATTTTTTATAGCATAAAATATGGATATTTGTGAAATTATAGATTCACAAACATTTTGCAAGATTTTTTAGATATATTTAAAACTGCAGCTGTTTGAATGACAATATATCAGCGACTGTTCAAAAGAAAAATTGGACGGTATTCACCGTTATTTCTCATCATGTCCTTGATTCAGAATCTGCAATACTGAAATAATAATAATAATAATAATAATAATAATAATAATAATAATAATAATAATAATAATAATAATAATATAATAATAATAATTTCAGCCTTGAAAGTGAGGTCCAAAAAAGAAAAATATTCTCAGTATTAAAATCTGAAATTATTCACCATTATTTCTCATCATGTCATTGATTTAGAAAAATAACAAAAATATAATATAATATAATATAATATAATATAATATAATATAATATAATATAATATAATATAATATAATATAATATAATATAATATAATATAATATAATATAATAGCAACCTTGAAAGTGAGATCTAAAAAAACCCAATAATAAAATAATAAAATTATTTTCCTATTCTAATTTTAAGAACCGTTTTAAAATTCCAGGATTAGACTAAAAATCAATATGTTTGTTTTTCTGGCACAACTTGTCAAACCTCATTGATCAGTTACTTCACTTAATTTTCATTTTTGTGACCATTTATTTCATATTAAAAGTATTTTATATGTTTAGTTTTGCATCACTGTGACACTAGGCTGCATACGGTTCAGAAAATATCACAAGTGGATTTCAATTGATTTATTAGTAAGAGCTCAGAGATGGAACTTTATATGACAGCTTCATTTTCTTCATATTTCAAGTCACCCATAATCAGAGATTGTTTGATCTATTTGCCAAATATTACAGATTCTGAATTAATGACACAATGAGAAATAACAGAGAACATTTCAGCTTTTTGTCTTTAACAGTTCCTGAGATATTGTTGGTCAAAAAGCCTCAAAATTATATTTTTAATGTGCGAAAAGGTGTAATTTAAGAGAAATCCATGGTGGGTTTTGGAGTTTAAATGTCTAACAGAGCGTCAGCAGGTCAGCTTTTGGCCTCAGATAAAAGTTACTGGAGATAAATCATTCGATCGATTCCCTGAAATGCTGCAAACAGCCTCAGAAACTGCTTTGGGCAATTCCTCGAGACCTAAAATGTGCAAATTCTACAAAATGATCCCATTTAAAACTCCCACTGTGTTATTGAAAGTATGTTCTTTAAGGGGAGTGAGGACAGAGTGGTGCAGTAATCCAATCAGGACCGAGTTCACTGCAGGACCCGAACATCTAAAGATAGGAGGAGGACGGATCTATTCTGACCGTGAACTGGCAGATTACAGGCCAATCCTCCGTTAACTCCACGCTAACTCTAAACCAAATACAGCCAGATTCATAGAGACATGACAGCAATTTTATATTTTTTTAATATCTAAATTTAATTGCTATTTTTCAAAGCTTATTTCAATCCAAATAATAAGAAATGTTTGGGAAAATAATGACATTAATGACATCTTCAGCTTAATAAATACTAAAACTATTACGGTTATTTACTTTTTTGACAATGAATACAGAAATAAGAAAAGCACTCAGAGAGCGCAGTCCTCCTCCAAGGCTGCTCATTCCCCCATATGTCAGAAATGCAGAATTGATTTATTAGTTATTGATGATCAGAAATCACGGCACCATTTAATAGTGATGTACCCACAAACACAATGACACAATGAGCGCAGGCGTGTGTTATGCATGTGTGCGTTATGTACAGATACCGAATCACATGACCTAAATATGTAGCAGGTGGCGGGAATAGATGGGACTCAGAAACACCCCCACAATTTAATCAGTTGTTCCTTGTATCATTTCTGACGGATAAGTCCCAATAAATCCTCAGTGGTGGATTTGTAGTAGAATCACAATCATGTGATCATCAGCAGGCAGCTGACGTAGTGTTCACTTGTTGTCATGGTTACAGTGACACTGTGCTGCTATCTGGCAAGGATACAGAAATCTTTAACTAATCCGTGGATCCAGACTATAAGCCGCATCACTGCAAAACTCGAATCACTTGGTCCTTGTGTCATTTCTGAGCTTCCCTGAAAATCCATTAGTCCGTTTTTGAGTAATGTTGCTAACAGACAGAGAGACAGACAGCGATCGTCACACAGCTCCGCCTGCTTAGCGGAGTAATAACAAAACAGGAAGATTCTCACCACAATCATGAGTAAAACCCTAAAATCATCAGCAGAAGGTTGGATCTTATTCAACAAGACAACGACCCCAAACACACAACTGCAGTGGTAGAGAGATGGTTCAATCAGGCTAGAAGTAAGGGTTTATACTGGTCTTCTCAAAGTCCTGACTCAAACCCCATGAATGAAGGAACCAGTCTGTGTAAGAAAGACAACTAATTTAGTTAAATTGCACCAATTCTGTGAAGAGAAGGGTCAAATATTCAACTTGAAGCTTGTGGACAGAAACCAAAAGCACCTGAAGACAAACCAACGCTGATCGTCACATAACTCCACCGCGTTCCTTGGCGGAGTAATTATATATCTTATTTAACTATTTTATTATATTATATTAGCTAGTAATTGAACAAAATATAAAAAATCTTTAAAATGACAGTTAAAAAATTCAAATTGCTGTAAAAGACTTAAATTCTCCACAGTTTTGGAGCAATTTGAAGCTAAAGGTGGAATAAAGCAGGAAGTCGTGTCTCTGGTGTTTTTCTGCTGCAGCTCAGACTCGTCTTGTTGTTTCTGCTGCCACTCGCAGCTCATCCGTCCTCTCTGCCCACCGACTGCAGCGACGTCTACAAAGCCGGATCAGGTCTGGATGGAGTTTACACCATCTACCCTGCAGGCCCCACCTCACCTGTGCAGGTGTACTGCGACATGAGCAAGGACGACAGCTCTGCAGAAAAGTGGACGGTGAGGAGGGAGGAAACAGCCGAGCTCATTCAGCTTAGTGTCAACTAAAATAAAAAAAAATATCTGACTGTACAGCTGCTAAATGCTTTTATTACTGAAAATAGTCTCTAGCAACCAACAGGAACTCAAGGAAGATGCAAAATATTTAAGTTGTCAGACGTAAAATCAAAACAAAACTAGAAATATGTTAAAATATATCACATATGACACATTTAATTCAATGTTAACTAAAATTTTTTGAACAGTTTTGGTCTTATAGGGGAAAATCTGTGAATGTTTAGCCGCTAAGTGCTCCACTACATCCAAATGCTTGACTCTAACTTTGCAGCTTGCATATAAAAGTGAGTTTTATAACTGAAAACACCTTCTGGAAACCAATTGGAACTCCAGAAGTAAGCAAAACTGTGAAATTTTCAGACATAAAACCAAAGAAATGGGCAAAAAGATGCTAAAGATTCCATACACGACACATTTATTTCATGGTTAGCGCTTCTTTTTGGTCCCATGAAGGAAAATATCCAACTGTTCAGCTACTAAAAGCTCAACTACATCCAAAAGAGAGGCTCTAACTCTGCAGAAATATGCTTAAATATTCCACATGACACATTTAATTCATTGTTTGCTCCCATTGTTGCTCAGTTTCGGCCTCTTGAGGGAGAACATTTGACTTTTTAGCTGCTACATGCTCCATTATGTCCACTAGCTGGGCTCCAACTTTGCAGGTTGGATATAAATGTGAGTTTTGTCATTTCTCTTCCATTGACATTCCTGTTTGTTGAACTTATGTCTACTACCAGGTTCTTCAGAGGAGACAAGACGGCACAGTGAACTTCTACAGGAAGTGGGATCATTACAAAGCCGGATTTGGCAGCGCTGCCGGGGAGTACTGGCTGGGTACGATAGAAATTTTTATAAAGGAATGAAGCTGCTTCTGCTGCAGTTCTTTCAATTACACATATTTACAAGTAACTCACAAATGTTAAACTATGAAACAAGTTCAAGTGTGATTATAGGACTTTGGTGCCGCCACACAAGTCTTTGTCATGGTGCCCCTTTGCTTACTAAATTCCCACCATGTACTCAATAAGAAGTACAACCAGGTACTTCAGCTAATCTACAATACTAACTAAATGATGTAAATTGGATTTGGGCTGATCAGAAACTTCCTACTGTAGGTTCTTAATGAGGGAGTTCCCAAACCAACGTCTTGGATCAGGATTGGGGCCAGTTGAGCTACCATGGAAACATTTGAATTCTGGCCAGAGATCATTAAGCCTCACAGAAGTCTTTGTCATGGTGCCCCATTGTGACCTTAATTCCCACAATGTTCTTTGCTTACCAACATAGAACCCCTTGTAGTCCGAGTGACCGCCTCTACTGGTCACTACAGTATTAAGCAGTAAGAAGCGCCACCTGGTGGTGCAAATGGATACTACAGCTAATCATAATACTTCAATTGTGTATCGTCTCAGAAAATGGTATCAGACCGGGACTTATTGGTATTAGAAGATGCTAAATACTAAATGCCTTTAATGGGATTGTGGCAAAATAAAACTGATATGGACATTCGCAAGCCAATGTCTCGGATCAGGATTGGGGCCAGTTCAGCTTTCACTGAAACACTTGAGTTCTGACAAGAGGTCATTAAAAGTCACATAAGTCTTTGTCATAGTGCCCCATTTGCTAACAAAACCCCCACAGCACTCTCCACTTACCAATATAAACTGCCTGTTGTCCAACTGACCGCATCCTCTTGTTACTGCAGTATTCAACAGTCAGAAACAACCGGGTACTACAGGGAATACACAATACATTCTCTAACATGCATGTCCTTCATGTTCTGTCTTATTGGTTAACATTTTTAACTGGTTAAATTATCAACAGAAATTAATTGATTAGCATCCTTATTATCGAAATATGGAGTAATCTTCTCTGTATTTCCTAGTTTGTATGTTGTCGGTCAACATTGGTAAGTACACGGGCGATGAAAGGTGAACATCAGCCCACTAGTGCCTTGAACTAAAACATCTAATTTCAGATGTTTCACGATTTTCTTCCAGGCCTGGAGACGATGCACCTGCTGACCCAGTCCAAGAACTACGAGCTGAGAGTCGACATGGAAGACTTCGAGGGTCAGAAAGTCTTTGCTGCTTACGCTTCCTTCTCTGTGGGTCCAGAGTCGGAGGGATACAAGCTAAATCTGGGGAGTTTCCTCAATGGGGCGGCAGGTTGGACACTTTTATTCCCCTTTTTTATCTCCTCAGTCTGACTAAAGTATACTGAAGCTAATAGTCCTTTGAAGACATTTTAATGTTTGTAGAGTTTGTATTCAGCAGCGTTTCCTGGATTTTTTCCCCCATTAGGGGATTCTCTGACTTACCACAACAGGCAAAAGTTCACCACCACCGACAAAGACCAAGATTCAAGTGATTCAAACTGCGCCAGGTCAGCCTATGGTGCATTCTGGTATGGGGTATGCTTCGAAGCCAACCCAAACGGCATCTACGCCTGGGGGCCTTCACCCCATGCAGCTGGTGTTCAGTGGAAAACTTTTAAAGGCTTTGATTACTCCCTGAAAACCATGACAATGAAGATTAGACCAAGACCAGTTGTTGCTACTGGTATAGGGACCACAGCGATAACTGAAGCATGGTAAAGTTTTGTGTCAGTTAAGATGAAGAAGAGTAGTTTACGGAAACTATCAGTTTGTTGCATCACATTTTAACCTCTTTTCAGCAAATGGATAAGATCAGGATTAGCAGCAAACTCCTTGATCCTGTTAATGAGTTTTTGTGAATCCAAACCTAATAAAACTTTGTAAAAATTAGTTTATGTCCAAAAACACATCAGTTTTTGGTCGACAAGTTCATATATTACCATAAACACTTAAACTGCATTTATTTTAACTCAGTATCACACATACTAATGTATTAATCCGCAACTGAAAATAGTCCCAGATGACGGTAGAATTCCATAAATCATTAAAAAGAAAAAACAAAAGTTACAAGTCTTTGATTACTTATTGAACAAAAATGTTGTACAACATTGTTCCAGCTGCCCACAGCTGTTAGATATTTGTTTTTTTTTAAACTACGCAGTCTGTCAGTTCAGTCAAGTTTTCCTCTATGGAAACAGAACAACTATGGCTAGAAGCAGTGAGAACCAAAAATCACAAAAAAAGTAAAAAGAAAAGTTGAGTTTCTTTGATTATTTATTTTACATTATTCATTTATCTTACAAAAATTGGAAATAAGAAAGATTTTTGATTACACAGCCTGCAGTTCGGTTGAGACAAAAAGTCACAGATTTTTTGTCACATGATCATTGCAGATGTTCCTCATCGTGCAGATTGTTTTGTTTTAAATAGAATCTAATGAGTCCACCACCTCTGAGGGCCCCACAGTCCCTGGAGTCATTTAAGAAAGGACTAAAGACATTCTTATTTAAGCTCTAACATATTTACCGTTTCTAAAGTGTTTCTTTTAAATGCATTGTAGCACTTTGAGATTTTATATGTAAAGTGCATTATAAATTAAAGGTATTATTATTATTATTATTGTGTTCGTTCTTGGCAAATTAAAGATATTTTAATTTATTTAATTTGCACAGCCTGCAGTTCATCCAAAAGTCCCGGAATTTTTGTCGAATGACCGTCGATTGCACCCGACTTGCTAATGACTTTATGTTTGCATGGAGGAGTGGAGAATTTTTAGTTTTTGATAGAATCTAATTATTACAAAGTTTATCTTACAAAATTGGAAATAAAGAAGATTTTTAATATCACAGCCTGCAGTTCAGCCCAGTTCAGTCAAAAAGTCCCAGAATTTTCATCATGTGATTGTTGGTTAGAGCTGAGTCACTAATATCTTTGTGCTTGCATCAAGGAGTACAGATTTTTTGTTTTGTTTTTGACAGAATCTAATTACAACAAAGTGTTCATTATTGGCAAATTTTTAAAAGTGATGAGAACAAAAAAGTGATTTTGAATAAATATCACAGTTTTAGATTTAGTTCATTTTCCTGACAAAATTGTACCTTGATGTGACTATTTCAATTTTAATTGAACTGATTTGTTGAATTTCTTGTACAATATTTTTCCTAATGCGCCCACAGTTATTACCAATGGTGGAAAAAACATGTAGCTCTCCATACAATAGATATTTTACATTGTTTAACTACACAGCCTGCAGTTCAGCCTTACCTGCAGGTTAACAGTTAACCCTTAACAGCAAAAAGGTTATTTTGGACTATTTTTGAAGAAAGACACGTAGAACAAAGGGAGTCTGATGAAATAATCCGCAACACATGATTAGTTAAAGGACCGTCTAATAGTAAAAAAAAAAAAAAAAAAAAAAAAAACAATGGTAAACATACTATAAATATTTGTGGGAACACTGCCTGCAGTTCATCTGATAAAATCCCCAAATTTTTGTTATGTAACCGTTGGTTGCATCTGAGTCACTAATTGCTTCACAGTTGTGCAGAGAAACACATAATTTTTTTGTTTTTTACAGAATCTAGTTAGTATGAAGAGTATATTTTTGGCATTACTTTAAAATGACACATGTAGAATAAAGTGATTTTGATGGAATATCACAATTTTACATTTAGATTTGGTCACATTGTCTGACTCAGGAACATCTGAAAGTCAAAAAATTGCAGATGTTCTTTGTTGGGTTTTTTGTTATTACAGTTTCTGAATCTGATAAATGGTGTAATTTTGGTAATTTTTTTGCTTTTCAAACCCTCCAGTTGGTTTTGGGGTTCAGTTGGTTGACAGATGAATCATTCAGTCTAAAAAATGCTCCATAATTCATCAGTTTGAGTCATTTTTTTTGAAGAAAAAAGTCAAAATTCTCTTATTCCAGCTTCTTAGATTTGATGGTTTTCTTGTTTCTTTCCTCCTCTGTAACAGAAAATTAAAAATTTTCAAACAAAACAGGATATTTTTTGACCAACATGACTTCCTCAAATGTCAAAAATATTCAGGTTAGTGTCACAGAAGAGGAAAGAAACCAGAAAATATTCACATTTAGGAAGCTGGAATCAAAGAATTCTGACGTGTTGCATTTTTTTTGTTTTTTATTGATCGATTAATCGATTGGTTGTGAGGAATCTTGCTGCTTCCCAGCATCAGCGTTAACCCACCAGACTCATTTCACTCAGAGTTTAATGATCTGTCTTCAGCGTTTTATGACAGGAAGAGGAGGGAGACGAGGGGGTTACCATGGCAACAGGGGCTCCTAAAATTTCACGTGTCGGTTTTACATCATGGGATGGATTTAATCGTCAACAGCTGCATTAATCTATACGGTCTGAATGTAAAGCATACAGATGTTACCGACTAGTGCAGCTGTTTGGGTTTTAATACAAGTCGAATATAAGCCAACGCACAAAAAAAAGAGAAAATCTGGCATCGACTGTAGTTCCCGATTATGATACACGCTATTAACATGCAGAAAAAATAATACTGCAGAGCTGCAACCATTCTGATCATCAGTTTGAGGCATTTTCGATGGAAAAAGGTTGAAATTCCCTGATTCCAGCTTCTTAAATGTGAATATTTTCTGGTTTCTTTGCTCCTCTATGGACAAAACAAAATATTTAAGGAACATGAACAAACATTTTTCACTATTTTCTTACATTTTACAGACTAGCAGCTGATGGATTAATCAAGAAACTAATCAAGAAATCAGTGTTGACAGCTGAAAATGGGAAACAAACAGCCACTTCCTCCCTAAAGCCTGCTGGTTTTCAGACCCATTCATCCACCCCAACATCCTCCCACTGAAACATACATTTTTAGCCTCTTTTTGCTCATTATTTAGGTTTTCTGGTTTAAAAGTTCCACTGTAAACAGTCATTTATGACGAAGAAATGCAACATTTGAGAAACTGAAACCAGCTGATGTCTGATGTTTTTACTTAAAAATGAGACAGATAATCGATTATCTGGTGATCAAGTAATAGTTGAAGCTCTGCTGTGACAAAAAATAAACATTCTGAAGGCGACAGGGTTCTAGTTTGAGATATTTAGCTACTTTGCACCTATAGGACCTACTCTGGAGTCTTCATGTGTGTGATGCTCAAATCAAACCAGCAGTGTTGACCAGAAAAACCACATCTGGGACGGCGGAAGCTCTGAACTCTGTTAACTTCCAGGTCCTCTATTGGTCCCTGCTGGTCTGAGGGATGAACTGCACCAACTGCAGCAGCTGAGGGAAGCTTTTTAGGAGGAAACCGTGTATAACTGTGGCACCTTTCAGCAGAAACAAGAAGAAAAATCCGTCTCGGTTGTGGTTTGATTGTACAGAACTCGAGTCAGTTCTTCGTCACAGCATTTAATGGATTCTAGGTGTTTGTCCTGCATCGTCTGCTGCTTTTAAATGACTGAATCCACACTGATGGAGGAGGAAGCAGCCAGTTTTTAAATGACTGAATCCACACTGACGGAGGAGGAAGCAGCCAGTTTTTAAATGACTGAATCCACACTGATGGAGGAGGAAGCAGCCAGTTTTTAAATGACTGAATCCACACTGATGGAGGAGGAAGCAGCCTGTTTGTGTGTCGCTGTGGAGCGCTGCGATCTGATTGGCTGCCTGGCCTCTGCAGTCTCCTCACGGCTCCCAGATCCAGATGGAGGAGGATAAAAACTCAGACCGAGTCCCAAACCGGGACGTGTTTTTAGCGCGTTTCAGAGGGAAACTCCAGACGTGAGGAAGCGTTCTTTATGCCTCCACCTCATTGGTCTGCAGAGCTGCTCTGCTCGTCTCTCATTGGATGGAAGCCGGTGACATCAGATGGATCGGATGTAGAAATGTGGAGCAGAAACACCTGAAGACGGATCCTGGTGAAAAGCCGAAGAACGTCAGCTGATCTCTTCTGACAGACGGACGCTGGTCATGAATAAATTTAGACTGAAAACAGGAAGATTCATGTTTTTCATCTAGAAAATAAAACTGCAGCCATTAATCTCTCAGCTGACAACCAATAAATAATTCTGCAACTATTTCACTCCATAATTTATCAGTTTGAGTCATTTTTTTTTAAAGAAAAAAGTCCAAATTCTCTGATTCCAGCCTCTCAGATTTGACTGTTTTCTTGTTTCTTTAATCTTCGATGACAGTAAATTAAAAATCAGAATAAAGTGATTCTGACGGAATATCACGATTTTAACTTTACATTTGGTCACATTTTCTGACTCAGGAACATCTGAAAGCCAAAAACCCGCAGATGCTCTGTTTTTTTTTGTTGTTGTTGTTATTACATTTTCTGAATCTGATAAATGGTGTAATTTTGGCGATTTTTATATTTTTTTTGCTTTTCAAACCTTCCACTTGGTTTTGGGGTTCAGATGGTTGACAGATGAATCATTAGGTCTAAAAAATGCTCCAGAATTCATTGGTTTGAGTCATTTTTCAAAGAAAAAAGTCCAAATTCACAGATTTCAGCTTCTTCCTCCAGTTTTCTTGTTTCTTTCCTCCTCTATGGCAGCAAATTAAAAATCTACAAACAAAACAAGACATTTGTGGGCCAACATGACGTCCTCAAAAGTCAAAATATTCACTTTATTGCCACAAAAGAGGGAAAAAAACTGAAAGTATTCTCACATATTAAGCTGGAATCAAAGAATTTTGAATTTTTACTTTAAAACATGACACAAACTGATTAATTAGTTTTCACAATAGCTGTCAATTAATGAAATATTTGACAGTTAATATACTGAATGCTACAGATCTGAATCCAAAGAGGACAGACTTGGATGCTCTGATGTTAGGAATGATGTCTGCAATGGGATTAAAGGGCATGTTCACTTTAAAATAAATTAATAAAAACATCACCAAAATGACACCATTCATCAGAGCCAGAAACTTCCACGACAGAAAGACTCATCAGATTTCCAACTTTCTGGAGGTTATTGAACTAAATATGAGCAGCTGCGTTGAGAAAACGAAGCAAATCCAGGCTTAAAAAATCAAATACTTTAGTCTACGTCACACGTTTGAAAATTTACCAAAAACAAACTATTTTGTCTGACCACATTCTGTAAAAAGCCATCGCCAACAGTTTCTCAATGAAAATTCAGGAACTTCTCGGTTGAACTGCAGGTTGTGTAAACACAGAGCAGGAAAATATGGAAACTAATTAAAAATTTAAAAAGTAAAATACCAAAAATATGTGGAGTTTGTATGTTTTCTGGAATTATTAAAGATCATGGGCACTTGGGAAAATGTTGAACAAGTTGTTTTATTTTTGTAAAACAAATCATTAAAAAAATTTTGGTTATGATAAAACTCAACGGATTGTTTGACGCATAATTTGGGCACAAAAATTCACTAAACCTGAGCCTAAAATTAGATGTTTAATCAAAATCACTGAACTGCAGGCTGTTTAATTAAAATGTCTAACATATGAAAAGCCACTTTTTTGGCACAAAGGTTTCATACAAGTTTTGGTAAAGTCAGAGAAATTCAACTAATTAGTGCAAGTAAAACTATAAACAAATCATTCTTGACGTACAAATTAATAAAGAAAATAAACCTGCTTTTTTCTACACGTCTCAATTAAAAATTTGCCAACAATAAAAATTTTGCTACAATTAAAGTCTGTAAAAAAAGATAAAATTCTGCACTTCTCACTATAATCAGGAACATATCAGGACCTCATTTGCAGCCAGCGGTCATGTGAGAAAAATTCTACGACTATTTGGCTGAACTGCAGGAAGTGTTTAAAAATATGGAAATAATTAAAACTGTACATAGAAAAATATCAAAAATATGGGGAGTTATCATTTTCCCAGTATTATTGAAGCCTGTAGGCATTTGGGAAAATGTTGTAAAATGCAAATGATCATAGATATACATTTAAAATAAATCTAAAATCATTCTTGATGTACAAACTTGTTAAGAAAATTAAATCTAAGCTTAGAATTTCACCAAATTCATTTTATTCTACATGCCTCAATGAAAAATTCACCAAAAATAAAAGGTTTGCTCTAATTAGATTCTGTAAAAAAAGAAAAAATTCTCCATTTCTCACTATAATCAGGAACCTATCAGGACCTCATTTGCAACCAACAGTTTTATGACAAAAATTCTGCGACTATTTGGCTGAACTGCAGGTTGTGTAATTAAAATTTTTTTTTTTTTCCCCCAATTTTTGCAGGATAAATAAATAATCCAAGAAAGGCAACTTTCCTTTTTACTTTTTCTCTGCTTCTAGCCGTAGTTGTGCTGTTTCCATAGAGGTGAATTTAGCATTTATACAACAGTTATTTCACTGTTTTAAGGAATCACTGTGAACATTTTTAGTGATAAATTCTGTCATTTCCACGTTAAACAACCAGATAAAGTGACAGAAACAACAACAGCATCAGAAACCTTCACTTTTCCAGCTCACAGAGTCTAATTAAGGAAATGTTCAGTAAATCAATAAAGCACTTAAGGCGTTTGTCGGACGCTGGCGAGGCTGTTTCCACTCTGCCGACTCTCCACCAGCCATTTTAACATCCTATGCTCTTAACTGTTGTTATTTTTTTAGTAAATTACGGATTATGGCTCATATAGAGGAGGAAAACTCACTGATATTTGAAAATCTGCTGCCAAACATCACGTCAGGCTGCTTGTTTCTGTCGCTTCTTGACATAATTTGGTAAAAATTGAACAGAGAGACATGATTTAGTGAGTTAAGCTTTGATTATCTGAGCTGCACAGTGTGAAATGTACATAAATCTGCAGAGAAATGTTAAAAAAAAGTCTTCTTATAGCTGCAGAACTCGCCTTAGAATCCTCATGTTTTTAGCTTTTCTTCTGTGTGAAAATAGAGTTAAAATCTGAAGAAAAAAGAACGCTAGGAGCTCATTTTTACGGTTTTAATTGGATTTAAATGTAAGATAATGAATGCAATGTAAAAAACCTGAAAAATTTACTACATTTGAGTATTTTTAAGGCTTTTAACTTGCTCCTCAATGGATTGATGATCCATTCATAAGAGACGAAGCTACACTTGGTTTTCCTGCAGATTTTCTCCACCTCAGTCTTTAGAGCCTTTTTTCTCGGGTTCTATTGTCTCACTAGAAACTGATTTAAAGACGACGAGGACTGAGCTTAGAGGGAAGGATTGTGAGGAGCTTACTGCTGTGAAACGCCCACAGAATCTCCCATAGATAATAAAAAGATGACTTTAAGCTGGCGGTTGTCTTAAGAAGGACACAGATGAGAGGAAGGAAGCTGCTGTTGGGCTTCTGTCGGATCATTTATTCGTAGAAATATTAAAGAAAAGGTCCAGTAAGAAGCTTAAAGTGAAGTTTAGTCCAAACAGCTGTACGAAAATAATCAATTTTAAATAATCTGAGACAAACCAAAGAAATGAATCCTCATATTAAAGAAGCAAAATTACATCATTTACTACGGCAAGAAACACTAAAATCAGAAAGAATTGTCATATTTTCCATTTTTTCCCACTACTTGAACTAACCATGTAACCAAATCTAAGCTTCAAATCTGAATATTTCATCAAAATCACATTTTAACGTCTCATTTCAAGATTTGCCAAAAATAAAGAGCTTGTAGTAATTACAATTGGTCAGAAAAGTAATTAATTAATTAAATTAAAATAGAAATAATCATGTTTGGCGAACATTCTTTTTAGGCAAAATTAAGCAAATCTACAATGAAAATCATGATACTTCAGTAAAATTTCAAACACATAAAAAATGTGTCTTGTTTACAATTTTGCCAATAATCATTCGTTTGTCGTAATCAGATTCTATCAAAACCAAAAAAATCCTCTGCCCCTAAACGCAACCAAGAAATCCTCACTGATTTAGCGGAAACCAACGATCATGTGACAAAAACTCAGCGGCTTTTTGGCTGAACTGCAGGCAGTGTAATTAAAATAAACTAACATATCTATAACATGTGGAGCCACAGTTTTTCCCCCATATTGATAATATTTTATAGGCACTAAAAAAACATTGTGCACATTGATTTTTTTAAAAAAAATCCATATTTGTAAAATGAAAAAACAAATTTAACTTTAGCGGTTTCTTTTTTATGGTTTCTAGTATTGTCAGACATTTCTGGGTTCTTTCTCCTTCATGGTTGTTCTGTTTCCATAGAGCTGAAGGACTTTATGTTAGAACCCACACTGAAGAAAAAATGTGACAAAAGCAGAAAATGCTTCAGAGTTGAGACGGTTAAAAGGTATAATAGGAATAAACAGACTGAAGATGGATTTACAGCTTTAATTTTATCGTCTCCACACATGAACTGGATTCTTTCTGTTGCCTAAACACATAAAAACCAGCATTCCTGCTCTGTTCCGTCTCTTCTGTAAACACCAGAAGGTAAAAGATGTTCCAGTGAACCGCCTCTGATCCTCAAACATCTCCTTCAAAACGTCCGATCCATCAGGGTCTCCACACAACTTCCTGTCTGAGTCGTGACTCTGAGCTGGACCCAAGCCACGGATCAACACCTCGCCTCCAAACATCCCATAATCCCAGCGCTCTGCCTCCTCACAGACACCAGAGATTCAGATGGTGGATTTATTTAACCTGTAGATTTGGTATTCTACCTTCACATGTGGACACCTACAGCCTCTTTGTGCTTCTGTTGACTATTGAACCCATAAAGGAACCAGAATGTGAAACATTTCCATCGATCGCTTCGGTGCAGCCTACATTTAGCAGATCCGTCTGAGGAAATTACTGCTTCAGATAAATCTGACAACAGAATCACATCCTGGACCACAGATACACACAGATTCCTCTTCAGTCTTATTTTGACTTTCACTCACTGTTTTTACTTTGTGTTTATTTGTATTTTCAGTTAGTGTCGGTTAAACTCAACCACTAAAAGTTCTTGGTTGAGTTTAGGCACCAAAAGCACTCAGATAAGTTTAGGCTCTAAAACT
The DNA here is from genome assembly GCA_027123335.1 of Amphiprion clarkii. Lineage (NCBI taxonomy): Eukaryota > Metazoa > Chordata > Actinopteri > Pomacentridae > Amphiprion > Amphiprion clarkii. The sequence continues at coordinate 5,489,736 of CM049586.1, forward strand.
ACTTAGTAAAGTTCAGGTATCAAACATGTCTTGGTTAAATTTAGTCACCAGAACTACCTCATGAAGTTTAAACTCCAAAACTGCTTGGTTAAGGGTATCCATAAACAACTACTTCATTAAGTTCAGGTGTCAAAACGTCTTGCTCAAGTTCAGGCATTAAAATGATTTGGTGAAATTTAGCATCAAAACCATACCAAGACTATTTGATTAAGTTTATGAACTGGAACTATCTGGTTAAGCTTTGACTCCAAAAGAATGTGGTTAACTTTGGACACTAAAAGTACCTGTTTAAGTTTATGCACTAAAACTACCTGGATAACTTGAAGCACCCAAAGTTCTGGATTATACTGAAGCATCAAGACTGTTTGAACAGGTTTATGCACCAAAACTACCAAATGTTAAAAGTTTAGCTATTGTAAGTTCTTGGTTGAGTTTAGGAACCAGAAGTTCTTAGATAAGGTTAGGCTCTAAAACTACTTAGTTCAGTTCAGACCAAATTTCTTGGTCAAATTTTGTTACCAAAACAACTTCATGAAGTTTAAACACTAAGACTGCCTGGTTATGTTTATGCATCAACAACCACTAAGTTTAGGAACTAAAAGTTCTTGATTACATCTTGGCACCAAAACTACTTGGATAAGTTCAAATGTCAAAACCTTTTGGTCAAGTTTAGGCACTAAAACTACTTGGTTAACTTTAGGCACCCAAAGTTCTTGATTAAATTTTGACATCAGAACTGTTTTGAATAGGTTTATGCACCAAAACCACCTGATTAAATTCAGCCACTAAAAGTTCTTGGTTGAGTTTTGGCACCAAAGGTAGTAAGCAAAGTGTGGGTGTTAAAACTACTTAAGTACAGTTCAGGTGTTAAAATTTTGTGGTTAAATTTAATCACCAGAACTACTTGGTTCAGTTCAGGTGTCAAAACATTTTGGTCAACTTTAGCCATCAAAACAACTCAATTAACTTTAAGCATCACAAGTTCTAAAATAAGCTGCAGAACCAAAATTGTTTAGTTAACTTTAGGTATAAAAATGTCTTGATTAGTCTAGATTCCAAAACTGTCAGGTTGAAACTACTTTGTTAAGTTTCGGCACCAAATATTCTACTTGGTTAACTTTAGGTACTGAAACTACTAGAAAAGGTTGACAAAATGACTTGATTAAGTTTAGGCATCAACACTACTTGGTTATTTTAAGGCACCAAAACTACTTATTTAAGTTTAAGCAAGAAAACAGTGTGATTAAGTTCAAACGCCAACACTACTTGGCAAAGTTAGGCAGCAAAATGCTTTGGTTACATTTAGGCATTAAAAGGTCTTGACTGAGTTCAGCCACAAAAACAACTTGGTTAAGTTTAAAACAATTTGTTTCAATACAGTAAATATTCATGTTTTGTATTAAAATACACCCCGTCGCTACGGTAACCACGTTACAAAGCTCCATTTCATATGTTATATAGATTTTTCCTGCACTTATTCACACGACCACAAGCAGTCGCCAGTGTTCTCAGGGTTACTTCCTGTTTATCATAATGATTGATTAAGACGTTCTGAGCTGCTAGAAGGTGCAGGAGGTCCCTGGAGGTCCAAGTTTAGGAGAAAAACCTGGACCGAAACATCTGAATCAGGAGCAGAGGGAGAATAAAGCCGAGTCATGCCGTCTAAAACCGCTAACTCACTAAATATCAAACATCTTTCTGCACAAAGCGCAGAATGTGGATTTAATAGGAGCCGGAACAGCTCCGCCTGTGGAAGCTGCACAGCCAGAAACACATTCAGCATCGTGATGAGCTCAACGCTAATCTGAGCCAGCAGACGGAGGAACAACAGCGGCGGGATGGGTTAAATCTGCTGAGATGCTGCCGTGTGCTGAATAAATGAATGGACTGTCCCAGTTCTGAGTGGATCCTCCACTGCAGAGGCTGCAGGATAAAAGGCCGAACCAGCGGCGTCGTCTCCACCTCTTCCAGCCCACTCTTCCCTCTGCCTGGCTCCTCTCTAACCCCGACTTCATTCCCGTTTGATTGGTTTCTTCCTCCAGATCTCTTTCTGCAGGGATGTGTTCCATGTCACCTCTTCCTTCCCCCGCATCCCCACCAACGCCTCCACCAATCACAGCGCTCGCCAGCCTCTGCACCAATCCTCCGGCTCGGCAACCCTCTTTCCTACAGCCGTGTTCCCCTCGACATGAAACCCTGAGAACATGAAGCTCCCCCACATCTCTGCTCCGGCTGTGGTTCTGTGATGGAGCCGCTCTATAATTCATGATTTCTCTCCTCCGTTCGGCTACTCGCCTCAATGATGTCACATTTTACTCTTTAAAACATTCATATTACCTCACAGATCACTTTGCTTTTGTCTGATAAGTTTGTTTATTTCCGCTTTCTTTCATTTCTTGGTCGATGCACAGCTCCACATGCAGCGTCTCTCTGATTTCTTTTTATTCTTTCTGTTTTATTGTGTTTCTCTGCTGCACAGCAAAACGCCTTCAGGGGGCAAAACTGATTGACTGATTAATTGATTGAAGATTGGATGAAATTAGGTCAGAAGCAGGAGACAAAAGGAATGCAAATTTCTGCAATCGCTTGATTTAGTGTCATAAAAAGCAGCCCAAACCCGAAGATACAGAGTTTTTCTGTGCAGAAGATGAAGAAAAGCATCAAATATCAGCATGTGAGAGGCTGAAACTGGGGAAAGATTAGTGTTTTTGTTAGAAAATTGAGCTTTTCTGTAGTTTCTCTTAAAAAAACAAAACATATAGATATAGGGCATGATCCTTCTAAATATCTTACAACATAAATTTAAAGCATCTTTGCTCAGAGAAGCTTCTAGTCTCCACTGAGTTACAGCAGGAAAGCAGCTCAGACAGTTTTGTGACCAAAAATTAGCATGAAAACAATGAAATAATGCTAAGTTTTAACAACGATTTTAACTCTGTGGCCCAAAATCTGAAGATACAGAGTTTCCTGTGCAGAAGATGAAGAAAAGCATCAAATATTAGCATCTTAGAGAATGAAACTGGGGGGTGGGGGGACATTTTTGTTTGAAAAATCAGTTTTTCTGCAGCTTTCTACAAAAAAAGAGGAGAGAAAAAACATCTGAGACGCTACCCTTCTTTCCCTTCTTTAAACCTTCAAAAATATGCAAACACGTGAATTTAAAGCATCTGTTCACAGAGAAGCTTCTAGTTTCCACTGAGTCACTGCAGTACAGCAGGTCAGACAGGGTTGTGACCAAAATTTAGCATGAAAAGAGTAAAATGATGTGTTCTAATGCCAAGTTTTAACCACAGTTTTATCTACATGTCCCAAAACCAAAAGATAAAGAGCTTCCTCTTGCCGAAAAATGAACAAAAGCATCAAATATTAGCTGGAAATGTAGAAAAAGTGGCATCTTTGCTTGAAAAAAAAAAGCTTTTCTACAGTTTTATACAAAAAAGAAATGGTAAAGACATATTTGAGTAATAATTTTCCTGCAGACAATATTAACCTTCTTAAAATCTGCAGAAATCTGCACAAATGTGTGAATTTAAAGCTTCTGTGCTTCTAATCTCCATTCAGTGACTGCAGCCCAACAGCTCACACAATTTATCTGATTTACTGTGATTAAAAAAAACAGCCTAAACCCCAGCGATAAAGAGTTTCCTCTTGCAGAAAATGAAGGAAAGCATCAAATATTAGCAGGTGAGAGGCTGGAAATGTAGAAATATAGAAAAATTGGCGTCTTTGACTGAAAAAAACTGCTTTTCTGCAGTTTTCTACAAAAAACTAAAGGTTAAAATGCATTATTCCTGCAAACAGTCGCCACCCTTCTTAAAACCTTACAACACATGCACACATGTATGAATTTGATGCAGGAGCTGGATGAGAAAACAAAGAGTGGATATTTTAATGGCAGCAGGTTTGACTGGAGGACAAAGAGATGAAACTGGTTGTAGAGCAGCGAGAACGAGGCTTCAGATATGAATGTTGGCTGAAAGAAGCGTCAGGGGGATTATGTGGTACAATGCCTGGTCACTGGGGAGGGAGTGTGTGTGTGTGTGTGTGTGTGTGTGTGTGTGTGTGTGTGTGTGTGTGTGTGTGTGTGTGTGTGTGTGTGTGTGTGTGTGTGTGTGTGTGTGTGTGTGTGTGTGTGTGTGTGTGTGATGTGTGTGTTTTTGTGCGTTTCCTCCCCCCTCCAGAAGCAGAAGTGTGGTGGAACAATGCAGCCTCCTGCCAGCTGACAGTCGTGATGCAGGGAGGAAGGGAGGCATCGATGGAGGATAAAGAGAGACGAGCGAAGCGACGGCAGATAAAAAAAAGAGAAAAAGAATCGAGTCCTTCCCAAAAATAAACCTGAGAAGCAGCAGCTCTTTCCCTCCTCCTCCTGCTGGAGTAACAGACGTCTCCCTCAGACCTTCATGTCTTATTTTCACATTAATCCACAGATTGATTCACAGATTTCTCATTTAGCGGCTGCAGCTTTTTTTTTTTTCCTTACACATCCAGATATAAAACCATCATGATTGCAAAATTACAACTGAACTCCATCCTGAGGAGATTCTCAGTCATCCAGGTTACGTTAATCGGTAGAAAGTGAACTGGAAAAGGTTCTTTAGTGAAGGAGAAATGTCTTCAAGAACCTTAAAAACAAAAGTCCAGCCGCTTTCTACTGAAGCTCCGAGGATTAAACTGCTCTGTAAGGAGAATATAATTTAGTTTTCCAGTTAAGTTAAAAGTTTGCTTGAAAAGAGTGAAATAATGCTAAGTTTTAACGATGATTTTATCAATAATAAAAATCTTAAATTGAAAGCATCGTTGCTCAGAGAAGCTTCTAGTCTCCACTGACTTACAGCAGGTTGGTGACCAAAAGTTGACATGAAATCAGTGAAATGATGCAAAGTTTTAACAATGGTTTTAACTTTGCGGCCAAAAAATCCAAAGATACGGAGTTTCCTGTGCAGAAGATGAAGACAAGCATCAAATATTAGCATCTGAAAAACCCCCAGAAACAGCTGCAGGTTTAGAAGCATTTAGCTCAGTTTAGTTTTCTGCTCTTCAACATTAAAAAAAACATCTTCCAGCTCCTTAGAATCGCAATAATTATCAAGTTAAATTACATTTAGTTTAATGAGTGATCTCCTGTTGTCTCATCTTTGTAAATATTTGCCTTTCTTTGGTCCTTCTGGTGCTTTATTATTATTTTAAATCACAGGAAACAGCTTCAGTTTGCTTGTAGTTTTTATTTTAAATGAATTTATTCGTGCGTCTGAGAACCAAACGTCCTGCTTCAGAGCATCACTAAGCTGCTCTTTTAGACCGTTTAGTTGCAAACTAACTGCTTTTATTGAACTGCGAGACGCCGGTGAGCTGCATGAAGCATCTCTGTCAGGTCTGTCTGTCGGCTGGCGGACCGACTGGTGCATTGTGGGTAATCTGATGGACTCGTTCATTAGGAGTCCGTCTGACAGGGACTGATTAGCTGCTACATTTCTGCTGAAAACACAAACCTGGCAGCGTTTAACCTGCAGTCTGTGGCTCTTTTTCTGCGTCTGAAGAATCATTTATGCAAAAATTTAGCCTCCAAAGTGCTTCATTTAGTTTTTGGCTCAAATCTGGCAGAAATCATCGTGCGACCGAAGCGGCCCGAGGGCAGGAAAGTGTGAGGAAAACAGTCGAGTTTCTGGCAGCGATTCTCGTCTCCTGCTGGTTTTCTTTCATCACTTCGGACCTTTTAGCGACTCCAGACGGCTTCATGCAACCTCTGATCTGCCGCCGTCTCAGATATCAGCCACAAACACTCTCAGACCCGTAGAAAACAGGATCCATTTCACATCATAATCTAAGTTATTATTGGCTATTAGGACTAAAAGGAGAAGATCCAACTTTATGTCCATCAGTCTGAACAAAATGCAGCAACACAGACGACTGATTTCACAGCAATCAACAAGTCTGGAGACGAATAGACGCTCAGTAAATGTTAAATTAAGTTTCTATTAGTCTGGTCCAGTTAAAAATGATTAAAATACCTTAAAAATATTGGATTCATCCTGGAAATCTGTTGGTTTAGGGTTTTAGAAATTCAACAAATTAGTTCAACTAATATTTAACTAATCATGTTTGACATAAGTTCATCAATAAAATCAACTAAATCTAAGGCTAAAATTACAATATTTCACCAAAACCACTTTATTCTACTTTTCTTAATAAAAATAAAACAAAAAAATAAAGTTAGTAATAATCACATTCTGTCAAAAACTAAAAATGTTCCCCTCCTCAATGCGAGCATGAAACCATTAACTAGTCCAGTGTAATCGATGCTCATTGGAAAAAAAATTCAGGGACTTTTCGGCTGAACTGGGCTGAACTGCAGGCTGTGTAAATAAAAATGTTTAAAATAAACCCAAAAATTAGTAATTAGTAGTAGTCACATTCTGTCAAAAACTAAAAATTCTGCACTCCTTGATGCAATCACAAAGATATTGGTGACTCAGCTCCACCCAGTGATCATATGAGGAAAATTCTGAGACTTTTCAGATAAACTGGCCTGAACTGCAGGCTGTGTAATTAGAATTATTTTTTATTTCCAATTTTTGTAAGATAAACTTGGTTACTAATTAGATTCAGTCAAAAACTAAAAATTCTGCCCTTCTCCATGCAAACATAAAGTCATTAGCAAGTCGGGTGCAATCGACGGTCATTCGACAAAAATTCCAGAACTCTTGGATGAACTGCAGGATGTGTAAATAAAATAAAATATCTTAAATTTGCCAAGAATGAACACGATGGACTCATTAGATTCTGTTAAAAACTGAACGATGTGCACTCCTTGTTGCAACCATGAATCAAAAGTTCTGTGACTTTTCATCTGAACTGGGCTGAACTGCAGGCAGTGTAACCAAAAAAAATGCTAAACACAGTTTTCTTTTTTTTTCCAATATTGGTAATAACTGCAGGCACTTGGAAAAATGTTGTACACACTAAGTTAATTTTTTAAAAATTTAATTAAATAAATAAATTCAAGATTAATTTTGTTATTTTTTATGATTTATTCCATTTTAACTCCGCCATGCTGCATAAAATACATGTTTTACGTTCTCTCTACTCCTACTCCAGGTTGTTCTGTTTCCTTAGAGCTGCAGGATTTGATATTTTAGTGAAAAATGAACCAACAGTGAGTGAAAATGGGGGTTCAGGAAAACAGAGAATGCGTTTAATCCACACTGTCAGGTGACGAGACAGAACGAGGAGATAAACGGGACGAAGCAAAGAGAGACGAGGGAAATAAATAAATAAATGTAACCGAGGAGGATATGTTTTGCTCCCTGGTGTCCAGACTCGGCCTCCAGCAGACGGAGTTTATAGATTTACCTCCAGTGATCCGAGGACAGCCGATATCTGCCCCGAGACACAAACATGATGTCACCCAACACGCCACGGCAACACGCCACGGCAACACGCCACGGCAACCTGTTGCCTTCACGGCGTCACCGTCACCCGTCAAGGTCAAACCTCCTCCACAGATTCGTCAACGTCAGAAACTCAGAGCCTCGAATCCTCTCAGACTGAAACTCGTCGTTATTTCACATCATCTGCTGCTGCAGTCGTTTCTCAACACAACCGATGCAACATGGAGCACAAAATTAACACAATCTGCTGCTTTTAGACCAATATTTTAAGACCATGCTGGATTTTAGAGGAAGATAGATTCTCAAATCTGGAAAAACCTAAAGAAAACACATTTAATAACCTGTAAAAGCCTAAAAAATAGAGTTTAATTAGCAGATAAATGACAGATTTGCTTTAAATATCATCAATACTAAAAATACAAGATGAGATTTGTGTAGATTTATGAGCTCATTTGAAGACAAAATATTGTTAAATTAACTGTTATTCTAATTCTAATCAGAATTTCACTCATTTAGCTCATTTTTGCATCATGTTTCACCATAAAAACTTAATTTCAGATAAATGAGTCAAATTAAGTATTTTAACTGATTGAAAAGCCTGGTTTTGGTGTTTTGTCATATAAATGTGATAAATTGTTGAATGTAATCGATCGATTAATTGAAAAAAAACAATAGAATCATTAGAGGTGGTCCTATTTTCAGTCATTAAGGTGAGTTTAAATCCAGCCTGTTGGATTATTTTCACACACTTGATTACCTGAAACAGGAGAAACTAGATCTGTCACTCTTTAAACTTCCTCCTGGGACTAATTTTTGGGTTTATATCAAGATTTTAGTGATATTTTCAAACATTTCTTGCATATTTTTTCTTTTTATCAGACTAAAAGTCTCACTTTTTAGTGTATTTTTACTCATTTTGCTCACTTTTTCAGCCACCTACATCACGTTTTGTCATAAAAACTTAATTTCAGATAAATAAATGAGTCAAATGAAGTATTCCAGCTGATTTAAAAGCCTGATTTTGGTGCTTTGCCTCTGGTTTGACCTGCAGGACGTCTCCTCTGATCACTTTGACCTTGATGCTAATGGGGTCGACTGATTAGCATGTGGCTAACTCACTCTGAGCTAATCACAGACACACAGCAGAGGAACACACAGAGATCAACAAACACACGACAAACACACGACAGCAAACACACAACTCAAAGGAACTGATTGATTCCAGGTCAGACCTATTGATCGCCTCAGTCTTAACTTTGTCCTTCTTTCTGTTCAGACAAACAACAACCTCAGAGAAGCGCAGGGTGTGACTGCTGCACGTTTCTGCATGTTTCTGCTGCACGTTTCTGCATGTTTCTGCTGCACGTTTCTGCATGTTTCTGCTGCACGTTTCTGCATGTTTCTGCTGCACGTTTCTGCAACTGATTCACGCAAAGCAGCAAGGAGAGATAAAATAATATTTCCTTTATGAAGGTTGACAGAAGAAAAAGAATAAGTTGCAGGTTTTATTACCAAAAAAAACCCAAATTGAAAGTGAAAGTGGGATTTTTCCTCTATTTTTATCAACCCAAGATGCTTATGAACAATAAAGAATTAAATCAAATCAAAATAAAAAATAAGAATTAAAATCTTAATAAAAAATAAGGTTTTATTACATAAGAAAAGTATAAGAATCAAAGATTTAATTAAATTTAAAAAATAATGATGGAAAAGAACAATTATAAAATCATAATAAAATAAGGCTATAAAATCATTTAAAAAGGAAGGCTTCATTACACAAAAAATGTAAGAATTTAATGAAGATTTTAAAATTAAATGTAATAAAAATATGAACAAAAATTAAAATATGGATAAAAATAAATACAAAAAGTATGAACAAGGACAAAAATAAGAATAGAAATAAGAAAAATAATTTTAAATAAGGTTTAATTACAAAAAATATGTTGAAAATGTATGTGGGAGTTCATGTATAAGAATAAAAATTTTAAAAATGTAATTAAATTAAGAATTAAAAATTAAATGAAAATAAAATTAAAAAAAAACCCAAATGTAACAAAAATAAAAAACAAGAATAAATATGGAAAAAGATTAAAAATAAAAACAAGCATATAAATAAAGACAAAATATTTAAATCAAATTAAAAACAAATTAAAAATAAGAATAAATATGAAAATAAGACTGAAAATATGACTAAGAATAAAAATACAATAATTAAAGTAAATGATTGATTAAAAAATATGGATATATATGAATATAGAGTAAAGATAAAAAATATAAAAAAATAAGTAAAAATAAAATTATTTTATTAAATAATAAAAATAAAAGTAAATATGAAAATAAGACTAAAATTAAGAATATAAATAAGAATAAAATAATTATACTAAATTAAAAACAGGAAAAAATATGAATATGGATAAAAATCAACAAAAAGAATAAAAATAGGAGAAAGATTAATAAAAAACTAAACTAAAAATCTGAAAAAGAAAGAAAATATGACTAAGAATAAAAATGAGGATACAAATAAGAAAAAATAAACTTTGAAGTGACCAAACTGAGGTTTTTTTCTCCTATTTTCTCGTCAACCACTGAGTTCCTTCATGATTAATAGAAACGCTGCAGAATAAAACCCGTCCTGTCTGATGGTTCCTCTCATATTTTATCTTTTCTTCCATCCTGTCTGATGGTTCCTCTCATATTTTATCTTTTCTTCTGTCCTGTCTGATGGTTCCTCTCATATTTTATCTTTTCTTCTGTCCTGTCTGGATGGTTCCTCTCATCTCTCCATCTCTAGAAGTCTTTCCTCCCCCTTCCTCCCCCCATTATTCCCCCTGGACCTCTGAACACGTATGACCGGCTGCATCACGGATAAACACGCCAAATCCTCCTCTCTCTCTCTACCTTTTTCTTGGTGACTTCTCTGGACCTCTTCCTCGCCTTCTTCTTCTCCTTCTCGTCCTCGACGGCGTTCAGGTTCTCGTCCGCCTTCTTCTTGAGCTGCGAGGCGGCGTGCGCCATGCTGCCAATTAATCCTCTCAGGTGGGACCACCAGGGCTGGAAGAACCCCTAACAGGGCTGGAAGAACCCCTAACAGGGCTGGAAGAACCCCTGATGAGCTCCTAGTGTTCCTCCTCACAGGTGAGACTCCCCTCAGAGATCTTCCTTCCTTTGTTCCCTCTGAGGTTATCCAGGTTGGATAGAGAAAAAGTGCAAAAATGACACCAGAAAACAAAAGAAGAAGAGCAGCTTTCTGGTCCGAGTGTCTTCTGGTTGCAGAAGAAGGTAAAATAGATATAAAACCAGTTTTATATTGGGAGCTCCAGGGCTGGACCTCCAGAGTGGGGGGGCTCAGGCTGCAGCCCTTCCCCAGCAGAGGGCTCCGTCGTCGGGGTAACCTGCCTGCTGCTGCTGCCTGTCTGCCTGGTTCTCCACCGGATGCATCCTCTGATGAGTGTCTCGCCGGGACGAGTGAGGAGGAGGGAGGAGGTGGAGGAGGAGGTGAGGAGGAGGAGGAGGAAGAGGAGGAGGGAGGAGCAGCTGGGAGGGATGGATACCTCTGCTCAGGACCAGCTGGTCGACAGATAAAGAAAATGCAGCAGAAACAGTCGACGGCAGCTTCTGTTATGAAACTTCTGATCTGATCTGCAGTCAGTTTCCAGCAACCATCAGCTCTGACCTAGTTTAGTTTTAAAAATAAAATCCAGAATATTTCTGTGATTCTGTTGAATTTGTCGTCAGAAAGATAAAAATAAATGATTTATTATGACGCAGGTTTGAGACGTCAGAATTTAAAATGCGGATTTGTTCTGGAATAAAAGTCAGTCGGCTCTAACTCAGTCTGTGTGAAGGAATAAGACTAAAAACAGGAATATTAATTAAAACTAGGAATAAAAGCATGAATAAAATAAGGAAAATAATTTAAAATGAAAGAACAAAAAAATGGTTAAAAAATTAGAATAAGAATGTGGATAAGATGATAAGAAGAATAAAAATAAGACTGAAAATAAAAATTATTTAAAATCAAAGAAAAATTTTAAATAAGAATAGGAATAAAAATACGGCAAAAATAGAATAGGATTAAAATAAGACTAAAAATAAGAACAAAAATTAAAAATGAGGAGAAGACTAAAAATCAAAATGGGAATATAAACAAGATTAAGAATTTATAAAATTACGACTTAAAATAAGAATTAGTATAAGAATAAAAATGAAGGATAAGAATAGAAATAAAAAAGGGACAGGAATATAAATAATAAAATAAGAATAAGAACGGAAGTAAAAATCAGGACAAAATGTGAAAAACAAAAAAAGAATAAAATAAGAATAAATATAGAAATAAAAATAGCAATAATAAAAGTTAAATTAAGCAGAAAATAAAAATAAGACTACACTATGAATAAGAATAAAATAAGGAATAAAAATAAAACAAAAATAAAGATAACAATTGAGAATAAATAAGAATAGAATTAAAAAATAGGAATAATAAAAATAGGAATAAAAAGAATGAAAATAAAATAAGAACAAAATATAAGAATGAAAATAAGAATAAGAAAAATAACAATAAGAAATAAAGAGTAATAAAAAATAAAAAATAGGAATAAAAACAAAAATAAGAAATAAAATATGAACATGAATAATAAAAACAAGAAAGAAGAACAGAAATGAAAGTAAAAATCCAAAAAAAATGTGAATAAGAAAAAAATAAGAGTAAAATAGGAACAGGTAGAGAAATAAAAAGAACTGAAATAAAATCAGAAAAATAACAATAAAAATAAAAAATAAAAATAGGAATGAGGAAAAAATAGGAGTATAAATAAGAAAACTAAGACAAGGAATGAAAGTTAAAAAATCTGAACCAAATGCAAATAAGAACAAAAATAAGAGTAAAATAAGAAAAAGTATAGAAATAAAAAGTAAGAATAAGAATTGAAATTAAAAAATAGGAATAATAAAAATAAGAAGAATAGGAATGAAAATATAAATAAAAATAAGAATAAACTAAAAGTAAGAATTAAAATAGGTAGAAGAAAAAACAGGAATAGGAAATAAACATAGTTTAAAAAAAAATACAAAAACAGGAAAAAATAAAGATAAGACCTAATATCGGAATAGGAATAAAAATAAGAAAAATAAACAGTTTCTGTTGGTGTTTTTTTTCTCTGGTGAACGATGCAGAAAGGTGCACTGAGTTTAAGAAACAAGAGGAAAAAGCAAATGAGGAACGTCCATGAAGGTTGCAGCATTTAATGGGTCAATTATTAGGAAACTTATTATTCAGAATAAACTGATTCAGTTGGACGTTGGAGATTCAAAACTTCAGAACAAAAACAGAAACTTTACAGGATTCAGTTTAAAATTAATGAGAAGCAAAAGATCCTGTTTCCGGAAGTCACTATAAAAATAAGACTACAAATATGAACAAGAATAAAATAGTAAGAGTAAAATTAAAAATCTGAATGAGAATAATAAAACTAAAATAAAAATAGTTATAAGAATACAAATAAGTATCAGAGAAAAAATAAGAATAAAAATTAAACATATGAATGAGAATGAAATAAAAATAATAATTACGAGTAAGAAGAAAAATAAAAATTCGAATGACAAAAACAGAAATAAAACCAAAATAAGAATAAAACTTTAAAAAATAGAATAAGAATGGAAATAAGAGAAAGGATAAAAATAAGAGTAAAAATAGGAGAAAAAACTAAGAAAACTAAGAAAAATACAAACAAAAATAAAAGAATAAAAATTGAATAAGAACAAAATAAAAATCTGAATGACAATAGCAAAAATAAAAACAAAATAAAATAAGAAGTCATGATTTATTTTTTGTGCCAACTGCAACCAAATTTGATTAAAAACACCAAAAACATTAAATCTGCTCTCAGTACATGTAAAATTCTGCAGCTGTTTTGTTTTTTCTGCATGTTTTTATTCTTATTTCTGTTATTCCTGCATGTTTTTAGTGTCATTTCTGTTGTTCCTGCATGTTTTTAAGCCATATTTCTGTTATTCCTGCATGTTTTTATTTTCATTTCTGTTATTTCTACGTTTTTATTCTTATTTCCATTTTTCTGCATGTTTTTATTGTTATTTCTGTTATTCCTGCATGTTTTTATTCTTATTTTTGTTTTTTTCTGCATGTTTTATTCTTATTTCTGTCTTTTCTGCCTGTTTTTATTCCTATTTCTGGTCATGTGAGCGTGTTTTTGTCATGTATGAGCTCATGTCTGCAGCCTCTGAATATTAAAGCGGGGCAGAGACGTAATGAAGTCATGTGACGGCAGAGGAGGCTTCTGATTGGCTGTCTGGGGTGTGAGGCGGCTCTAAACCTGGACCAGGACAATAACAAAGAGGAGAGCAGAGGATGTTCTCCATGGAGGCTTTATCCTGTTTGGTTTGACTTTAATGAACTGAACAAACATGATTTGATGAACTGGATGCAGTGAATCTGTTTATTTCCTCTGAGAGGCGGGAAGCTGCTCAGGTTGTCTCACATTTTAGATCCTGGTTCTGATCCAGAAGCTGAATGGATGAATAAATAAACAAATAAACAAACAATGGCTGTAAACAAACTGACAGAGACAGAGAGTCGGTGTAAAACAGAAGGACGGATCATGTTAGCGATGAATTTATGACTGTTTTGTTATTTTTTGGGACTAATTAACATTTCAGCAACGAGGATCCAGAAATGTCAGCAGTTATATTTGAGTCACATTTGACATTTAAATTCCCCCCAAAGCAGGAATCAGGACAACTGAGAAGATTTTTATCTGCTGTTTTAACGTTTTTTAGGTCAGAAACTTTCATGTCTAATATTATTTAGTTTTATTACCAACAAGCTGTAAAACCACAAACAAACAAATCAGCCTCAAACTGCTGCTACACTGAAAAAATACAGAAAAACTAGAAAAATCTAACAGCATGTGTGCAATACACACACACACACACACACACACACACACACACACACACACACACACACACACACACACACACACACACACACACACACACACACACACACACACACACACACACACACACACACACACACGATAGAATGCTGCCAAAAAAGCAGGTTAGAACTAATTAAATGCATTTAAACATGCCTTCAGTGTGATATATAGATTTATATGCTGTAAAACAATAATAATAATAATAATAATAATAATAATAATAATAATAATAATAATAATAATAATAATAATAATAATAATAATAATAATAATAAACCTTTAAAATGGGTTAAAAAATAGCAAAATATTACAATGTTCAAAAATTGTTAAAAAACCCCACAAAAAATAATAAAAATAACAGCAAATATCTGCAAAAACCTGTTTTTTCTTGTAGATTTAAACACAGATTTTACAGTTAAACACTGTAAAGGAGAAAATCACTGTTAGTAAAAATACAGATTCTTGACATTTTATTTGTATTTTTTTTTACTGTGATTTTACTGCATTTTATGTGTAATTTAACAAAATAAGGAACAAAAATTTAAAAGCAGTTTAAGAAATTATTTGCCATTTTTTTAATTCTTAAGTGTTTTTCTTTAAATGCTATCTGCACACAAAAAATATCATTGATAAAAATACAGATTTTTTTTTTAATGCATGAATTATTTGGAGATTTGGTTTATCTTTATTTATTTTAACAGTTAACAATACTTTTTTGATTTTATTTTACCAGATATTATTTGTAATTTAACTAAACAAGAAAAGTCAGTAAAATAGCAGTTAAAAAATAAAGACAAAAGCGTTCAATGAGACGGATGCTTCAAAAAACTGAAGGTGTTTGAAGGAAAATGTCCCACAATTTAAACAAGAAATCCCTGTGAAGCTAATCTCAGACCAACTCTTCCTCCTCCTCCTCCTCCTCCTCACTGATTAATCCTCCGTTTTCTCCGTCTGTAGAGCAGCTAATCAGGAATCAGAGCCTCAAGTCTGTCCTGAACCTGGAATTAGCAGCAGATCGGATGTTTAAAACCCAATAAAGACGTTTAAAGGTTTCCGTTCCTCTCTCAGCTCAGTCAGAAGGACGTCAGCGCCAGAACATTATTATTACTTTCTGTTCCTTCTGTCTGCGGCTTTTTCCACCTTTGCTGTGTTTTTATTCCTGCAGCAAACCGCTGGATGCATCCATGAAGCTGCAGTTTATCAACTTAAAGACAGTTTGTGCATTAAAACCTGCAGGTAAAATCTAAATCACAGAGTTAATCCTCATTTTATGGATGAACAACGCCTTATAGAACGGAGAAAATAACGTTTTCTGAGCTAAACTCTTGACCTGCAGCCATAAAAACAAACAAAGTGATGAATAGTTTTACTTTATCAGCTATAAAATGTCAGAAAAAATGTTCTTTACAGCCTCAAAGAATCCAATCTGAACACATAAAATAATCCAACCAGCAGCTCAAAACACAAATAAATTCATTTTAAAATGATGCCAAACGCAGAAAAGCAGCAAATGTTCACTTTCTAACAGCTTCAAACTGCAAATATGAAGCGTTTTTTCCAAAACAAACTAAAATATATCCAGTTAAAACAGTTAAAAACTGATTTTTCAACCGTTGATTGATGTAATTCTGCAGCTAGAGTCACTCAATGCATTTAATCCATCTAAAAATAACACATAGTTGTTTTTTCTCCACAACTGATCAATTTTCTGAAGACTAGAAACAATTTCAGTCCATTTCGATCATCTTTAGTCGACTACAGACTCAGATAATTGATGATTTTATCTCTAAAACAGCAGAAAAATGCAAGAAATTATCCTAAATGCTCCTTTTCCATCATCAACAACTCAGGAAATAATCAAATTGTGACATTTTAAAGGAGGAAATCAGCTCATAAACAGGTTTAATTATCAAAATAGTTGGAGATTAATCTAAACTCGGAGGAAAACATGCAGTAAAACCATCGCTCTGTAAACGTTGAGCTGATTAATGGATGAAATCAATCAGAAATCAACATAAATCAGAAACCAGTCGCTCCAGTTGGAGCTGCTGGATCCAAACATGGTCTAAAGGATCCTGATGAAGGCTGAGGATGTTTTAGTTTCCTCTAATGGTACAGGACAGACGGTAAAAGTCGATGGAAGGACGGGAAGAGACGAAGACAAACAGGCTTCGTTTCCATTAACACGGAATAAAAGATGAGATTTATGCTGCAGGAGTCGATACCAGCTGAAGGTTTGCTGATTATTAATAATGAAATATTTAAAAAACACTGTTTAAAGACCAGAAACTAACAAATAAACAGAAACTGTGAAGCTTTGATTCTTTTGCTCCATAAAACACCTTTTCTCTGGTGTTTGTCTCCCTCTAGTGGCAGCTGAAGACCATCACAGCTTTAATACGGAACAATAAACCTCTGAATTATTCATTTATTTTCTAGAAATAATAAATTCCAGCCACTAGTGCAGCTGAGCTGCCTTCAGTAGTAAAACCACCACGATGTGAAGCAATATGAAGGAAAATAAACTAAAAGAAGTCATTATTTATTATTATTTGCACAATTTAATTAAAATGAAAGACTAGAATAAGATTTTTTAAAAAAAAATTAAGTTTGTCCTGTTCAAAGGTTGAGAAATTTAAGCTGCAGAATAAATAGAAGATAAAATTAATATAGTAGAAAAAGTCTAAAATGTAAAAATGTCAAATGTACAAGGAAAGTAATAATAAATAAATACTTATTGTTATTACTATGATTTTTTATTAATAATAATAATAATAATAATAATAATAATAATAACAATAATAATAATAATAATAATAATAATAATAATAGAGAGAGGTAGTTATTGTTTCGACATAATAATGCTGATAATTGGATCAGTTTAATATTATTTGTGATTTAAATTAACATTTTTTGCATTAAGTTGATTTAAAACAAAATTTAAGTTGAAGTAACTTTTTAAAAAAATGGTTTAATAATTTAATTTTTAAGCTGTAGAATGAAAAATATTGTAAAAATAAATATAAATGTACAAGTAGAAAAAGTAAAAATAAAAATGTAATATATTTTAGCATTTGAGGACATTTTAAATAATTAGTTAATATAAAGAAAATTCTGCAGATTGCTCAGTAAATAAAATAATCATGGAGAAATTACTGAACAAACTTAATTTTTCTTCAGTATACAACTTAAAACTTATATTTGTTCTACTAATCATTAAATAAGTAAAAAATATATTTGACAGAAGAGGAAAATTTTAGTTCCTCCAACTTAATCAATTATTATTAAAAACTATAATAATTAGCAATTTAATTGATAATAAATAATGGATTAATTGACCGATTAAAAAAAATCAACAAATAATTAAGTGAAAAATTGACAAATTGCTTCAGTTTTTTTTCCAGGCAAAAATATTGAACAAAAAATCTAAATAAAAATCAGCAGATGAATTAATTTTGTTTGTCATATGTCCCTGGAATCTGTATATTTCAGCATTAGAAGACGTTCATTGAAGGAAGATTGTTCAGTAAATAAAATAATCAGGAAAAACCTACTAGTTTCTGACCACTAGAGGGCAGCATCACACAGAGAAAACAACTTGCTGTTTTTTTTCTTTCTTTATTTTTTTAAACATAAAATGCTGATTTTAAAGGACTGAAGCAGGAAAACTGATCCTCTCTGTCAGTTTTCTGTCTAATATTTGCCTCCTGGAGGATCAGAGAGACTGAAAATTAAAAATAATCTTTTTATTGAGCTTTAAATTGGACCGGATGCCAGATTCAGTTCAGGATGTTCAGCCTTTAGTAGTGAATTAAAAGAAAGAGCTCAACCTGACGATAAAGTGTCTGAGCTGGACGTGAGCCCAGAATGAGGAGAAGCTTTTTCTGCTGCTTCATCATCTCAGAACAACATTTAGTTATTATTCTGCTGCTCGATGCAAACACAAACCTGCATGTTTCTCATTGGATGAAACATCATTTTACTGCATCTGCTGACTTTTTCTTTTAACTCTGGTAGAAAACACAGAGTCTGCTGCAGATGTGCACAAAGAAAAACCCGGAATAAGCAAAAAACGCGACACGAACAGGAAGATTAGGCTGCAGAAAGAAACAATCTGTTGTATGGAAATATTTCAGCCGCAGAACGACAGAAATATCATTTATTTATTACAAGAGTTGAACCAGAGAACTGCAGAGTTCAGAAAACATTAGAAACCAACGACTGAAGGACAAAACTACACAGAATGAATGCACTTTCCTCTTAAACAAAGGTATTTTAAATTACTTATTGATTGTTTTTTTAAAGTATCAAGTTGGTTATTTAATAAAAATCAAGCCCAGGTAATATTTTAATTACTGCTTCAATAAATATTTTAATTAACTAATTAACTGTTTGACCCAGAAACATCTTCAAATGCAGATTTTTGCAGATTTCAAGGATTTTTAATCAATAAAAACCAAAACTGAAGCTTTTTTGAAACACTTAAATCCACAAAGGTCTCAATTCTTTAAAAAAAAACAACTTGATTCTGGCTTGATTATTTATATATAGTTGGAGTTTCAGGCTTTAATTGAATCAAAATAGTCGTTTTAACATAAAAAGCTGAACTATTCAACGTGTTAATCAACTCTATTTTTGTGCAAAAACGAGGATTTTGACCAAAAACAGGTTTTCTGTCTGCAGAAACTACGATGTTTGATCATTTAAATCAGCTCCAGAAAGACAAATCTGAATGTCATCCGAAGCTAAAGCTCTATTTAAGATGATTTTTCCAGTTTCACAGCAGAAAAAGATTAAAAACACTCAAAAAATGATTTTTTTTTCCTGCTTTTCATGTGTTCTAAGTTAGCGGCAGAAAATAACCTCCTCTACAGACTCACTCTACGATTCTAGAATAATTATTTCATTCCAAGTATTCTACTGAAATAATTCTTTATTTTTATAGATAATGGTAGAAAAACACCGAGAGTTTTATCCGATATCGTGCAGAATCAACCCTCGCCGACGCTTTTTTAAGCACCGGAGTGAATTTCCGCCACTCAGCGTGGATTAAAGTTTATTCTTAGAAAGCCTCTACCTGCTCAGAGCACCAGGTGGGTGAGATCACAGCTTTAACATCCCATAATTCAGCGCTCCATTAAAGCGTGCCCGGTGGAGTTACTTCCAGAGGGGTGGAGGAGCTGATTAGTCCTGAGTGGAGCTTTAATCCATCCTGCTGATTGAATTTAACCGTCTCCATAATGGAGATCATGGTCTTTATTCTGAACAACATCCGGATCTAACAGGAAACGCAGCAGCTGGATCCACTCGACACGCTCCGATTCTAAAAGTCCACAAAAGACTTCAACACGCCTACAAGCAGCATTTAGTCAATCTACTCAAATCCAGTGTTTTCTCTTCCTGTTTTGGAGGAAACTAGACAGTTCCAGCCTCTCATATGTTAATATTTGATGCATTTCTTTACCTTCTGCAGGAGGAAACTCTGCATCTGCAGTAACTCAGTGGAGACTAGAAGCTTCTCCGTGCAAAGGTGCTTTAAATTTATATGTGAACATGTTTCTGGAGGTTTTAAGCACAGTAGTGTTGTTTATTTGCAGGAAAAATCTTACTCAAAAACATTTTCTCTCTTGTTTTTCATAGAAAACTGCAAAAAAACACCTTTTATATTTGCAAAATCACCAGTTTTAGCCTCTCGCTTGCTATTATTTGATGCTTTTCTTTATCTTCTGTAAGGGGAACCTCTATCTTTGGGGTTTAGGATGTTTTTCTGTGACAGTAGAAAATCAAACTTTCACCAGACGAGCAGGTTTTAATGACCAGATTAAAGAAGAGCCGGATTTTAACACCGATCTGAGATAAACGCCGTGTTTCTGCTCCGTCTTTTATCTCCTGCAGCAGATATCAGCTCCATTCTATCATGTCCAAACACCAGTAAACCTCCTGACCGCTGGTTCTTATCGCTAACGGGACAAACGGACGTCTTGGTGGGAAGAATCACTGCTCCTGAACCAGTTTGTGTATCGATGGGAGGACCGGGTAACCACTGAGCACAGAAACATGAATACCAGCACATTTAAAAACCCAGAAATATGAATACCAGCACATTTAAAAACCCAGAAACATGAATACCAGCACATTTAAAACCCAGAAACATGAATAACAGCACATTTAAAACCCAGAAATATGAAAACCAGCACATTTAAAACCCAGAAACATGAATACCAGCACATTTAAAAACCAGAAACATGAAAACCAGCACATTTAAAACCCCAGAAACATGAATACCAGCAGATTTAAAAACCCAGAAACATGAATAACAGCACATTTAAAACCCAGAAACATGAAAACCAGCACATTTAAAACCCAGAAACATGAAAACCAGCACATTTAAAAACCCAGAAACATGAATACCAGCAGATTTAAAAACCCAGAAACATGAAAACCAGCACATTTAAAACCCAGAAACATGAATACCAGCACATTTAAAACCCAGAAACATGAAAACCAGCACATTTAAAACCCAGAAACATGAATACCAGCACATTTAAAACCCAGAAACATGAATACCAACACATTTCAAACCAGAATAAAGCGGTAAAACGGCCTTAAGGTGCTTCAGACTCTGAATTACTGCAATCCTGAGATATTTAATGAATGAAAACAGGCTGGAAATGATCAGTTTGTCTAAAACCAGCTGTAAAAGTTCAACATGTGAGGATATTAAAGCGTAAAACAGGCGAGAAGTTCAGTAAAATATCTCAAATACACCTGAATCTGAGAGAATTTTTAGATCTATTTCTGTTCAATCATCTCTGATTTACCTGAAAATCTTTTAGCATCAACTACAGATTTTTAAAATGGTATCTGGAAACTTTTATATTTATATATTAAACACTTTTTGACATTATTTTGTTGAAAATTCACCTGTCGACCAGCTTTCAGTACATTTTTTCACATCGTAATTTGAGTCTGTTTAACCAACAATATCTGAGGAACTATTAAAGATAAAAATCTGAATTCTTCACTGTTATTTCCCATCATATCGTTGATTGATAATCTGTAATATTAGACCGGTAGATTAAACCATCTCTTTTTATGGATGAGTTGAAATATGAACAAAAATGAGGCCATCATGAAAACTTTCATCTTTGAGCTCAAATTAAGGAAAAAAACTGATAAAACAGAAGTTAACCAAAAAACTCCCTGAATTTTCATCACCTGACTGTCGCTTCCAGCTGAGTCACTCAGAACGTCTTGTTTGCACCAAAGGCTGAAGGTTTTTCTGTTTTTTGTAGAATTTAGTTCAACCAAACGGGTTATTTTTGGCAGATTTTTAAATGAGGCTCGTAGAACAATCGGAAACTGCTTCATCATGTGGACGCAAGTAGAGCTGATGTGTGATCATCAGAATATTTAATATTAATACCATCTATTCTAAGTCGTGTGATTATCAGAATATTAACTCTAATATTTAATGTTAATATCATCTATTCTAACTGGTGTAAATCCAGAACTCTCAGCTCGTATTGTTTGGACAGAACGTTTCTACAACCTCCCGTCTACGTATCTGACACGCCGTCCTGCAAATGGAGCAGAACCAGATAAGGAAACACATGAGAGCATCTCACAGTAGAAGCTGCTGCAGATTAGATCATGTTTGAACCATAAAACCCTGATAAACGTCCATTAGGAACATGTGGGCAGTAATGGATGAAACCTTCCTCCATTAGCAGAGCTGCCGGCTCAGATGTCAGAGCTCAACCCAGATCTGCTGCTTCTGGAACAACTTCAGCCCAAAACTTTATTCCAGACGTGAGACGGCGCAGCAGAGATAGAAGTCATGTTTTTAATCTCGGGGGAGGAATCAGAACCATGTTTAGAACAGTTTCTGCTCCAACATCTCCGATTGTTCTACGGGTGTTTTTATCATTTATGATGGGATTGTTTCTATTTTTCTATTTTTTTTGAAGACTGACGTATTGCCTTGAGGAGTAACTTTGCATTTCATTGTAGGAGCTGATGAGAAATAAAACTCTTGAATCTGGAGGTGTAAATAAACAGCAGATTTCTAACAGTTTCCTCTACGACCTGACTTCACCTCCAACAGAAAGCGTTTCTTCTCACACCCAGATCCTCCTAATGTCTCTAATCGGCCACAAACTCTCATCAGGACCAATCAGGAGGCGCCGCTCTTAGTGTGCTATCGCCATGGCGACCGTCACATCCTTTCCGTTACAGTCTAAAACGGGAGCAGACGGTTTCCCCGGGAAACGACGGAAAAGGTCAGAGACCGAACCCAGAAGAAGGATTTCAGATTTCAGACTTTACCTGCTGATGGAAGGAAGAGACCAACGGACGAGAGACCATCAGAGACACTTACCTAAAGAGAGAGAGAGAGAGAGAGAGAGAGACGTCAGTCTGTCTGTAGCTAACTGTCTGTCTGAAGTTTTGAAGTGAAATGAGATATATACATATATATAAAATAAACATTTTTAAAAATAAAAAACTGGAAATTGACATGTGCATGTATTCACCCCCTTTGTTCTGAAACCTCTAAAGGTCTCTACACACTGTGTGACTTTCGGCCGTCCCAGACCAAAGATAACAGTGGTGAGAGAATCGTAGCAATGTCTTTGGTCTTGACTCTGAATCGGTGGTCCTACGTCGCGCTGTGAGACAGGTTCAAGGACGGCCGTTGTCATGGCGCCCAAAGACAAGCTGCCATAATATTCTGACTGTCACAAATTCTGGGTGATCATCTCCAGTGTGACTGCTGCTGGACCTACGACAACCAACTAACCAATAGAAATGCAGGATGAAATGACGGACTGATGAATAAACTCAAATAGATGATTTGCGGCGACAAAACACATCAAAACAAGCCTGTGGAATTTAAACAAAGAAGACAACCTAGTAGAGTTGTGGCAGCAGAAGCCTTTTAAACGTGTCCTCAAGCTCGTACCACAACCGGACAAAAAAGGACGAAGCATGGAAAGATATAGCAGCTCCCAGGTTACAAGCTAACATTAGCAGATAGCAAACACACACATACTGCTGTAAGTAGTGGCCACTTAGTTAATGTTATTAAATACATAAAAATTAAATCCATTCATGTTTGGCTAGTTTCCCTGTGATTGTAGGCGCTATGTTTATGCTTTGGTTGTTTATTTTTCATGGATGGACGGCGCACGCTCATGATGTTTTATTCTTTCGTTCAAGTTGACTGACGTACATCGTAGGCTGAGATTCAGCTGCTTTTTCATCGTACAAACTGCACAGAGCAAACTTAACGTTGTGCCCAAAGATTATTAGATTCATGTTGTACAGCATAGCAAGCTGTGGACTAAGAAGATTGGTAAAATCGCACAGTGTGTAGAGGCCATAAAAAGCTCTGATTCAACCGATTACCTTCAGAAGTCACATAATTAGTGGAATAAAGTTCACCTGCAGTCTAAGAGTCACATGATCTGTCAGGTACGCAGGGGGTCCTGGACTTACATCAGAGTTCTGTTCCTACGGATTGATGTAAGTCGAACTCTGGCGAAAATGTAAACAAAGCTGTTACATGCATGACGATCAGTTCTTCAGTCATGAATACCTGCGACTTTCATGCATGTATGAATCGTTTTACAAGAAGATAACAGAATAAGGTGCACTCTTTTCACAGCTTGAGAGTTTTATTCTATCTAATTTCACTTCCATGGAGACGGCTTTCCTTTTCTTCCAAGCATCAGAAGAGTCTGACTTAGGCTGGGAGCCATAATGAAGGACAGAAAGTTAGTGAATGTAGCACAATCCAAGGTGGAGTACAACCGGAGAATGGAAACAAAGCCGGCTGATAGCACTGCGTGGCGACGTATTCATCCGCTCTGCTCATCAACTAGTTCCACGTAACGACCAAACGCCGTAGGTCGAGGACGTCGTAAACAGAGGACCTCCTTCCAGCTGTGATTGCTCTACAGAGGACTGACTTCAGGAGGGTAATTGTTCTGCTCATTTTCTGTTATTTTGTCCTACATTTTGTTTGCTTCAGAATTAAAATAAAAATCACATCTTCAAAGCCGTAGGCGTGTTCTGTAAATGAATCCATTTAATTCCAGGTTGGGATTCGACGAAACATGAAAAATACCAAGAGGGGAGAATATCTGTCTGTCTGTCTCTGTCTGTCTCTCTGTCTATCTGTAACTGTCTGTATCTGTCTGTCTGTCTCTAACTGTCTGTCGCTGTCTGTCTCTGTCTGTCTGTCTGTTTCTAACTGTCTGTCTGTAACGAATTGTCTATCTCTCTGATTGTCTGTCTGTATCTGTCTGTCTGTGTGTCTGCAACTGTCTGTCTGTCTGTCTGTATGTCTGACTGTAACTAACTGTCTGACTGTAACTAATTGTCTGACTGTAACTAACTGTCTGACTGTAACTAATTGTCTGTCTGTCTGTAACTGTCTGTAACTGTCTGTCTGTCTGTCTGTCTGTCTGTCTGTCTGTCTCTAACTGTCTGTCTGTCTTGTCGGGGGTCAACCTCGGTCTCCTGCCGGCGCTCTGCCAGCTGTTGCCTTGGCAACCGGATACACGAGCCACAAATAGCACCGTATCCCTCCGCCGCCGTATCAAACCACATCATAAACCCTCACAGCTCTACGTCCCTCCGCAGCAGCAGATAGATCCCATTACAGAGCTGTCACTCATCGTGTTTCTCTACTGAGTTTTATGCAGTAAAAAGACCCAAAATTACTAAAACCTGGAATATCAAACACAAAGAAAGTATAATTCAGAATGTTTTAGACGTGTGTCATAGAATCCAGATTATTTCTCATTAAGTGATCCCCGAATTAAAGCCACAACACCAAGCAAAACTGGGATTTATTGTAATTTTCACTGATGCTTTTAATTCAAATTTCATCATTTGATGATTTCTGAAAATGTCACCTTTAGTCCCTGAGAACTTAGACCGTCTAATGGTAGCAGTATTCCTGATCAAACATGGTTCAGAAACGGTGAAAGAAGCTAGAGTTCAAGGTGCTGACTCGACCCCCAGCGTCCCACATCTCAGTCTGACCAAACATCTTTGGGATGTTCTGGAAAAACAACTGTGATCCTTGGAGGCTCCACCTCACAGCTGAAAGGACTTAAAGGATCTGCTGCTAAAGTCTCAGAGCCTGAAATCACAAGATGCCTTCAGGAGTCGGAGGAATCCAGACCAGGACCGGTTCGAACTGTTTTAGAGGAACCAAGGAGACTAAAATAATCTCAGACAGGTGGTGTAATGCTGTAGCTGATCAGTGGATATGTATAGATTAACCTTAATTACCCTTAAGGGTTGAAAAATGGTAAATAATTTTAGATTTTATATATTTCAAAGATTTTCCCTGTTTTGTTCAATTACATATCAAATTTAATGAAATCACAAAAATATTAATTTAAAAGATGTTAAAAACAACAACAAAAAAGAGGTCCATAATGTGTATATTAAAATATGGTTTGTTTTTTTTTCCAAGAAATAGTTAGGTCTTTTACAACTGGTCAATAAAACTGCAAATATAAAAGTAAAACCATAAACTTAGAGTCCCAGAATGTAAAAGAAGAAATGACCAAATTTGTAAACGTACTATCTATCTATATCTATATCTCTATATCTCTCTCTATCTATCTATCTATCTATCTATCTATCTATCTATCTATCTATCTATCTATCTATCTATCTATCTATCTATCTATCTATCTATCTATCTATCTATCTATCTATCTATCTATCTATATATATATATATATATATATATATATATATATATATATATATATATATATATATATAAAAATAAATAAATACTGTATTACAGTCACACATTGCAATAAAAATTACCATGTGTAAAAATAAAAACTCCTGGCTTGGACATTATGTATATTTTATATATCTCCAGTTTTTGCATGTCAATTTTTTTGTTGTTGTTGTAATTTCTTTAGCTATTAAAAACATTGTTAAATGGCAGTACAATTTTCTAAATATTTAAAGTTAAAAACTGCTAAAATTGTAATTTTTTTTTTTTCCAGGATCATTTATTTCTCCTTCTGTATTCCATTATTTTCTTCCCTCCCTCGGCTGCTATTTTACTTTATATATTATATTTTCCTCGTCCATCCTCTCTTCCTCCTCCTCCTCCTCCCTCCATCCTCTGCCCAGCGACCACATGCCTCCTCTTGATGCGTTGCCATGACAGCGTGCCAAGGTGTCATCACCAGGGTCGTGGCCGTACTGAGCATGCCCAGCAGCGTGAGGTCAGGAAACCCGTCCTGGAGGAGGCTCCTGTCGGGTTAAAGTGTTTTCTTCATGTATGTTCGGTCATAGACACAGATTAAGACGAGCTTTCAGTAACGGAAAGTTCACGTCTAATTAACCTCCGTCATGTCAGGGAGGGTTTTCATTCCACGTGGACCAGCTTCAGACGAGAAGACTCCATCCTATATGTTAGGATCTCTCTGAAGACTGTAACATAATAGTTAAATCCAGAGTCATTTCAGATCCTTAACGACGTTTATTTGATGAGGGAAGAGCCTGAAATGTATTGAATGTCGACTTGTAACTGGACTAAAAACAGAAAACTCATCCAGTGAAACCCAGTAGAGCCATTTGAAACCAGCTACAGTAAAACATGAGATAAACACGACTTTATTTGCTTCCATGATTATTTGATAACTAGATCTTGAGCTGAAATGATTTTCATTCCTGATTATTTCTACATATACACTGTTCGAACCACCTGTGTGACTCCACAGACCTATACTGTGTTAAATTACAGTAAATATCTAGTAAAATCACAGAAAAAATACATACAAAAATATCAAGATTGTAAATAATGTCCACATCAAAAATCAGTATTTTTAGTAATTTGCTCTTTTACAATCTGTGATTGTAATTTATAGTTTTTCTGTACTTAAATCTACAAAAAATCTAAATTTCAGTGTTTTAACAGGATTTTTTTTTACAGTGCACTGTCAAAAAGAAACATTTTTAACACTTTATGGCTGTAATTTTATTTTATTTTTTACAGATTTTTCTTTCTGTTTTACAGTCATAAGTTGTAAAATAAAAAAATTACCATTTGTGAAAAATAGGGATTCTAATAATAATAATAATAATAATAATAATAATAATAATAATAATAATAATAATAATAATAATAATAATAATAATTATTATTATTATTATTATTATTATTATTATTATTATTATTATTATTATTATTATGATTAATATATACAGTTTTATACAGTACAGTAGTATTTTTCTCTGTGTTTTAAAAAAAAGTATTATCTGTTATTTAACTAAGCCGGGAATATCTGTAAAATAATAAATTGCTTCTGAATAGTGTACATTTAATATTTACAGTGTAGTACTACTTATTATGGGTTGTCCTGAATATACAGTCAGCTCAGAAATACTGCATTT
The DNA here is from genome assembly GCA_027123335.1 of Amphiprion clarkii. Classification (NCBI taxonomy): domain Eukaryota; kingdom Metazoa; phylum Chordata; class Actinopteri; family Pomacentridae; genus Amphiprion; species Amphiprion clarkii. The sequence continues at coordinate 5,517,520 of CM049586.1, forward strand.
GGCCCTGTGTGTGTTCAAACTGTGTAATGAAACCCGTATTTGTACATGTGAGCTGTTTTTGTGCTGATCTTAGGCTGAATGTTGGGTTGGACTAACAGAGACTAACAGACGGTTGTTTGATGATGTTCTGTTTGTTGGGAGGAGCAGCAGATCATGTTCCTGTGTTTGATGATGATGAAGAACAGAACTGATGCTCTAAACACAGACAGCGATGACGTCGGTCTGAGTGTGACCGAGGATCAGTCTGAGTGTTTCCAGTCAGAACTCTGACTGTTCTGGTCCAGAAACCGTTCAGCCTTCATCCTCCCAACATCATCGTCGCGCCTCTCGACTTGTTTCAATCATTCTATCGGTTATCGTCGACGCTCCTCCGTCTGTCTTCCTCGTGGGAATCAGTTAACCTGACACATGCTGTGAGAGTGGAACTGGAATGCACACATTAATTTAGTGGCTCCATGGAAACGCTACACGGACCATTTACGTCACCCAAAGCATGATGGGAAGCAAAAACACAGAGCTTACACTTAGATATCAAAAAGACAAGGGGGTGATCGAATTTATAACTAGAAAAGCACTCAGAGAGCGCAGTCCTCCTCCAAGGCTGCTCATTCCCCCATATGTCAGAAATGCAGCATTTGTTTATTAGTTATTGATGATCAGAAATCACAGCATCATAGAATGTGTCCATTTAATATAGATGTACCCACAAACAAAATGACCTTGCACTGAGCACAGGCGTGTGTAATGCATGTGTACGTTATGTACGGATACCGAATCATGTGACCTAAATATGTAGCAGGCGGCGGGAATTGATGGGACTCAGAAACACCCCCACAATTTAATCAACTGTTCCTTGGATCATTTCTGATGGATAAGTCCTGATAAGTCCTCAGTGGTGGATTTGTAGTAGGATCACAATCATGTGATCGTCAGCAGGCAGCTGATGTAGTGTTTACTTGTTGTCATAGTTACTGTGATGCCGTGTTGCTATCTGGCAATGATACAGAAATCTAGAAAAAATTGGTGGATCCAGACAATAAGCCACACCACTGCCAAAATATAATCACTTGGTCTTTGTGTCATTTCTGGCCTTCCCTAAAAATTTCATCCAAATCCATTAGTCTGTTTATGAGTAATGTTGCTAACAGACAGAGAGACGGACGGACAGGCAGGCAGACAGACAGACAGACAGACAGACAGACAGACAGACAGACAGACAGACAGACAGACAGACAGACAGACAGACAGACAGACAGACAGACAGGCCAACGTCAATCGTCACATAAAAATACACTTTTTGTTTAACCGAAATCAGAATTTATCAAAGCCAGAAACTGTGAAAACGACTGTCTCACCATTTGTGACACGCCGAACACTGGGAACCAAATTAAATCCGAGCTTAAAATCGTCTTCTAAATCACTTTATTGTACGTTTTATTTGAAGATTCTCCAAAAATAAGCAAACTTTAACTGGTAAAAAACCTAAAAATTCTGCCCTTCCTTGACTTTTCAGCTGAACTGCAGGCAGTGTTTACACAAAGCAGATACGAGACATTGACAAAACAATTTTTTTTAAAAAAACCAATGATTTTCCAGTCACAAAATTAACTCTCCAGACCTTCAAACCCTGTCATATCTGAAACGCATGTTGTCTTTTAAAAAAACACACCAAAGCTACATAATTTACAGCCAGAGACTGCAAAAACAGAAAGAATTATTGAATTTTTAACTTTCTAGCGATCCTTGAATGCAACACATGGAAAATTAGCCAAATCCAGGCTTGAAATCAAGATATTTAATTAAAAGCACTTTATTTTACATGTATAATTTAGGAATTCACCAAAAACAAATCATTTATACCAGAAGCTGAAAAAATAAATAAAATAAAATAAAAATCTGAGCTTGTTAGCACTATTGTAAAGTCATGAGTAATAGCTGCACATTTTGAACTTTCTAGTAAACAAGTACCTGAGCAACCAATTATTCTATTAATTACCTGTGTAATCAGATAACTCTGCTTTTTAGAGAGCACGAATTTGACAAAAAATGTGCTTTCCTTGTAGACAAAATTAAATTTGCGCGGTGCTACATGGGAAGATCAGAATGCTAAATATATGATGGACTCTGGGGGAAGCAGTAGATGGACATGTTTTGTACAAAAATGGTGGGCAGATTTTATTATCTTTGCAATGACCACACAAGCAGCTTCCTAGTTTGGAGTCTTTGTGCTAAGCTAAGCTAAGCTACGCTAGCCAGCTGGTTGCTTTGAGGCCAAAGGTACATCTAGTAAATACTGACCTAAACGGTGTGAATACTTATGCAATCTCTTATTTTGAGTTATATATTTTTATTTAATTTATATTAACTTGCAGAAATCTGTTCTCACTTTGACATGAAAGAGTCTTTATTTGTAAATTCTTGTCAGAAAAGTCGAGTTAACTAGACCATGATTCAATGTTGAAAAGCAATTAAGGGTGAAAATGTACAAAGGGGGTGCATATTTCTTATTGTATAACTGATATTTCCAGAACATACTGGCTAAAAAACAACTTTAATTTCCATGAACCAATTTTTTTTGTCTTATTCGCTGCGATAACTTTTCCCTGGAGAACCCGAAAATACCTTCAAATAGCAAAGCCAAGCGAATACATGTAATCCTGTACATAAACTTTAATCCTAAATCCCCCCGGTGTTCTCTCTGGAAGTAAAAACAAGCAGGAATCAGCTTCTTAGCAACCTCAGATCTAACAGAAAGAGGCGGTGGATGGATGAGGAGCTGGAAGTGAATAAATAAACATGACTGGAAGGAGAAGAGTCATTCAGAGGGAAGAAACAGAGAGAGACGGTGACAGTAAGACTGGACGGAGCCCAGTGACAGATATTACAGGAAGAGATGGATGTTTTCCCCTAAAACCATTACATCACCCTCTTCACGCTGCTGTTGCCATGGCTACGGAGTCACATTAGGCTAATCATACAACCGTCTGACACCTTCATGTTGTCCTGATGCGAGATCCGTCCCTAAACTCCAGGGTTTGTCCATTTAAAGGTGCTCCACTTTCTGAATACAGGGATTTACTGCATATTTTAGCCATAAATCCAGTATCAGACAGTTCCGATAGAGTATTTAATTACACCTGAGTTGGTTTCCAGAAGCTCTGCTGCTTCATTACAGGTACATGGTTTGGTCAGAGGCCAGCAAGGGAATAATGTACAGACTGTTCACCTGGTTCTGTAAACAGGTCGCCATCCAGTTTCCATCAAATCAGCAGGGAGAGTCACGAATCACACAAAGAAAGAGTCCGTTTTAATCAATTACATCCCCATCTAAGCCCTTGGAAAAGGGGGAATGTTGAATGTATTTTGTATTTTCATACTCTGATGACCACGTCTTGCTGTAACTTTCAGAGATGACACCACTGATGGATATTGACAACTGACTGTCATACGAATAACTTATCATGTTTTGATCCCACTGAACACAAAAAACAAAGCCGACAGTCTCAGTCTCATAACTTCCCCTACAGGCCTGTCAGATGGACTCAACAAACCCTTCACCAACACCACAGCTCATGTTCAAATGTGTTTATTTCAAATTAGAGCTGTGACTAATGGTTGTTTTCATTGTCAGTGAATCTGTAGACTGTTTTCTGCATTAATAGATCTGGTGTTTGGTCTATAAAATAGCAGAAAATGGTGAACAATGTTCATCAGATTTGTCTTGTTTTGTTCACAACCTAAACATAATCAGTTTACTGTCACAGAGGAGGAAAGAAACCACAAAATATCACATTTAAGAAGCTGCAATTATGGAATTTAGACTTTTCTTGTTTTTAAAAAAAAATCACTCAAACCAATTAATCAATTAGGAAACTAGCTGGCAAACAAGGTAAAAGTGGACAACTAATTGATTAATCTTGCAGATTGAGTTTTGTTTGGGATTTTGTTTCAAACTTAGTTATATTAAAGTGGATATTGTCAAAACATATTTGCTCGTTTGAAATGGCCTTGTTTAGGTTTGTTTGGTTGGAGGTATTATTAATCAGTTTCTGTATATTTCAACACGACTTTTAGCTTTTAACTGTTTTGCTAACAGAGCTATCTAAACTTACAGCTAACTTACTGCTAACCAAACAGTCATTAGCATAGCTGTGGTTGAAAGGTGAGCTAGCAGATGCTGTTTAAAGTTGTAATAAACATTAACTCTTATACAACATGCCCAGTTTTCCTGTTAAAATATCAGAATAATGTCAGTGCAGGTGGGACTTATTTTGCTAATAGGCTACGGCTATCATTAAGAGGTTAGCTGTGGCTCTTAGCATGTGGCTAACACTAGCTGGAGCAACATGACATCTTCTAAAATCAGATTAATTTTAACAGTCTGTTCTAAGTGATGAATGTGTCTATCAGAAATACAACCTGCAAAAACTGAACAAGAACCACAGTCATCTTCATAAATCAGGACATTAGATGCTTTCACAGTGGCTACGGCTATGCTAAGAGGTTAGCTAATGCCTTGAAACTGGCAGATAACGCTATCTAGAGCACAGCAGCATCTTTCCAAAACCAGATTAACTTTAATAAACTGTTCTGACAGACACATCTCTAGCAGAAATACAGGCTCCAAAAAAACCCCAAGAGGCTCAACCATCAACACAAATTAAGATTTTAGCTGCTTTTACACTGGCTAAGGCTAGCAGCTAGCGGCTAAGTTAGCAGTCAGCCATCCGAAGCAGTGTCTAGGAAACAATAATAATGCTTTCACAGCTGGACTTTAGTGGGAAATAAAAGTGATAGAACAGAGAAAGATTAAGAAAACAGAGAAGAACAACAGACGTAAATGCAGGAGACAAACTGTTATTGATCTCAATCAATCGATCGATCAGTAAACAGGAGAGCGTCCTAATGTCATCACTCCTATTTCTACTGTACATCATCAGTTACAGTAAACATTATTAATATAGTGACCTAGAATGAAATATAAATGAAAGGTTCTCTGCTTTTACATGCTGTTCATGACATTTAATGTATATCAGTTCCAAATATTGGTTATCTGTCTTTCTCAATTACCAATAATCAGCATCAGTGTCCATCCTGGAAAAACCGTATCGATTGATCCCTGCAGCCAACCGCTCCTGGCAGTAAAACAACCGCAAAATGCACCAGTGACAGACACTTAATCAATAGTAATAAGATAATTATTTGATGGAATGTTGGATAGTTACACTTACATGCATGAATGCGATGCAAAACACCCTGAAAGCACAAAATAAATACACAAAGCTGCACAAACAAACCTAAAGAAAACTTCCACATGGCTAAAAAACAACTTATCGAAGCTTTTACTGCTTTTGTGTTAATGTCAAAAGTATTGCAGGTATACCTTAATATAAAGGCAAAACTGGTTAAATGCAAATTAAAGCTATTTTCATCCTGATCTTTATTAAAAAATAAATAAATAATTACCAATAATTATCAATATCTGTAAGCTGACATTTTCACGTGTAAATCCATGCTATTAGTGAACTGTTTCAACGGTTAGTCATACTTGTAAGTAGCCGTTTTTCCACTATTACTCATCCATTTGAATCATTCATGTCCTCCTCCTGGCAGTCTATTAATACCTTTACCTTTCACTGACATAATATACACAGGTCCACTAATGTAAAAGCAAACGGATCCGCGGAAAAGCCAACAAAAAGCACACAAAGACGTGCGTTCAATCACAGCAGCCTTAAATCAAATAACAAATATCACTAGAACAATGAATCAGGTGACAGACTGTCTGGGACCGACTGATTTGCTTTGTGTCCTCATCCACAGTTTGGCTTTTTAAAACCTTTCTGCCAAACACACTGGAATTACTTCACCATTTGGAGGCACATTTAGTGGATAATTTATAGATAAAAGCCGTCATGCTCTGTGTGGCAGAAATATCTTTTTTCTGCTTCGTCATTAAAATGTCACAACCCCTGAGATTGATCTAGTGGCTGCTAACTTAGGGCTCCATTCAGTCCAGTTCAGAGGAGGTGAATGTGAGTGGAGCTGCTGTGTTGTAGGAACCGGACAGTGATCTATAGCTGACACTCGGCCAACGATTCTGCAAACCCTGGCTGCTTCTGAGACCCGCCGCTGCTTAGTCAGTCGCTCCTGCATTAAGCTAATTCACCAGCTATACGGTGTTTGTGCACATTTTACATTTCTCTACAGTCTCCGACAGAAAGTAATACTAGAGGAAGCATCCTCTCAGCAATAACCGTGTTCACCGCAGGGATTTATTACATTTATACCTGCTGCAGCGGCTCTGCGCGTCAAATAAAGATCAAAATTGAAGCTGTGTGTTTGGTTTTAATATGCTGGAAAGAGTCCTGGGAATAAGCTGTGAAAATAACTACTAGCTCAGTATGTTAACCACAGCACACAAACGTACTCAGACGAGAAATTTACATCGTAAGCTGATATGACTTAACCCCTTCTGGTCACAACTGAAACAACCAAACACCTAAGAATAAAAAAAACTGTACGTATACAGCATTTAAAGAAAGTATTAAGCCTCTTTTACTGCTTTTTCAACATTGAATCATGGTCAATTTAAGTTGGCTTTTTTTGACCAAAAAAATTACAAAAAAGACTCTCAAGTGAAAGTGAAAACAGATTTCTACAAAGTAATGCCAATTTAAGAAAAATCTAAAATGTAAAGTGAAATAAAGATCATCTGAGGTCGGTGAATGTTTCTCAGTGACTGTAGGATAAAGACTCCTGGATCTGGAAGGTCCAATCTCTGGTGGATCAGAACTCCTGGATAGAACTACACCATGAAGACTAAAGAACCAAGAAAATCTGAGAAAAGGCTGTCGAATAGCAAAAGTCAGAGAATGAATACAAGAAAACAGAGAGAACATATAAATATGGTGCATGTGTAAATTTGTCGAGAGCAGGTCGTCGTCAAAAACGGAGTGACCGAGCAATAAAGAGACTAGTGAGGGAGGCCACCAAGACTCCTACGACTCCTCTGAAGGAGTTCCAGCTTCAGCAGCTGAGATGGGAGACACTGTTCATACAACTGTTGTCTGTTTTTCACCACTCAAAGCTTTATGGAGAAAAAAGAAAGACATTGTTGAGAAAAAAATGAATCTGGACTGGAGTTCATGTGGAGACTCTGAAAGCACCTGGAAGAAGGTTCTCTGGTCTGATGAGATCAAAATTGAGCTTTTTTTGTCCATCATACTAGGTGCTATGTTTGACGCACACCAAACTCTGCACATCATCTCAAACACATTATCCCCATAACATCATGATGTCAAGCACGGTGGTGGCAGCATCATGATGTGAAGCACGGTGGTGGCAACATCATGATGTGAAGCACGGTGGTGGCAGCATCATGATGTGAAGCACAGTGGTGGCAGCATCATGATGTGAAGCACAGTGGTGGCAGCGGCATGATGTTCCTCAGCAGTAGGTCCTAGAAGGCTTGTAAAGCAGAGGGTAAATGAATGCAGCAAAGTCTTGAGAAATCCTGGAAGACAACCTGATGCAGTCTGAAGATATCTGAGACTTGGAGAAGATTTGTTTTGACCTGAAGCTCCACAGAAATGAACTTTTTATTGGTATTTGATTTAAAATGTGGACTTTTGATTGTGGGAAAAATGATAATAGCAGACTTTCTAAAGCACTGGTTTTCCAGTAAATACAAAAAAAACAACATAAGCTCAGAGTGAAAGTGACAAAATCCTGTAGCTTCCAGAAATGATGAGTCATTACAAGCTAACAGGAGGAAGTGTGAGTTTTAGCCAGAAAGTCGGATGAGTCACCAAAACTGTTGTATAAACTCAACCTTATTATTATTATCATAACCAAATCTACAAAGGTCCTTTAACCCTGAGGAAGCCACAACTCCAGCCAAAAACTAAGAACAGAATGAATACTCAGACTTAGCTTCATCAAACACAAATAAAATGACCAACAATTTCACCACTGTTTTCTCAACTTGTTTCTACTGCCAACACTGGTTATAAAAATCATTTGATGCAGCTTTAAAAAAATAAAACACAGGTAGATGCATGTTGATTAAAAATAGTGGCTCCATATACTACAGATCTTTTACTATTTACATTTTTACAGCCTCTACAAACTGCAGTTTTCGCTCTACGCTGCACATGAGAGATGTTTCACCAAGCTAACGAAGAGGTCTTCATGTTGTCAATGTGAAGCACGGTGGTGGCAGCATCATGATTAAAGCATGGTGGTGGCAGCATCATGATTAAAGCATGGTGGTGGCAGCATCATGATTAAAGCATGGTGGTGGCAGCATCATGATGTGAAGCACGGTGGTGGCAGCATCATGATGTGAAGCACGGTGGTGGCAGCATCATGATGTGAAGCACGGTGGTGGCAGCATCATGATGTGAAGCACGGTGGTGGCAGCATCATGAATCACAGAATGAATAGTCAGACTTAGGTTCAGTACTGTTTTTTCAGCTTATTTCTGCTGCCAAAACTGTCTAAAAAATCAGTTAATGAAGCTTTAAAAAAAAAAACATAGGCAGATGCATGTGTTTCAGCATGGATGCCAATAAATAAATGACTGCATATTGATTGTAAGGTCTCTAAAATTACAAACTGATAGATATTCTTTACTGCTGAGGATTAGGAGCTGATTAAAGCCCAGATCTGATGGGAGAAGCTCTGCAGTCCTGGTTCCCAGTCAACTGCTGAATAAGGAAAACACAGCAACGTACATTTGGACTCGAGTCCCGGAGTCCAGGCCAATGATCTCACTTAGTTTCTCTGCGTTTGGCCTCATCTCTTCACTACCTCGTCCTGGTCTCTGTGTTTGTGTGCAGGAATGAAAACAGAGAGGTAGCAGCCACGCTAACAGCGCCGGGCCTCATCCTGTTCCCGTGAAGCCAGAACCAGAGCCAAGTGCAGCGTTCTGCTCCACGGCTGCCTCAGCAAAAACACAATATGTTGGCTCTGGAGGCCACGCCGGCAGGAACTCTCACCCCAAACAGCACCGACCGCTTCATTATACCGCGAGCAGCGATTTTTGGCCAGAATAATATGTGCACAGACAATAAACGGGGGTGATGAATCGCTGTGTCATGGAATAACGCTGAGAGTCTCACAGCTACTGAGAACCTTCCACATCATTCTACTGCTCATATAATTATGGATTTTACATATTTAGCTTCTTCCAGTTATCTTTTAATCACTTTTTATCTGTGCTTGTCTTCTGTTAAGTGAAAATTCAAGGTTGACTCAGCAGCTGAACTAGAATACAGAGAACCTGAATAAGACTCTCGACCTTTAATGCGTTATTCAGCTGTTTTAACCTTTAAACAGGTAACACTGAGATCATCTTCTGAAAACGTGACCGATATTTACACTTACTGGCTATTTTTTTACCGTCTCACCGAGACGAGCTTCATGACTGTAGGAGTTACACGTTTGGAGATATTGAAGCCTAAAAATGGCTCCCTAGATTAAAATGGTTATTTGCGAGTTAAAATACAAGGACTCCCAGATCTCAAAGCATGAAATTCTCAAAATTCTGTGTAGTTTTGGGTCCCTAATAACAAATTAGCAAACTCGAGCCCTGTTTTCCCCCCAGTGGTAACATCCTGCCAGGGTGTGACCGCTGTATAACGTTGCTGTCTTTCTGAGGATGCCAGCAGAATTTCAGAATGAACATCTAGTCAGTTAAGGTTTCACTCTCCAGCCAACACTTCCTGCCTTCACTTCAGAGAGGAGTCCGACTACAACCTGGCAGAACCCTATGAATGGCTCGTAACGGCGTCTGAGGACCGATCAGGTGTCTCTGGCAGCGTCGACGGTGAACGGTGGAGGATGGAGGCCAGATCCGAGCCTCTGAAACGCTGTGCAGCAGGAATTCCAGCTGGGATTCCAGCAGGGTGTAAAGTAACCGTCTGACTCCACCCAAAGCCCAACTCAGAGTGGACATGTTATCTGGAACCATTACAGTGGATGAAGCTTCATATGATTCAAGAAACTAAATAAACTAATTTGGTTTATGTTCTTTCTGCTGCTTCAGGACTTCATGTTTATGATACATACAATGTGCAGGTTTTCTTATATTCTCTATTTACTTCACGTCTCTGCAGGTTTCAACATTAACGCAGACACGTGACAAATTGTTGGAATAGCAGGAAAATGTGACACCGATCTGATGCAACTAGATCTGAAACCAGCTGACATGTTGATGGTAATGCTGGTAATGTTGATGGTAATGTTGGTAATGTTGAAGGTAATGTTGGTAATGTTGATGGTAATGTTGGTGGTAAGGTTGGTGGTAATGTTGATGTTGATGGAAATGTTGGTAATGTTGATGGTAATGATGATGGTAATGTTGGTAATGTTGAGCTAATGTAGGTAATGTTGGTGGTAATGTTGGTGGTAATGTTGGTGGTAATGTTGATGGAAATGTTGGTAATGTTGATGGTAATGTTGGTGGTAATGTTGATGGTAATGTTGGTGGTAATGTTGGTGGTAATGTTGATGGTAATGTTGATGGTAGTGTTGAAAATGTTGAAGGTAATGTTGGTAATGTTGGTGGTAATGTTGGTAATGTTGATGTTAATTTTGGTGGTAATGTTGGTAATGTTGATGGTAATGTTGGTGGTAATGTTGGTAATGTTAATGTTGGTGGTAATGGTGGTAATGTTGATGGTAATGTTGGTAATGTTAATGGTGGTGGTAATGTTGATGGTAATGTTGATGGTAATGTTGATGGTAATGTTGTTGGTAATGTTGTTGGTAATGTTGTTGGTAATGTTGTTGGTAATGTTGTTGGTGTTGATGATAATGTTGGTAATGTTGACAGAAGACAGAAAAGTTTCCAGAACATCTAAATGACTGATTCTATCGAGGGCCAATATTTTAGTTATTGGTCTTTGAAAATGGGGGAAAAGTGCAAAATTTTCAATTGAGGAATGGAGCCACAGGAATTTCCTCTAAATGTAAATACAGTATATGGATGGATCCATGTTTTGATTTTTGAATGAATAATAATTCATTCTCTTACAGCATTTGACCATGAAAATACACATTTTTTTTACTGTACACATGGTTATTTTATCAATTTTTTCCACTATTTGAAAGAAACAAATATCAATGCTTGCAATAAATATAATGTTTAAATTATGGTGAAACAGAAGAAGGGAACAAAGTCTAATTCCAGCTGAAACTGTGTGTTTAGTTCCTGTTTTTCTGCTGAATCTTCCACTTGATGCTGAGCTCCTGGACGGTATCGACGCTGAGAGGCTGTGGGCAGCGGAGACTGAACGTGGGCAGTCGGCTTACATAACCAACGGTCCACTTCTTCACTAAAACAGCTCAAAACCAGCGATACGTCGGCGCATATATGAGCCTCCAACAGATGGACACTTCATCTGAGCTCAGCTTCATTATTAGAAACCAGAGAGACACTGAATGGTTCCATTAGATCACACGTTAGTCAGAGTTTGGCTCTAAAGGAAGGTTTAATGCAATTTTTTTTTCTGACAGATCGGCTCTATGGCTCAAAATACTGAGATACTGTAAAGTTTAGAAAATGTGAAATAATTAGATTTTTATTTCAACTTAGGTTTTACACACTTTTAAACACTTTTTTTAAAGTTTTAAAACAATTCGCTGTTATTTTACAGATTAAAGAATATGTATTAATTTACACATTAAGCCTAAAAATAGGCCAAAAGTTGTCACTGATGGTCGCATCTAAAATCTGTATTTTCACGAGAAATATTTAGTTTTGTTTAGTTTTTAAAATAATATTGTTCTTTTTCTGATTTTGTTATTCAAAGGAAAATTTATCAAAATTAGGAACTGAAAAAAAGTTAATATTCAATTAAACTGTTTTTTTTTTGTTTTTTTAACATTTTAGCCTGTTTTTGTAAATTTCTGACAACATTTTATAAAATACTTTTAAATTAAAAATATCTAATTACTGTTCAATATTTTCCATGATTTGAAAGGGAAAAATTATCAATGCTTGTCATAAAAATAAAAATAAAATAACAATCATTATTTAAATTAATCTATTATTTATAATGTTATTCATATATTTTAAAATTTTTTCTGAGTTTGGTTTAAAAAAAACTTAGTTTTTTAAACAAAAATCTAAATAATTATTAGCGTCATTGTACAGCTGAACATGAAATATCCAATTACTGTTCAATATTTTCCACTATTTGAAATAAAAAATCTTTTATTTCATGTCTAAATCAGTAAAATATCTAATTCTTTTACATATATTTTCTGTTATTTGAGGAGAAAAAGTATATTAAGGAAAAAATAGTAAATAGGTTTTTAAATTCTTATTTTACAAATTTTCTCAGTTTTGTTGCAATACAGACATTTTATAGTCAGAGAAAAATTATCTACCTACAAGAAAATTTAGAATTATTTTACAAATATTTTGTTATTTGAAAAAAAAGTATATTAAGAATAAAAATAGTATTTTTTTTAAATTCTCATTTTACAAATTTTCTGTTTTGTTAAATTACAGATATTTTATAAAGTCAGAGAAAAAATATCTGCTTAGCAAAATATGTAATAATTTCACTTTTTTTGTTGTTTGAAAAAAAGAAGCACATTACAGATAAAAAAAAGATTTTACATATTTTGGCTGTTGAGTGAAACTGCAGATAAAAACTAGTAAATAGAAGATAGTAGAAAATAATTTTAATGTATATGTTGACTGTAAAAATAGACCAAAACTGTAAATAACGTCCACATTTTTACTAATATTAATTCAATTGTTTACAATATACAACCATTAAATATATTTTTAAATGTAAATATATTACTTTACAGATATTTTTTGTTATTTTTCCAGTTTTTAATGTTATTTAAAGGGATTTGTTGCTGAATTTTCTCTCAGGTCTAACTAACTCTTCCCGCTTCCTCCTCGGTTACAGTCGGACTGGTTTAGGATTTCAAAGTGGAAATGTAAAAGGATGCCGAGGCTGGGTCTATTTCCTGGAGCTGGGTTTGATTTCACCTCCAGTTCAGCGGGTTCATTCGGGGATAAGGCCACTGAGGGAGCAGCTTCATGATCGAAACGGTCGCCATGGTTACGTCCATTAACACACCTGCTGCCTCTTCCTCCTCCTGCTGCCTCTGTCTCTAAAAACTGAACCGCTGGAGTGTGATTACCGCTGGAGAAGACGGACTAAAGAGAGGAACACATCGTCATCTCTACCGCTAAGAACTGAACTGCTGGAGTGTAATTAAAGGATGACGGAGGAACACGTCTCCGTCTCTACATGATCGACCAACAAACTGTTTATTTCCACACATTTCCTCTTTGCTCTGTGGAAACACTTCCTGCAGTTCATCCAAATATTCACAGAATTTCCACCACGTGTCTGTTGTTCAGAGTCAGTCGTGACTCTCAGCAGCTCTGAAGAGCACAGAATTTTTAATTTTTTTTACAGAATCTGGTTCGAGCAAACACTTCACTTTGGAAAATAGTCAGTTTGATAAAATATCACAATTTAAACAATTAAAAATGAGACAACTCTTTGTGTTTTTAGCGTTTCTGCATCTGAAAAATGGTGCAATTTTGGATCTTTCTAAAAAATATAAGAAGCCTTTGAACGCTACTGGTGGGTTTTAGGGGGTTAACAGGAAACAGGAAGTTGAATTAAAGTGAAATTCTCCTTTAACAGTCGCTCAGCTGAAACAACAGTTTGTTTGTCGACTCGTGGACGTTATCTGAGGTCTTTACACTAAACTCTATCGGTGTTTCTGTCAGTGAACGTCTCTCTGCTCATAGAATTACCACCTGAATCCTCCCACATCAGATGATGAAGCTTCTGTTACTCATCCTGCTGTTGATCACATCAGTGCTGCTGTTTTTTACCGAGAGGATTCAACGATTAGCTCATCAAAGCTACGGCGTCCTATTCTCCTGTTTCTATGTTATTCTCTGCTCTCCTGAGTTTAAAAAATCCTCTAATGAAACACAAAGTCTGGCAGGTCTAGAAAACTGTGCTAAATAACAGCAGAACACTGAAACAGTCAAAATGCTAATAAATAAATAAATAAATGACAAATCATCTGGAAAATAAAGATTGTTTAGCTGATCAGAATACAGTAAAATAGATTTTTGATGTGCAAAAATATTTATTTTTCCACAGTGTACATTGTCAAAAATGACAGCTTTATTCAGTTTAAAATGGAATATTTTTGTCATTTTACAGAATTTATCTGTCTTATTAAATTTAAGATAAGACAAAACCCCCAATTAATTTACATTAAAATAATTTAAAAAAATAAAACTATAAAAAAATGTCATCAGCAAAAATCTTTTTTGTTTTTGTTTTTTGTTTGTACAAATGACAACATTTGGCTGTAAGTTACACTTTTTTTCTTACTAAAATCAACAAAATACATAATTGTTTCACAAATATTTGCTGAGAAAATCAAAGAAAATAAGTATTAATTTATATTTTGAGTCTAAATAATGTCTACACCAAAATTTTATATATTTTTTACATATAGTAATGAGATATTTTACAATCTTTAACAGCAGAAAATGTCATTATTTTTAGTGCATCCAAATTATAAAATACATAATTATTTTATAGATATATGCTGCTAAATGAAACAAAAATATATTATGCTGTGAATTAAATTTATTTTTTTTAGCAAACTATATAATTATTTCACAGGTCTCTGCTGTTGTTTAAAAGAAAAAATATGGATATCATGGACTAAAAAATATTTTTTTAAAAATATATTCAAATATTATTTTACTGATTTTTATAAATCAGTAAAAAAATTACTTTACATGTAGTGTTTACAGTTTTTTGAATGTTACATTATTCTACTGATGTGTTTTTACAAATTTGTTTGTACAGTGTATTTATCCTGCCCTGTCATCCTCCCTGTTTCATTTCCTCCTCTTCACTCTCTGCCTACCACCTCTTTCTCTGCCTTCTTCCCTAAAATAGAGCCTTTTCTCCTCTTTACTTCTCATCTTTTGGGTTGTTTTTCCTTCACATTACTTCCTGTCTCGTCTCCACATCGTCACGGCGACACAGCGGTCATCTCTCATTAGCTCATCTTCCAGCTCCTCTCTCCTCCCTGACTCTCCTGGTTTCACTTCCTCATCTCTTCCTCCTCTACTTTTATTCTGGAAACACAAAACGCGTCATTAATCTAGAGAGGATGCAGTAAATCATGTTTCCAGTTGGAGAACAGAAACACCTGTTAGAGCGAACGGAGCCGACGGAGGTTTACGAGCTCTGGGAGGCGATTAGGAAGAGCTGACTAAACATGAGGCTGGATCTTATAGAATAATGGTGCTGAGGCAGCTTCTTCTCTCTGCAACCAACACTAAAAAAACTTGGTCTGGACTCGACTCCAGAGCTGCAACCATTAATCAACTAGATGTCAAACACTAAATTAATCACTGACTAACTAGAGTAATAACTTAAAAGCAAAAATGTCTAAATTCTCTGATTCCAGCTTCTTAAATGTGAATATTTAATAGAATACCGATTTTTTAAGGGGGATTGCGGACAACAACAAAAAAGACATTTCAGGACATCATGAACTCAGTCGGCATTTCTCACCATTTTCTGACATTTAACCAATAGAACAACTACGATTAATCCAGAAAATAATCAACAGATTCATCAACAATGAAATAAAATCATCAGCTGCAGCACTTAGACCCAAAACTGCATTAAACACTAGACTGTAAGGCTCATTCTGAATCACGTTTACGTCTCCTTTGGTAAATAGTTCTGGATGAAGGTCAATATTTAACCACTTCTGAGGCCAAATGTTGCAGCGACATCAGTAAATTTTTGATTACTGGTTAATGAACCGAACCACTTTCATTCAGTTTTCATGTAGAAACTAACAGCAACGGTTTCTGCGTTTATAAAACCCTGTATTGATCATTGTGTTGTGAAATTGGCAGAAAGCACTGAGTTGGCAGGTTATTAGCTCTGACTAACTGCAGACAGATGGAAGTTTGTTGAGTCTACACTTGTTGATTGGATGGACAAAATAACAGAAACACCAGTCAGTGTGAACTGGTTCAGTTCAACAGTCTCCTGAATAACCGTTAAAGTAAATCAACACTTCAACCCTTATGAAGGCACAACTTCTTCCAGGAATATTTTGGTTTTTAGCTGTCAACCAAATAAAAACTACAACCTGGTGGTTACAGTGGATAGTTTGTCACACTCAGATCTGGGATATTTCATTTTAAAAGATGCTTTCAGACACAACCAGAGTCCAAAATGAAGGAACTCCTATTTAACTCCTCTCAGTCGCAGTTTAAGGTGTCATAGAAAAGTAAAATGATTGAAGCTATTTATGAGGCAGTCCACGGAACAAACAAACAATTCGGTGATTGACTATTAAATACTGATTAAATTGCATCAACTTATTATTAAGGAAAGCTCAGAGAGACTTTTTTTTCCTTTTTCAAGAACCTTTAGTTGATTGAAATGATGAGAAGAAACCCAGAGAGCTTTAGGACTCGGTATTGTTAGCCACTGGTTAGCATGTAAGTGGTTAGCTTGCTAGCTACAGTAGATCACTATGACACCTTTAGACTATTATGTCTCTGCAAAGCTCCTGTTGGGACCTGATTCAGACGTCATCATCACAGATTAGCCCTGTATGTTAAAATAATGACCATCTCCACCTTCCAGTCAGCCAGAAAGCCCATTATCACCCACTGATCATGAATAAACAGAAAGTAACCTCAATGACATCGGTGATCTCCTGCAGTTGGGTGGATAAGTGCACGTAAAACCTCCTGTGGAGTCGTCAAACTGGTTTGTAGAGCTTTGTAGCATGTTGTAACCGTTGCAATGGATGCATTTTACCCGAACTAACCTCCATTTCTGCACCAAACCAGGTAGCATTGGTGCGAAAAATTAATCAAACATACTGAAAACGTAAATAAGCACAGAGAAACAGCAGGTGAAAGCAAAAACGAGACTCATGTGATGATAATTACGGCACGAGACGGAAATCGCATTCCTGCATGAAAGTCCACTTCCTTAAACCAATCCTCCAGCATTATGAAAACATGTCAAGCATCATCTGAGATCTCCTTAATCTTAAATAAAATGAGACAAAACAGTGAAATTTCAACTTGCATTGCATTTTTGGGGCAGAGGAAGAATCACAGGGAGACAAATCACTGCAAGTAGGTGTAGGAGGAAAGGGACGATTGTTTTTTAAGTCCAAAAACCATTACGTAGACACTGAGATGTGCCACATTTCAGGATATTTCCACCAAATGTAGAATTCTGCCTTGACAATCAAATGCTAGAGGGTGAATTCCCATTACAGAACCATGTAAATGTTCAAAAAAAACAACAAACATGCTCCTGATGAACCTCGTCTAGATGCAGATAGCGACTTTTCTACTGCAGAGTCTGCTGTTTGTTCTGTAGATGGTAGCCGCAGAACAAACTCTTATCATCAGAAGCCGCAAAAACATGCAAAACACTGATTTCACTGCTGATTTCCTGACAGTTACCGCTCATACATGTTGCACACGTGTAAGCACACCACAAACATACACGGAAAAGAAGTTTAGAGGGGTTTTGTGACTTGTTATGCTAGCATGTTAGCAGCTAGCTCACCATCTACGAGAGGTCGCCATGTTGTTTAGAAGATTCTACTGAAGCAAAGTTCGCATTAAGCTATGTTATGTGTAGGAAACGTGTAAAATGAAATGATTTTAATGTGAAAAATAATAGCTAGATTGTGTAGAAAGACATGTTTTCGAGTCGGGTTGTGCTGTTTTTGCACTAAAGGCCAAATATTAGAGCTCAAATGACACCCAAAATCTCATTTCTACAGCATAATCCTTTTATAAAGACCTAATATTTCATTCCAAAATCTGGCAAATGTTCCTAAACTGTAGCCACTTATCCAGATTCTCCTTTTTGATGGGTTTTTGTGTGTTTTTATGGCAAAAACAAAGGCTGCGCACCAACACACACACAATAACTCCACCCACTCAGCCAGACAGCAGCTAATGTACAACTAGAAACCCACTGTCTCTGATAAGCAAAAGAAAAACGCTCATTTTAATCACTGAACGGCTTTTCTTCTGCATCACAACACACTAAGTCTGGTTGTCGAGCATCGCTGAGGCTTTTCTCACGTCTCTTCCTCCATGTTTTTGACCTCCCTGTTCCCTTTTCACCTCCTGTCCTACTTTTCTTCCATTATCTCACCTCCGTTCTCTATCATCCCTCAGCTTTTGTCTCAGTATATCAGGAGGTTAACAGGTGTTTAAAGCCTGCAGCTACACTCAGAATCACAATTCGAAGAAGCAAAACACGTAATTAGCTCTCAATTCAAAGTACAAGTACCTGCATTTGTGATAATTAAATCCCAAAATACACATGAATCCCAGATGATTACAGATGCTTTTCCTCTGTGTGAGTTATTAAAATGCACACAATCAGCACTAAAAATAAAAAAAACCCTGAATAAACAATAAAGATAATGCCCTGTCATCTACAAAAGAGCGGCCTTCCACCAATAAAACCTAAAATACACACTCAAATGCTTGATTTTCCTGTAACTTTTGCTTTAAATATATTGTTAAAAGCCCCCCCAGCCCCAGCTTGTTGCCTCTTTGTTTTACCTTCTTGCCTTTCTTCTTGCGGTGAGCCGACTTTCCTCCAGATTTCTCTTTGGCCTCCTCGCTCATGGCAGCAGCTGAGAGTCCATAAAACAGCTGTCCAGAAAGGAGGGTTTGTGTTCTTTCTTTCTTTCTCTTAATCCAGCATGGATGAGCGCAGATAAAGAAGCAGAAGCAGGAGCAGCAGAGTGTCGGCGGCCGCTCTGGCAGCGACCAACCCTCAGCTGATCACACCCACTTCCACTCACAAACACAGCGAGTGGGGAGTGGAGCCAGCAGGGCAGCAGTCATGGACACAAGCTTTATTCCCCTCTCTGCTTTTCATCACACACTTCTTTTCCTGCTTTCTACCTGTCCGTGTTGCGTTTTTCTTTTCTTTTCCCGCCTACATACTCCACCAGTGAGAGCCGAGCAGCAACAAGCAGCAGGAGGAGTATTAATAGAAATCAATAGCAGCTTTCCGAAGCTTTCTCAGTCATATCAGCTTCTATTCAACAGGTTCACATGTTCAGAATGTGGAATTACCGCGAAATAAAATCGGTCATTCACTCCTGCTGGTTTCCACATTCAGGCTGGAGTTGTTTCTTATTTTGTCCATGTGGGCAGTCAGCATGAGAGGAGGAATATTAATAATATTAATAATAATATTATGTTAATTCAACTACAGGAGAGAATTAATGTTCCCTGTAGTTAGATGGAACCAATGTGTGCTTTAATCAGTGTCGGGATAATGAATCAAACCAATATAGCTTTTATTCTATCTATCTATCTATCTATCTATCTATCTATCTATCTATCTATCTATCTATCTATCTATCTATCTATCTATCTATCTATCTATCTATCTATCTATCTATCTATCTATCTATCTATCTATCTTGCTCTGAATACTTGACTAGTGTGAAAACATGTCATTAGTTCATCAACCAGTCAGGAATAAATACATAATAATTAATTAAGAATTAATAAACACATTCCTCTGCTCTGAGCTCGACCTGTGAATGTTAGCACTGGTTGGAAGCTTGGAAGTCATTAACAACCACAGAAGTCTTTGTCATGGTGCCCACTGCTACCTAAATCCCCACAATGTTCCCTACAGTATTAAACAGTAAGAGGCTCTATCTGGTGGTACAACCAGGTACTACAGCTGATCTACAACACATTTACTGCCTGATCAGTGGGGATGGATGGATGGATGGATGGATGGATGGATGGATGGATGGATGGATGGATGGATGGATGGATGGATGGATGGATGGATAGATGGATAGATAGATAGAACCAAGACTTTAGCACCAAGTCGATGCCAAAACTCTTAAAATCCAACTGTAGTTGTTCTTCTATGATACCGTGGACGACATTGAAAATATTGCACAATAACAACTAAAGTTACACAATAATCCAACATCATGTATCTCCAACATCAACAAGTGGAATGAAAGACACAAATTTGGAACAATTTTCTCCACCAACAATGAATATCGATCCACTGTAGCAGCTTATGTCACCTGACAGCTCCTCTAACAGCAGAAATCAGCCACTGGGCCACGCTGACACCGTCTCTGTGAAAACCTGCCCATAAAGCCGGTGGGCATTAAGCATCACAGGAGACTTTGTCATGGTGGACCTTCACTAGCTAAACTCCCACAATGCTCTCTGTTACCACAGAACTTCCAACAGTTAAAATGATGACCTTCTTGGGTCTCTGCAGTATTTACACAGTAAGAGGCTCCATCTGGTGGAACAACCAGATACTACAACTGATAGAGTCTCGAACTTAATTTATCTTTAATCTGTTCAATTAAAACAGCACTACACTGTATTTATTTATTTAATGTTTATTTATTCATTTTACTTGCATTTATTTATTTGCATTTATTCATTTTATTTATTTTTGTATTTATTCATTTTAGTTCTATATTTTACTTACATTAAAAGGTGACTTTCATATTTTATTTCTTCATTTTATATGTATTTAGATTTATTTGTATTTATTCATTTTCTTTGTATATATTAGTATTTATCATTTTATATGAATTTATTTCTTTTTATTATAGCTTTTATTCGTATCCATTTTTTAAATGATCTGTATTTATTAAATTTTTAGTTATTCATTTTACTTGCATTTATTTATTTTCATTTATTCATTTTATTTTTATGTCTTATTTTTCTGCATTTATTCATTTTATTTATTTATTTTACTCACACTAATTTTATTTTAATTTTTCTCACAGAAAAAGATGACTTTTACGTTTCAAGTGCATGTTTTTAACCAGTCCAGACGTGCACAGAGGCAACACAAACGCTCACTTTAAGACTACAACTCAACACTGTGCTTGAATATATTAGATGTAGCTGCAGATAAATGACTGTTCAGGTGATGCTCTCTGTGGAGAATCAGCAGCACAGGACAGAGACGGCAGTCAGGATGGATTATTATTGGTTTAAATCAATCACCACCACCATTTCTCGGCCTTATCAATAATGAACAAAGCCAGTGGAGCCCCCCGGTGGTGGATCACTGTGGCTCGCTGCCCTTTGACTGTTTTGTTGGTGGATTAAAGCGTTGTGAGTCCATTTGACCCAGAACAATTAGAACTGCATTAAGGATTGCATTCAGGGCCTTTTTATTACTGATGCTCTCTGCGGCGCTGCTCTGTCCTTCTTTTTCTCGAGTTCTTGAACTCAACACGCAGTAAAAGGTGTTTAAATGAACAGAAATGCAGGATAAAGTTGTGTATTTAATATAAATCTGCTACAGTGGAGGTTAATCTGTGTGACTCTGACTTTGTATAGAAGTTTTATTAAATCACTTCCCGTTTGAACTGAAGAATCCACAGCGACATCTGGTGGCAACAACCGGCTACTACAACAACAACCAGCTAGAATACTTCAAAAAAAACTCAAAAAGCACAATGATAAGCATGTTCTGACTAAATACTGCAGCTACACAGGATTTACTGCCACTATGTGCTACTTTTACTGCAGATAACACACAAGAAATCAATCTGACAGCTTCATGTGCAAAAATAAACAGACTTCTAATGATAATAATCATTTTCCTAATGATTTAATCTTCATATCAAATATCTCACTAGAGCTATCTCGTCACACCCCAGTATTTATTTCAGTCTTTCAGCTCTTTTTATCATACATACTGACTATTTAGAGCTCCTCTCCTAAAGCTGATGTTTCATCTGAACACAAAGATTCAGCACTGGCTTAGAAAAAAAAATTATCATTCAAAAATAAATGAGTAAAAATCACCAAAATTACACCCTTTATTAAACCTAGAAGCCAAAAAATGAAAAAAGATCATCAGATTTACAACTTTTAAACAGTCCTTGAACTTCTCGTGTGTGAGTTTTGGTTTCATCAGAAAAAATAACCAAATCTAAGCATAAAATCAGAATATTTCATCAAAATCACTTTATTCTGCATGTCTTGTTTAAAACTGTGTCATAAAATAAACCATTGGAACTAAATAAAACTGCAATAAATAAAACATCTGATGTCTGTAGAGCCAACATTCTGTTTGTCGTGTTCTTATTGGAATTTAAATAATCAGATGTTTATGATTAGTTGTGGGTTTGTTAAACAGCACAGAGGACCTTTCTGGGTTCTTTCTCCTTCTATTCATGGTTCTGCTGTTTAGACTAAAGAAGTTTAAATTCACAGATTCCAGCCTCTAAACTGTGAATATTTTCTGTTTTTTATCCTCTTCTGTTGTGGCTCAATCAAGATATTTGGATAACGCTGATTCACATTTTTCACAACTTTGACATTTTAGAGACGAAACAATGAACAGAATGATAAAAAAAAACACTAAATAATCACTAGTTTGCAGCTCAAACCATCAACACCAACTGTGCAATCTTCTACTAACATCCAATCTGTGCTTTAATCAGGATGAGGGATCAAACCAATATACCTCTGGTTGTTACTTTAAATTGATCTGTTTATTTATTTACTGGTTTATTGAATTATTTCCTTAATTGTTTATTTAATTTATTTAATTGAATTAATGTATTAATTTATTCATTTTATTTCTATTTATTCACTTTTGTATTATTTGTTTTATTTATTCATTTTATTTGCAATTTCTTTGAATTTATTTGTATTTAATCATTTTATTTCTATTTATTTAGTAGCATTTATCATTTCATATTTATTTATTTGTATTTATTTATTTTATTTAGAACTTTTATTGTATCTATTTTATTTTTAGTTATTTTTATTTATTTATAACTTTATTTGAATTTTTTATTTGTACTTATTCATTTTATTTGTATTTATTTATTTACATATATTTATAATTGTTTATTTATTTTATAATTATTTATAACTTTTATTTGGATCTATTTATTTGATTTGAATTTATTTGCATTTATTTATTTATTTACTGTTTATTTGTTCATCGTATTTGTATTTAATTATTTATATTTTTTATTTAATCAAGTATAAAGATTGTCAACACATACTGTACAATCTTCTACTAACATCCATGTTTTCTTTCTCTCCTTCTAGTTTTCTGAAGCTTCTCCTCGTCTCTGAGCCTGAATTAAACCTTCATAATAAAGTTCCTCCAAACAGACGGATGCTGCATCCAGAGGAAACCCGACACTTTTACAGCCGATATTCTCTTTCATCGGGACGTTAAAGACGTCCTGGAACAGCCAGAGGTTTTAGAAGTGAGCAGTAAGAGCTGAAGAACAAGAGCTGGTGGTGGAGAAGGTCACTAATGGACCAAAGCATCAGGTCAGTAGGAAATAATCCAGGAGTTCCTCAATGATTAGGAAAACACCAGATATGAAGATGTTTTATCTAATATCATGGAAACAAACTATTTCAGAATCTGTAATGCAAAACAAAATAATTGTCTAATTGGATGTAATCAGCTGTGGAAGTTTCAGAGCGATTATCTATTCATTAAAAGTTTTGACTCTTTCTTCTTTTCTTCTTGGATTAAAAATTGTGTGGTATGTTCTGTTTTTCTCCAAATCATTTAAATACGTTAGAACAAAATGACATCCACTCCTTCTACCTCAATGAAAAACACACAAACTGAATAAGCAAACGATCATTTTAAGATTTAAAAAATGCAATTAATAGATAAAAGACGCCTCTGATTTCACTGCAAATTCCATTTTTAGTTCACACTGTGTGGAATACAGATGTATTATTATTATTGTTGTATTATTATTATTATTATTATTATTATTATTATTAGTAGTAGTAGTAGTAGTAGTAGTAGTAGTAGTAGTAGTAGTAGTAGTAGTAGTAGTAGTAGTAGTAGTAGTAGTAGTAGTAGTAGTATCATTATTATTATTATTATTATTATTATTTATTTATTTTCATTTTTTTATTATTAAATCGTTAATAATATTAATCATTTAATAAATGATTTTCTTTGAAGCCAACTGGGTAGAAATCCCTCCAGCAGCTCAGCACTGTATCGATCCTCCAAAACTAAATGTTGGGTTTTTAAAGCTGTGAACCTGAGATCTAATGGAACCTTCAGGGGTCTGAAATGAGGAAACGATCACCTCAGATGAACTTTCTGTGGAGGAGGAAACATTCTTCTGAGTCCTGAGCAGCTTAGAATAACATCCATCCCATAGTAACCTGAGCCAAGTCCACAGGTTTATCAGGTTTGTGTGACTGATAATAAATAAAGAGAGAAGTGATGATCTGTGATCTCCTGACGTGGTTCATGTTGGAACTAAGCTGGAGGTGGATCTGCTGGACTTGTTGCTGCCTGTCTGAGGGGAGATCATCACAACCAGACGCTTTATTAAACTCTGGAGAAAACACTCTTCATGGCTTTGGTTCTCACTCATCCTAGACGCTGTTTTAATGATAAAGATCACAGAGAGCAGCTTAAAGCAACAAACCTGAAAACATCTGCTGCAGATTTACTGTCTACATTCAAGTGAACTGTTTTAGATATTTAACATACGACAAAAATCACATAAAAACTGAAAATCTGGCAGCAAAGGAACCAGAAAACGACGCAGTAAAAATAACTATGGAATACTAAAACATTCAAAAACTATAAAATACAGTGAAATAATGTCAAATATGTGATAAATAATAATATCCAAGATGATTTAAATAGAGGAAAACTGTAATTTTACAGTTATGAATTTATTATTTGTTTAAAAAAAAAGAAGAAGAAAACGATTGTTGATGTGACTTTATGGACAGTTATGGCCCATTTTTTGGTTTTGTTTTGTTGATAAACTATTGCTGTGATAATCTTTTAGTCATTATTATTCGTAGATTAATGTCTAAGCAGAGCTTTTTCTTTTTTTGCTATTTTACACGGTGTTAAATAACCTACATGGAAAAAGTCCTATAAAAAAAATTCAAATCTGGCAGCAAAGATACCAGAAAACCTTTACTGCTACAAATTTACCATTTGTAAAAAAATAAGATAAAAACAATTGTTGACGATATTATTAGACAGTTTTGGCCAACATCACTCAATGGGTAAATTTATACTTTATGTGTGATTTTAAAACAAATTATCCGTAATTTTATGAAACTGGGAAAATCCGTAGAGTAACAGTTTGCCTTAAAAACCTCCTGACAGGTTTTGAAAGGATTTAAAGAGATGCAATTCTAGTAGTTTCCTGCAGGACTTTTGATTCGTACACGTTTGCAAACACATGGAGGAGCTCTAAAATCTCCAGATATCTTGTGCTGCTACAGTCCAACGTCTAACTAACTTTAATATCCTGGAAAAAAAACAACATCGCAGCCTTTAAGAAACATCTGCAGGATCTTTGAGTGTTTTTCTGTCTAATATGAAGGCGTTTGATGGCCTGAATGCTATAAATCACTGCTCTATAATCTACTCCGTGTTCCATAAATTACTGTATTTCGTAACTGTGATCAGATTTATGTTGGTTGCTGTTTCCCTGCCAGATGGCAGCTCGATCCAGCAACTTCTCAGAAAGTTTTCTGGCGAACCTCAGAGAACAGGCGTGAACTTGTTGGACGCAGCTGCAGGTTGTCGACTGGAAAAGTCACACTTAGGAGCAGAATAAAGATGGATTTAGAGTTCGTTTTTCACCCCAGAAAGACAAAAACTTTGGCCTTTGCTCCACGAGATGATTTTCACATTTGCAGGTTTCAGCCACACATGTGCCAATCTGAGCTCATATATTGAATTAAATCAACAAAAAGTTTTCTGGTTGCCTGACATGAAGGAACATCAAAGATCCCGATAAAGATCTGAGTTTATGTAAACTAAAGCAGGAAAAACAATCTTCTTTTCTCATATCAGTACCTGTCTTCTATCTGCTTTTCTTTTCTTCTTAGTTTATCTCTTATCTTTCTGTCTCACTTCATCTCTTTTTCCTCCACCTGAGAAGAAGACATCAGCTCCACACTACAGTCTAATCACAGCAGAGCCTTAAATCAAATACAAAAATATGGAAATGTCTTTATTCAGCTGAAACTCCCAGAGATCCTCACTGCATACTAATGAAATCTCTGATAGAATCTGGATAACGACCAGCCGGGAGGAAATTAGTTCATACACGGTTGCCAAGGCAGCGGCTTGGTGATAGATGAATTACCATGGTAACGACAGTAACGCGGCAGGATGTCTCCATGACGACCCCAGAAACTGTGAGAAATCTATTGGGTGAAACCAGTCGAGGCTTTTTGAGAGGAAATCATCCCGATCAGCAGAGCTTCAGTTTATCTCAATTATCTGCTTCTAAAACACAAACAGAGGAAGTTCTAAGCACTTTTTAAAGGAGCCAACTCTGATTGAAACTCAGACCTGAAGGTCTGGGTTAGGGTTTGGTCTGAAGGTCTGATTCTCCACGGGTAGTACAGTCATGGTTCCCAACACACTGCCCTGTTGGCTACTGGTTTGTCTGGAAATAATAAAACTGTTGGATGGACTGGAGGTATAAAGCTGAGCCAAAAACATCATACATAGATTCATCACTTTAAGTAGGGATAAACTGATTTGATCTGCCAGAATGGATGTTTTAGCAGCAAGATATCGACCAATCCAGGTTAAAGTTCCCGTTTGGTCATCGATTCAAACATTACACCAGCTCACCTTTGAGTGCTCAAACACTGTAAAACTACCGTACCCTAACCAACGGCAAGGTGATCAAGCTAGAAAACAAAACCAAACATCCGACTCTGAAATCTGACAGCATCTAAGAGATGCTATAAGGACATGTTTTTAAGAGGAAAAGGGAGTTTTTAGTGTCAAATGCACAATTCGACTTCAGAAATGTCACCCAGGTTAAACGGAACTCATCCACTTTTCATGAGCTCTGGTCAGAAGTCATTAAAGGTCACAGAAGTCTCTGTCACGGTGGCCCTCTGCTAGCTAAACACCCGCAAATACTGAAAAACAACTCAGGCGTCCACAACAACTAAAAGTAGGGATGTAGTCATCTGATCTGTTGGAATTAACGTTTTAGTGACAAGAAATCGACCAATCCAGGTTAGAGTTCCTGTTTGGTCATCGATTCAATCTCCAGAAACTCATCTCTGTGTATCAACATCACTTATTTTAAAGGTTTTTCCTGAAAATAATCACTAATACACATTGTAGAACTACTCTACACTATTCAATGGCAAGTTGTTGGAGCTGGAAACCAAAACAGAAAGTTGACAGTTTAGTTCTTTACGTTTGTGACTAATTAAACCCCAGAAGTCTAAATCTTTAGTTTTGTCATCGGTATATTTCAGTTTCAAGGTGGAAATACTCAGCCACGGCGTTGAATCTTTATTTTGCTCATGAAGTATCTTCTAGAATCTAAAACACGCTATAAGGACATGCTGAAAAAGAAGAACCAGAGAGATCTTCTTGGTTTGACAAGTGTTTTTGGTGTCAAATGCACTATTCGACAACAGAAATGTCGTCCAGGTTAAACTGAACTCATCCTCTTTCCATTAGCTCTGGTCGGAAGTCATTAACTGTCACAGAAGTCTCTGTCATGGTGGCCCTTTGCTGGCTAAAGGCCTACAAACAATGGAAAACAACTCAGCCGTCCACAACAACTAAAATTCAAACACATAGACGCATTACTTAAAGCAGGGATGTAGTGATCTGATCTGTTATTACCATTTTACATAGATTGGTTTGCTTCAACAAATCGACCAATCCAGGTTAAAGTTCCTGTTTGATCGTCAATAAAGCCGCAAAAATTCATCTATGTGTATCAAAGTTACATATTTAAAAGGGTTTTTGTATAAAAATAAATCCTTCCTGGCTTAAGGAACACCTACAACTCTGCAAAACTACTTTACGCTACTCATTGGCAAGAAAACATGGTTTAATGTTGAAAAGATTGCCACTTCCTGCATGTACTTCTCAAATAGTCCACTTGTTGTAAAATAACATTCTGACACAAATAAACTGCATTCTCCATTACATTTTTAAGGCCAACATAGCAAAATAAAGGTAATTTGTCCCTACTGACGTCACAGGAGAGGTGGCCGATAGTCTTTGGAGGTATGAGGGGAGGATGGAGGCACAAAATAGAGGCTGGACTTCTACTAAAACACCAGAGTTACAGACTGAAGTTTCTTTTCTTGTCATTGTTGACTTTCTGTTTTCATTTTCTTTCCATTTAGCTTCAGGAAAACCATCTCAGGCACCTCAGAGTTTGGAAAAACATCATGATCTGGGTATTCGACTCTTTCACTGCATGTTTGGGGCTTCTCCTCCATTTTCTGGGTTACCATGGTGACAAGTCCCACCCCAACTAACATATGATTGGCTGAAAAAGGAACGACAGCGAAGCAGTAAAATAAAAAGCAGAAAATAAAACCTTTACATCAGAACTTGGAGGATTATTTCTGTTCTCCTCTAACCAGCCAATCAGACGAGTCCTTTTCCGTCTGTTTCCTGGTTTCCTGCAGGTTCAGCAGCAGATTAAAGGTTAACGGAGCGTCGTAGAGCAGAGGAACAGAAGGAATCCTGAACTCTGAGACAGAGCAGAGCCACCAGGACACGTTTCCAGCAGCAGCAGATCAGACCTAACATGGTCTGTAGCCCACAGTTTAGATCCTGACTCACGTTCTGAGGTTCTGACTTCAGCATTAAATCATCTGCAGCTCAGGAAGAGTCTCCAAGCAGCAGATTATTATTCAGGCTTCATATGATGCTGAAACTGTGTTTGTCTTTATTCAGCACCAGTAATCAGGATATTGTGATTTCATTGTTTTAATGAAGGAAAAAGGAGCTGCAAAAGTTAAATTTGGTATTTTTATATAATTTTAAACATGTAAAATTAGTGTAATTGTTCATTAATGTGCTTCAATCTGTTAAAAAGAAAAGATTATTGGACAGGATGCATTATTATTTTCTAATTTGAAGACGTGAGCACCTGTAAACTACAAGCAACTCCTTTGTAGATGCAATTATTTTCTATTCCAAACTGCATTTAATAAACATCTTTGTTCATTAAACTATGGGGGTTTTTTCATTTTTTTTGTTTTTTCTTTTTGGTCTGTTTTTTAAAAAAAAATTTGGTTTAATTGTTTTTTTTTGTCTCTGTGTTTTGATAACATTTTTGTTGGGGTTTTTTATTTTATTTGTTTAATTTTTGTTGTTGCTTTGTTGGTTCTAGTTTTGTATTTTTTTTATTACATTTTTGTTATTTTATTGGTTTTATTCTTGTGATTGATTGTTGTCGTTATTTGTTTGTTTTTTGTTGTTGTTGTTTGACTACTGCTCTGTTGTTTGTTGTTTTTGTTTGCTGTTATTTTGTGTGTTTTGATTTTATTGTGTTGGGGTGTTTTGTTATTTATTTTTGTTGTTTTGTTGTGGTTGTACTGGTTATATTTTTGCTATATAAAATGAGTAAAACAAGGTTGTTTGTTTATTAACCAATGAGTGATAACGATCAAATGACATCATTTCTCAGCATGGAGCAGTTTGACCTTCAATAATTTAAGATGATTTTTGTAATTTATTTGTTGAATTAGTTTTAGATTTTAAGACAAATGACTTTTAGAATGTCATTAAATGCAGTAT
The DNA here is from genome assembly GCA_027123335.1 of Amphiprion clarkii. NCBI lineage: Eukaryota > Metazoa > Chordata > Actinopteri > Pomacentridae > Amphiprion > Amphiprion clarkii. Next base: position 5,547,192 of record CM049586.1, read on the forward strand.
TAGTGGTGAGATGTGTTTATATTAACGTCTCTAACTGGTTTTAGTGGTGAGATGTGGTTTTATTAGCGTCTCTAACTGGTTTTAGTGGTGAGATGTGTTTATATTAACGTCTCTAACTGGTTTTAGTGGTGAGATGTGGTTTTATTAGCGTCTCTAACTGGTTTTAGTGGTGAGATGTGGTTTTATTAGCGTCTCTAACTGGTTTTAGTGGTGAGATGTGTTTATATTAACGTCTCTAACTGGTTTTAGTGGTGAGATGTGGTTATATTAACGTCTCTAACTGGTTTTAGTGGTGAGATGTGGTTTTATTAACACCTCTAACTGGTTTTAGTGGTGAGATGTGGTTTTATTAACACCTCTAACTGGTTTTAGTGGTGAGATGTGGTTATATTAACGTCTCTAACTGGTTTTAGTGGTGAGATGTGTTTATATTAACGTCTCTAACTGGTATTATTGGTGAGATGTGTTTATATTAGCGTCTCTAACTGGTTTTAGTGGTGAGATGTGGTTATATTAACGTCTCTAACTGGTTTTAGTGGTGAGATGTGTTTATATTAACGTCTCTAACTGGTTTTAGTGGTGAGATGTGGTTTTATTAACGTCTCTAACTGGTTTTAGTGGTGAGATGTGGTTTTATTAACACCTCTAACTGGTTTTAGTGGTGAGATGTGGTTATATTAACGTCTCTAACTGGTTTTAGTGGTGAGATGTGTTTATATTAACGTCTCTAACTGGTATTATTGGTGAGATGTGTTTATATTAGCGTCTCTAACTGGTTTTAGTGGTGAGATGTGGTTTTATTAACGTCTCTAACTGGTTTTAGTGGTGAGATGTGGTTATATTAGCGTCTCTAACTGGTTTTAGTGGTGAGATGTGTTTATATTAACGTCTCTAACTGGTTTTAGTGGTGAGATGTGGTTTTATTAACACCTCTAACTGGTTTTAGTGGTGAGATGTGGTTATATTAACGTCTCTAACTGGTTTTAGTGGTGAGATGTGTTTATATTAACGTCTCTAACTGGTATTATTGGTGAGATGTGTTTATATTAGCGTCTCTAACTGGTTTTAGTGGTGAGATGTGGTTTTATTAACGTCTCTAACTGGTATTAGTGGTGAGATGTGGTTATATTAGCGTCTCTAACTGGTTTTAGTGGTGAGATGTGGTTATATTAGCATCTCTAACTGGTTTTAGTGGTGAGATGTGGTTATATTAGCGTCTCTAACTGGTTTTAGTGGTGAGATGTGGTTATATTAACGTCTCTAACTGGTTTTAGTGGTGAGATGTGGTTTTATTAACGTCTCTAACTGGTATTAGTGGTGAGATGTGGTTATATTAGCGTCTCTAACTGGGTGATTTGTGGACAAAGAGCTGAGTCACTGCTGGATCCATTCAGACTGATGAAGCAGCGTTCTGGTGTCAGTCGGTGCAACGATCTGGATCTGTGTTCGCTGTCATTCCTGCTCCACACTGGAACTCATTCTTTTATTCATTTATTCGTGGTTCCTTTCAATGTGCAGATGTTCAGACAATAACTGACCTTTTGTTTGCTGCAAACCCTCAACCAACGCTGCTGCTCTGAAACATTAAAGTTCCTCTTCCCTCAAAAGCTGCAGAACAGTTTAAGTAGCATTAAATTATTATTAAATCATAAACTACGGATGTTTAAAAACATATTTGCAGAATTTTACACTGAAATATGAAACAGCTCAGGAAATGAGTGAATCCTGCTTCTATCTGTGTCCTAAACCTTCACCTCTGTGCTTCTGGAATAAATACGCCTGTTTGCTATTAAAACCCTCTTTATTTTGTCAATATTTAACAGCTAAAGTTGGACTTTGGAATAAATCAAGAGGGAGACACGACATTAATTACTAACAAAACTGGTTTTAAATATGTATATGTATGTATATTTTATTCATGCAAAAAGGAAAAAATATGCTACTAAACATCTAACATGTTGAACTTGATTTAAAAAGCTCCACCTAATGTAAAGATCCGAGAGATTAGGAGGTTTTGATAACAAAAATAAAGCATTGGTAGATACAGAGTTCAAATTGAATATTATAGATCCAGAATCAGTGACATGAAGAGAAATAAGAGAGAAAATTTCAGGTTTTTATCTCTAATAGTTCCTCAGATGTCGTTCATACAGCCTTAAATTTTAATGTGAATGTGGCCGTTTAATAAAAATAGAACTTGTTCAGTGTTTGATAAATGAAGCTGAAATTTCACAGATATCTTCATAAATTTCTATATTTCATGCTATAAAGATTCCAGACAGATCGAAGATTGCTGAGCAGAGTTTTGAAGTGTTTTTAAACTTTATCTACATGATTTTATCCACCTACTGATCTCTGTTCTATGAACAGACAGAGTTGGTTCTAGAATAAACCATCAGAGTTAAACCAAGTTAATTATTAATCCGACTTTAATGAGCTCAAATCCTCACTGAAGGTCTTTTTCTGCCTCAGATCCGTTTTAACTATAATTATTTTTCCACTTTACTGTTATTTTACAGATTTCTCCCTGATTTGTTCAACTATAAATTACAACTAAATAAACACAGAAAAAAGAAACTTAGATTTTTCTTTTTTATGATTTATGGCATTAGAACTGCGTCATTCTGCACAAAACACATTATTTGTTTATATTTTTGTTGTGATTTGGTTACATGTTTGTTGTTTGTTGGTTGCATTTTTGTCGTCACATGTTTATATTTTTGTTATTTCGTTATATTTTTGTCATTTATTGGTTCTATTTTCATCAGTTGTTGGTTATATTTTGTTGCTATTTGTCGTTATTTTGGTCAATATTTGTTTCGATCTTTGTTATTTGTTTATTTTTTTGTCATTTAATGGTTGCAGTTTTGTCATTATTTGGCTTTATTTATGTTGTTTATTGGTTAAGTTTTTGTTGATATTTGTTTATATTTTTGTTGTCTATTAGTTATACTTATGCTGTTATTTGTTTTGATTTTTGTTATTTGTTTATATTTTTGTCATTTATTGGTTCCATTTTTGCCCTTTTTTGTTAGATTTTTCTGGTTATTTGTTTATATTTTTGTTGTTTTTTCAGTTATATTTTTGTCATTTACTGATTACATTTTTGTCCTTTTTGTTTCATTTTTATTCATTATTTGTTTATATTTTTCTCATTATTTTTTTCATATTTTTGTTGATATTTGGTCACAGTTTTGTCATTTTTTTTGCTGTTTGCTGGTTTGGAGCTGTTGTTTGTTCTTCTGGTTGTTGTTGTTTGGTTTTGTTTAATGGTGTTTTTTTTTGCTTGTTGTTATTTTTTGTACCTTTACTGGCAGATTTTTAAAAATAATTTATTTTATAGGATTTGTTTTTCTTATTGAGTTCTTTGACCTTCATTATTTTAAGTAGATTTTTCACATTTATTTGTTGAATTTGTTTTATAATTTCAGACTAATGACTTTCAGATGTCATTATATTCAGTATCTGTAGTGAAATAATGAGCCGACTTCTTGTCTCTGGTGCTTTATAAGGACGTCTGCAGCTCCACTGACCCTGCAGGACTTTATTTTCTGGTTTCTTTCTGCTGTCTGAGTCCTCGTCAGTAACTTCCCTTCAGTTTTACAGCCTCAGATCATCTCCATCTACACATTCACACCCATCAGCAAATAAAAGCTGCTAGTCGCCTCCAGCTCAGTGTTTGTCTGAGGCTCAGCCGTCCGACGCCAACAACACAACGGTTTCTACGCCGGGCTGAGGTCATGTTTACTCGTCTCTCTACAATACTGAGCTCTGATAATGGATCAGTCCCGCAGAGCTCTGACTCAGCTCAACTGGACTGATTTAAATACCAGCAGGACACTAAAGGCCTCATGGAGCGTAAACTAACAGGAAAAAGTACGACTAAACTCAGATTCAGAGGTCTGGTGAGCTTTTATAGCCGTTAGTAATCATTACATCGCAAAACTGACATCAGCAAGCCGGACTGGAAAAGAATATACACCAATAAATAAATAAAACGAGTCTTTAAAACCGCCTGTTTTGTTTGGACAGAATTAAAATGCTGAAAGATATTTCACCTACAATATAAAACGTCACCAACGTTCCTTGAACTTGCTGTAGAGATAAGAGTGGAGATAGTGAGAGTGGAAGATAAGGTTTGGAAGAGGTTTCAAAGCAACATGATCCTAAAACGGAAACTAAATAAAACTCTAAAGCTTTACTCTTGACCTTATAAGATTCCCTAAAATCCGACTGTGTCTCCTTTAGTTGCTTCCATGACTGTTTAACACCATCAGGGCTGCTGCTGAAAGAATAAAACCATCTTCCACACTGAGGAATACATCTAATATATGGTTCTAATGACAGTCTGGTGCTCCTGCACCAATAATCTGGTAGCAATGTGGATGATCTCGTTAACATTCTCAGCGTTTAGCAGCTTTCCTTCCTGTTTTTAGTCCATATTACATGTAAAATCCTTCCAGAACGGGTCTATAAACGTCCCCGTCCATGTTTGTTGTCGGTTATCTGGTTCTAACTCTTTCATGCCGCCGCCCTCATATCCAGGTCCAGAAACTCTGAGTCGACCTACTGAGCTGATAACCAGCTTCATGAGACGCTTATCAAGACTGCGGTTGTTGGGTTTAGTGATGCCAGATAACGGAAAGAAACTCTGGAAATGTTCAACTCCAGCATGAGTCAGGTGTCTGGTAGAAATCCAACATCTCCCTTTACTCAATTAGTACTAAATTAGAGCAACTATTCTGACAGTAGATTCACCATTTTGAGTCTTTATTGCACAAAAACTAAACTCTCTGGTTTGATTTTCTCCATTGTTGTTTTCGATCTTCTATGATTCTAAACTGAACACATTTGGACTCTTGTTGGACAAAAAAAGACATTTGAAGCTCTGGAAAATGGGCATTAAGACCTTCCTGTCCCATTTTTGGAGAAAATATTGAAGAAAGGCATGCAATAATGAAAAGAAAACCAAAACACTATTACTAGAAGTTGGCTAATAAACATCTGAACCAATATAAAACCAATTGAAACCATTGATGGGATGTTTAAGGCAGCAACTGAACAGTCTGTGTTGAAGTTTTTTTGCTCTAAAGGGGGAAAATATAAAGATTAAGGATCTAAATGACCAAATTGTTGGTCAAAATGAATTAAAAATGAGTTTTTCTGGTTCCAGATTGTCAAGTATGAAGATTAGTTGCTTCTCTTTGAGAGGAAACTGGACAAGTTCAGATGTTGGGTTCCTGTCAGATAAAAAAAAAAAAAAAACCCTTTGAAGACGTTACCTCGAACGTTTCTCACGTCTTTGGTGGAATCCTGCGAATTCCTGTGAATCCTCTCTAGACGCCCTGAACACAAACAGCGGTTCTCCGTTTGCTCTGACCAGAGGTGGAGTCTAACAGTGTTTGTTCTGTTCTAATAAACCTCCTCAGATACGACCAGACAGCCTCCATTTCCCATCACAACCTGTGGTCAACCATTAATGGAGGCATCCAGACAGACACCGACAGCAGCAGGAAAAAGGCTGAAAGTCTGGTTAGAAGAAGGAAAAACCTCAAAGCTTTCAGGACTACACTGGTGTTTAGGAGAAATGTTGACAGAAATGTTCAAATCTGCAGAAGATCCAAGTACAAAAAGGTCGAAGACACGGAAAAAATCTAGTTTCATCCTTTAAAACATTCATCAGCAGGTTTTTCTGACCTTAAACTGGGTTTTTAGGAGGTGGCAAAGCATGACAGAAAGCATATAAAGTAAAGTTAATGAGTCTCTGGTACCTTATCTGACAAAAACTTTCGAATTTTTACAAAATTTGGTGCAAACCGGTGAAGTTTTGATCTGATTTCTGAATAAAAATCACAATTTTAAGCTTAGATTTGGTTAATTTTCCCGATGAAACCATACATCACACATGAGCAGTTCAAGAACCGCATGAAAGATGAAAATCTGACATTTTTTTCTGTTTTGACAGTTTCTGGCTCTAATAAATGCTTTAATTTTGGTAATTTTTAAAATAATTTAACACCCGTTTCAATTCTGTTGACGGACACAACGAGGAGCTGAAACAACTAAACACAGTTCAACCAGCAGAAAAAACACAACAAACTGAGTAAAAAAAGGTCAAACACACACAACAAATCCAGTTGTATCCTTTAAAAACATTCATCAGCAGGTTTTTCTGACCTTAAATTGTTTTTCAGGAGTTGATAAAACCTGAATGAAAGCATCTAAAGTAAAGTTAATGAGTCTCTGGTACCTTAAGTGATGAAAACATTTCATTTTCCTTCGATATTTTCCTCCCAGCCTCTGCTGTGGTCGCCTCTCTGCTCTGTTTAAACACTGCCTGCAGTTCATCTGAAGACTCTGAATGTTTGTCACGTGACTCTTGAGGCGTCATCGTTTCTCAGCTGTGATGAGGAGCAGAAATGTACAGAATCTGGTGCAAACCGGGAAGTTTTGATGTGACTTTTGCGTAAAAATCACAGTTTTAGGCTTAGATTTGGTTAATTTTCCCGATGAAACCACACTTCATACATGAGTAGTTCAAGGACCGTAGTAAAGATGAAAATCTGGAGTTTTTTTCTGTTTTTATGGTTTCTAGCACTGATAATTGCTTTAATTTTGGTAATTTTTTAAAAATTTAGCACGCGCTTTGATTCTGTGGACGGATTTTGGGGTTCAGAGGGTTTAGAAAGTAGAAATCAAACACAACGACGACCTGAAACAACTAAACAACGAGTTCAACCAGCAGAAAAAAACACAACAAACTGCAGCACGATGAACACAAAGAGATTAAAACCTTTTTCAGGTTTAAAGATTTGCAGGAACGTAGCAGAACATGGAAGTGAAAGCAGCTCTGTGCAAAGGGAACATTTTCCTCCTAAAGTCGTCAAATAATCATCAGAGATAATCCTCAGTATTGATCGAAATCATCTTATCAGCTCCGCCTTCATGTCTTCAGGAATGTGAACCCAACTCTTGAATGCAAATCTAACCTGCTGAAAGCCTCGGAGCTGGCAGTCGGGACGAGTTTAAGTCAGGAATTCATCTCTCAGCTTCACTTCTCAACCTCAGATCATTACTCAGCTCAAACATTTGCATAAGTTACCGACTAATCAGGACAGGTTTCCGTCTTCCGATGGTTTTCTGGTGAACTAAACAACGTCGTCCATCGAGTTCTTGGATGTTAACAGACAACAAACCCATCAGCGCTGTGGTTATTCTGTGGATTTAGCATCTTTAGCTGCAGCACGACAAAGAAAATCAGAAATACGACTTTAACTGGACTTCAAAGGGCCGAAGAACCCAAGAAACTGCAAGGAATTCGGTTATTTTAAACCAAAAAAATGCACAAAAAGTCAGATGTTTGGTATCTATAGTCCTAATTTCTCATCAAACTGCTGTAAAAGTCCAAATCTGCAGCCTTAAAACCATCTCAGGTGGTGAAACAGTCACACAAAAAGAGGATTTAAGCTTAAAAACTGAACTATTCACCTGCAGCGCTTCTAGAAATCCACGTCTGGATGAACACAAAGCATGCAAGGTGCAAAATAAAACTCTAATTTCATGTTTTTCTGTGAAGTTGTTTCATCCTGCATTTTTTTTTCCGCTGTCAGTTGGTTTTATGATAAATTAATGAATTGCTCCATCTCTAAAAAGTCAGAAAATGATGAAAAAAATGATTCTTAAAGTCTTAATTCTCTGATTTCAGCGTCTTAAATGTGAATATTTTCTGCTTTCTCTCCTCCTTTATGAGTTTAAAATGAAGATCTTTGCACAAAACGAGGCTTTGACAAATAAAAGTGCAAAATTTATGAAAAACACAAGTTAAAGAGTTTTAATTCTACAGGAATTAATGGAAATGAATGGTTGGAATCAAACTAAAAGCAAAATAAACTCTATTTACAATAAAAGCACAAGAAAACAGCAAATATTCACAATTTAGACACTGAAACCTATTCATTTAGGTCATTTTTGGACATAAAATTTATATTATTTAGACTTAAAACAGCTTTATTCAACATATTTCACCATTTTCAGACTTTTATAGATTAAATAACTAATTTAATAAATCAAAATATTAATATAGACTGAGAATTTCAGCTGTAAATGCAATTATAACAAAAACATTAACTCAGATTTGATGGAAAACACAAGTCAAACAGTTTTAACTATATGGAAAATAATAGAAATCAATGACTGCTTTCAATGTTTCAACAAACTAAAATCAAAATAAAGTCTATTTACAGTAAAAGCACACTGAAAACCACAAATGTTCACAATTTAAAGACTATAATCTATACATTTTCTGTCATTTTTTAATATAAATTACAAATTATTTAACTTAAAATTTAGCTACAATAATTAATCAATCAATTGTCAACTATTAATTTAATATTTTTATAATTGTTTAACTAGTTTAGGTCGTTTTTTAAATAAATCTGTGACAGTTAATTGAATATCTTTGGGCTGCGGACAAAACAAAACTACATTTTAAACCATTTTCTGACCAAACAACTGATCGATTATACTAACTTTTAATCTAAACTTGTTTTTTTAGCTTTAAAAGCAATTTTAATTGGAAACTAAGCAGATTTAATGGAAAGGAAATTAATAAAATCAATGAAAGCTGAGAAAAATATCATGAAACTGCCAAATTAAACCACTAATAGTGAACAAAGTGCAGAGCTGCTGGTTGATGATTTATCTGCAGGTATATGGAGGTAATGTGAAGTCAGTGGGGCTGATTGAGCTCTCTGGGCCACCGTAGTTCTACTATTAGTTCAAAACAGTCTTAAAAACTTACAAAACTTCACTTTAATGTCATTTTTCAGCCAGAAAACTACTGTTTTTCTGAGTAATTTTAGAGTAAACTTGAGTTTTGTGCAGTAATTCAGGACAAACATGAGAAAACTGAGAGTAAACTCGTGTCATATTTAGTAAACGATGACCTTTGAGTTTTATTTTACCAGCTTTAAACTGAGATAACAGTGAAGCTTCTATTTGCATAAAAGAACCGCTTCTAAATAAACGCTGCAGGCTCAGTTTTAATGGAAAACTTTCACAGATTTACGGTTCTTTAGTTCAGTTTTCACTCAGAAGTGAACCAGAACCAACAGTCTGAAGCTCCGGAAGCAAAAACAAACTCAGATTTCTGACTTTAAAGCAGAAATGAGCAGAAAAAAGCCAAAGTGCAGCTTTAAACGTGTCTTTCTGCAGCTGATCCAGTCTTACCTGGTCGTCGCGGTCACCTGTGCAGGAGGAAGCCATGTTGGAGTCCAGGTGAGTCCGGTCCAGATCCGCTTCAAACTCGGACACCAGCCCACATCCGGACACGGCGACCCGCTCCGACCCGCTGACCGACCTCAGAGCTCCGGCGGCGGCCGCAGACAGCAGCTCTGACCCGGGGAGAGAACCAGGAGGAGGAGCGGAGCACCGAGCAGCTGCAGCCCGCCGAGGGAGACTGAAACCCGGGGAGGGAGGCGGACAGCAGGCGGCGGTAAAACCCGCAAATGGAGCCGCAACAAAAACCGCAAGAAGATCCGCAGAACAGATCCAGGATCCGCCGTCACCTTTAGTCACCTGACTTCATGTGAAAGTACTAATAGTGCAGCGTAGAAGTACAAAAAAACATCATGCATGTAAAATGTCCTGAAGAAAAAGTACTAAAGCACATATTTATGTATTTTTTTATTTATTCATAACTGCAGTAGTACAGTATACATCTAAATACAGGTATAAATTCACTTCCTGTTCTGCTTGTATATGTATATATGTACACACGTGGACAAAATTGTTGGTACCCTTCAGTTAATGAAAGAAAAACCCACAATGGTCACAGAAATAATTTGAATCTGACAAAAGTAATAATAAATAAATATTCTATGAAAATTAACCAATGAAAATCAGACATTGTTTTTGAACCGTGGTTCAACAGAATTATTCTAAAAAATAAACTCATGAAACAGGCCTGGACAAAAATGATGGTACCCTTAACTTAATATTTTGTTGCACAACCTTTTGAGGCAATCACTGCCATCAAACCATTTGTGTAACTGTCAGTGAGACTTCTGCACCTCTCAGCAGGTATTCTGGCCCACTCCTCATCAGCAGACTGCTCCAGTTGTCTCAGGTTTGAAGGTTCCTTCTCCAGACGGCATGTTTCAGCTCCTTCCACAGATGTTCAATAGGATTTAGATCAGGGATCATAGAGGCCACTTCAGAATAGTCCAATGTTTTCCTCTTAGCCATTCTTGGCTGTTTCTAGCTGTGTTTTGGCTCATTATCCTGTTGCTAGACCCATGACCTGCGACTGAGACCAAGCTTTCTGACACTGGGCAGCACATTTCTCTCTAGAATACCTTGATAGTCATGAGATTTCATTGTACCTGCACAGATTCCAGACACCCTGTACCAGATGCAGCAAAGCAGCCCCAGAACATAACAGAACCTCCTCCATGTTCCACAGTAGGGACACTGTTCCTTTCTTCATATGTTTCATTTTTGCGTCTGTGAACATAGAGCTGATGTGCCTTACCAGAAAGTTCCAGTTTTGTCTCGTCTGTCCATAGGACATTCTCCCAGAAGCTTTGTGGCTTGTCAACATGCAGTTTGGTAAATTCCAGTCTGGCTTTTTTATCATTTGTTTCCAACAATGGTGTCCTCCTTGGTCGTCTCCCATGAAGTCCACTTTGGCTCAAACGACGGATGGTGTGATCTGACACTGATGTACCTTGACCTTAGAGTTCACCTTTAATGTCTTTACAGGTTGTTCTGGGCTCTTTTGTTATCATTCCTATTATCCGTCTCTTGCATTTGTCATCAATTTTCCTCCTGAGGCCACGTCCAGGGAGGTTGGCTACAGTCCCATGGATCTTAAATTTCTGAATAGTATGTGCAACTGTAGTCACAGGAACATCAAGCTGCTTGGAGATGCTCTTATAGCCTTTACCTTTAACATGCTGGTCTATAATTTTCTTTCTAATCTCCTGAGACAACTCTCTCCTTGGCTTCCTCTGGTCCATGTTTAGTGTGGTACACACCATGTCACCAAACAGCACAGTGACTACTGTAACCCTATAAATAGGCCGACTGACTGATTACTAGTTTGTAGACACCTGTGATGCTAATTAGAGGAAACACCTTAATTGAACATGTCCCTATGGTCACATTATTTTCAGTCTTTTCTAGGGGTACCATCATTTTTGTCCAGGCCTGTTTCATGAGTTTATTTTTTAAAATATTTCTGTTGAACCACGGTTCAAAAGCAATGTCTGATTTTCACTGGTTCATTTTCCTAGAATTTTTATTTATTATTACTTTTGACAGATTCAAATTATTTCTGTGACCATTGTGGGTTTTTCTTTCATTAACCAAGGGGTACCAACAATATTTGTCTACGTGTGTAGTGTTTATTATTTATATATATATATATATATATATATATATATATATATATATATATATATATATATATATATATATATATATATATATATATATATTTGTTTTTTTTTAAATTACCTTTTTGTGACTCATCTTTTTTCAGACCCGACTGCTAAAAGTGTTGTATCTTATATGTGGTGTTTTGTGTTTATTTCTTCTTAATGAATATTCATTCTGATTACTGCATCTGCAATCGTTACTCGTTAATCGTTACTTCTCCAAGATTGAAGCTTCAACTTTAAATAAAACGCTTTAAAAATAGACTTAAGTCACTTATTTGTAGCCTTAAAGTGAGCAGATCCTGAGTTTCCTCCTTGAATCATGAGTCTCTCAGTTAAACCTGTCCTCAGTATCAGAGTTTCTGTTAATGATTCACAGTTTTTATTCAGGAAGTTCAACCTTTTAGTAATAAAACTGAAGCTTCACTTCCTGTAATGTTTACATCTGAACACATGGGGGCAGCAGAGACCCAGAAAAATGGACTGTTATCGCTCTAAATAATATCTATTACCCCTCAGAAAGGTGAAATGTTGGTTATTTTATCGAACAAAAAAGTCATTTATCCACACCTGAAGAGAATAAGCTGCTCTGGTGCATTGTGGGAAATGTATTGTTATTTATGGTGTAATTTTTACCTCAATAATTAACATTTTGGGGATTAAATTCCAACAAAAATGACAGAAAATACAGCTTTACTTCTCTATGACACATATTACAACCCTACAGTGTTATTTATGGTGTGGTTTTATTCAAGTAATTTACATATTAGGCACTAAAACCCAAGAAAAATAAAATTAAATATGACTAACTGACTATAATGCATATTAAGGTTGTATGTTGTTATTTATGGTGTGATTTTACCTGAATAATTTACATTTTGGGGATTAAATTCCAACAAAAAATACATAAAATAAGACTTTACTTGACTGCAATATATGTTAAGACTGAGGCCCTACAGTGTTGTTAATTAGAGAATCACAGAATTAATGTAATATTATATCCAATACTCCACAGTATTATATATGGTATGATTTTACCTGAACACTTTACATTTTGGGGATTAAATACCAACATAAATGACAGAAAACACGACTTTACTTGTTTATAATACATATAAACACCATACAATGCTATTTATGGTGTGATTTTATTTGAGTAATTTAAATTTTAGGGACTAAAACCCAATAAAAACAATAAAAAAATTTGACTTTGCTTTGCTATAATGCATATTCAGACCCTACAGTGTTATTTACGGTGTGAATTTCCATGAAAAATATACATTTTGGGGAATAAACCCAACAAAAATTACACAAAATATGACTTTACTTGGCTATAATGCATACTAAGACCCTACAGAGTTATTAATTATGGAGAAAAACCTAAATATTATAGTATAGCTGAGACTCTACAGCATTATTAATTACAGAACATAACCTAAATATTAAACATATTAAAGCTAAGACCCGACAGAATTATTAATTATGGAGATTAACCTGCTCCATTTTCTCAATGCAAACGTAAAAATAAACAACTACAAGATTATAATTAGAACATGTAACACTATGAAATAAATTTAAAGTATTTATGAAGTATTTATGAAGTACAGTAGAACTTATGCAGCTGTTAAAGGATGATTTTGTCAAAAACCCCAGAACTTTAACATCATCTCCATAAGGTTTGCTTTACTGAAAACTTAAACTGTAGTCGACATTTTAAACTATTTTACCAGGAAGGTTTAGCAGAAAGAAACACACCCACAGTAGAAGAGTTCTTGGTTTATTGAGTTTATTGGATGTTGGAGTCGATGAGTTATTGGTTTATTGAGTTTATTGGAAGTTGGAGTTGATGAGTTGGTATGGTTGGTTGGAGTTGATGAGTTGTTGGTTTATTGTGTTTACTGGATGTTGGAGTCGATGAGTTGTTGATTTATTGAGTTTATTGGATGTTGGAGTCGATGGTTTATTGAGTTTATTGGATGTCGGCGTAGAGTTTGTCAATCTGAGGCTGGAACAGAGTTTTGAGTTCGGCTCTCTTGGCCTTCAGCGTCGGCGTCAGCAGTCCGTTCTCGATGGTGAACTGCTCTGGATGGAGGTAAATGTCCTTCACCTGCAACAAGAAAACACAATCCTGATAAAAGAGAGTGTATTTGCACCTATTTGCACCTTTGTTTAGCCAAATGCAGAAAAAAAAACTGGGCGAAAATGAGGATTTGGGGTCAAAACGGACGAGTAGTAATACACATTTTGACCACTAGAGGGCGAACAGAGGCAGATTTAACCAAACTGAAAACCTGAATTAAAATGTTATTTTATCGTTTTTATAAAGTTATTCCAAACTATTAATGAGATTCAGGTCAAGCAGAGCAGATTATTTCAGAAACAAATGGAAAAAAATGTGTACATTTGGCTGATTTGACAAATTTCTTTAACAGTTTTTTTTAATCCCATTAAAATTCATTGTTGGTTCATTTTTACTGCGATATAAAGTTCTGAACAGAACAACCATGAGTAGAAAGACAGAGAATTTTACAATGTCTTTTGTGCTGAATTAGAAAGTTTTGATTAAAATAAAGATTTTTTTAAAAAATTTAAATAATTTTCCTCTCAGTCTAAAATTGTCCAAATTAACTCAAATGTCTCAAATTACTTTAAACTAGTTTTAAAAAAAATGAATAAAAATGTTTTCAAAATGACCATTTTTGAGTCATTGTGGACAATTTGAGTGATTTTTGGGTAGTTTTAGACCAGTTTTAAGTGTCTTTTCATGAATTCTACAAAGATGTTTCACCATGCTGAATGTATCTCCAACAACTTCATCCTCTGTTCACCGTTTCTGAGCCATGCTGCATTTATTTATTGCTCAGTTATGTATAATTTTCCATTTTGTGTCCTTACTTGTCTCCTCTCTACCGAAGAACACATAATTTATACAGTTTATTTATAGAATTTAATGAAAAATGGCATATTTTGGTCATCTTTTAAAATTAGATGTAATTTCAATGAAAAATCACAGTTTTAAGCTTAAAGTCGGTTAATTTTCCCAACAGAACCACATAATGATCATCTGTTAACAGACCTTGGAAAGTTGAAAACCCAACGATCCCTTCAGTTTTTACCGTTTCTGGCTGATAAATGGTGTAATTTTGGTCATTTTCTAAAAGATAACTTGCATTTGAAACCCACCAGTAGGTTTTGGGGTTCATACAGTTTAATTAATAATTAAAAACTCCAAGTTAACTTCCTGTCTGAGTCTTTACCTGCTCGAAGGACTTGAGTCCAGCTTCTTTTCCCAGTTTGGTCATGTCTGAAATAATGGCCTTCTTCACTTCCTGCAAACAAACAAAAATCAATACATCATCGTTAGAAACACTCAAATAAAGAAGCTTTCAGTGAACGTCTCAGTCTAATTGCTGGATTTTTAATAAATGGGATTTGCATATGTGAGCTTAAGGAGTTCTACAGTAACTGGAAGGTTTTTGTGTCCATGATCAGGTTTCCTTCATGTGTCTTTGCTGGAGCTTCGACAGAAAATAATCCGCCTTAAGTTTGTTTGTTTTGCAGAATCGGAGACAGAACATTACTGTTTTCTTGCAGAGTTCTTCGATGGATCCGTGGCAGCCGAGATCTTTGGCGAAACCCGGCAGGACTTCAGGGTCGGGAACCACGATGGCCACCAGGCAGGACTGAGGAGGAAGTAATCTGATTACCAGAGGCAGAGTTTAATGTATTTACTGTAGTAAAAACAGGATGTAAAGACGGCGTTTGTACCTGCAGACTGTCTCCGTGAACAAACACCTGGGCCACCGGTCCACTTCGTCCGTAGACGTTCTCGATCTTCTCCGGAGCGATGTACTCGCCCTGAGCCAGCTTAAAGATGTTCTTCTTACGGTCGACGATCTTCAGAACTCCACTCTGACAGAAAAAAAACAAGTTTAACTGTAACATAACTGTAAATTTATAGAATTAACAGTTAAAAGTAAAAACCAAAGGGAATATGTGCTGCAAAATTAGCATTAGCATGTTAAAAATGAAATGCTGCATTAAACGGTAAAAAAATGGCTGGAAATTGACCATTTTTAGAAAAACTACTACCTCTATGGAAACAGAACTACCATAAAGAAGTAGAGAGAACTTTAAAATGTCTTTTATGCTAAATTTGAAACACTACTGTCCATCATCTGCAGAGAGATGTTTCACCATGCTGAATGTGTCTCCAACATCTTGCTTCTCTGATTACTGTTTTAGAGCCATGCTGCATTTATTTTAGTGTTTTATTTTAATATCAAGAGCACTTTGGACAAGTTCTAAGTCATTCTGGACAACTGAGGGGAACAATTTGTTGTGAAATTAGCGTTATTAATCTTGTGTCCATACATTAAATTGAGATATGGCATTAAATAGTAATAAAAATGCTGTAAACTGACCATTTTTAGAACGGCTTTTAATAATTAAACCAGAACAATCAACATGTTTTCTAGTATGCATCTAATGATGACTTGGGATGATTTTCAGGAGAATATTGCCTTGAAACGTACTGAAAAATCAACATCTTTCTAATGATTTCATCAGTTTTGTACACAATACGTTTCAACAAGTGCTTCATCGTGTTTTGCAAATATTTCTTTTTATTAAATTTCATTTACTTACATCAAAAATGAATGAGCAATCAAATCCATGTACATCTATGTGACTTAGCCAAAAGTTTGATCAGCCTGATGCAAAATTAACAAAAGCATGATATGTACGGATAAATTAATAAAAACATGTGAGTATTAATCTCAAAGCCACGTGAGGGAGTTGATGCTGCTCCAACATGAAGCTAATGCTAAATCTGTTAGCATTAATGGCATCAATATATACTTAAGTACCAAAAGTTAGGTTCAACTTTTAGGTTCCACTTTCTATTTCTAATGGACGGTGCTTTGATGTAACGTCTGCTCTTAAATGCTTTTTTGAATTTTTAAAAAACGACTGGGATTTTACTGTCATGCATGAATTTGTTTTCATTATCGGTTTAATTTGGTTTTTGTTCCTCAGTTTATAAATTCCTTTTTATTGTCGCCAAGCGAAGTAAAAACAGCAACTTTCGGAGCAACTAATGAACCTCAAAGGAAGTGAAAACAGATTCTTCTTCCAGCTCTGAAACTCTAATTCCACCTTAAATCCTCATTCCTCAAACATTAAATTTCCAGGCCTTAAAGGGCTTCATCCCTGTGCAGGAGAATCTGTGGTTATTCAGTCTCATTTTAACTTATTTTCGTGTCGTGGGGAAGAAAAAAAAGAAGCGGTTTCTTACCGGAAGCCATTTTCCGATGTCTCCGGTGTGAAGCCAGCCGTCTTCATCCAGAGCCTCGGCAGTTTTCTCAGGATCTTTCAGGTATCCTTTAAATACATTTTTGCCTTTAATACAGACCTGGACAAAACAAACAAAGAAGACATGAAACAGTAATACAGCATGACATCAGTAGACCGTTAAATATATTTTACATCAAAGCTCTCATAGCTCCAACACTAGTGCTGTAAAAAGTACATTTACTCAAGTACTATGGTTCTGTTTTGGGGGTTTGCTGCTACTTTATTCTACAAATATTGTACATTTTACTCCACTACAGTCATTTTATAGCTTTAATTTCTTCATAGGTTCAGATTAAAAACACAAAAAATATGATCAACAAGTAAATCATGATGTATTTTTGTTGGAAAGACACAAAAAGACACCTTGTTTTTACATTAAGGTGAAGATTTAAGATGACTTGAGGTCGGTATTTTATTCATTCGGAGGGAAATTCAAGAAACCAGCAGCATATTAAACATACAGAATAAACATAAATAAGGTCTTTGAACAGTATTTCTACACTAAAGTATTGGTACTTTTACTTTAATAAAAGACCAAACTAGTTCCTCTGCCACTCTGGGAAACTAAACACCTTTAATAATTTATTCTTTAACATGTTTATGGTTCAGTTTCCTTTAAAAACAGGCGTAACACAATAAGATGATAAAAACAATGATATGTACTTAAATTTTTGTCTTTAAAACACAACGTCATGGACTAATATCTTAGTGTTTCGGGTCCCGCTAACCTAGCATTAGCTGTTTCTGAGTTTACTAAAGTGTCACAGAAATTCATCCATGGATGGTTTTCAAACAGGAACAGCGAATTCACTTTACTGTCAAAAGGTGAACTAATGTAGGATAAAAGTTGTAATCCAAAGTTATTTTCATGTTTTTGCATTTACTGAAGAGTTTTTATAACAACAAGGTCCTAAAAAATCCAGATTTCTTAGTGGATTCTTGCATTTTTATTCATTTTTGGACATAAAGTCAGACTGAATTTAAGTCATGTGCTTCATTTTTGTGCATTCTGGTTCGATGGACTGAAATGAAGTTCAGTTTTTGATGCAAAGTTTAAACATACTAAACTCCACTCTGAATTCTCATGAACTCACCTCTCCTTCACCGTTTGAAGCAAAATAGTTCATGTCTTCGACATCCACCAACTTCACAAAGTTACAAGGCAGAGGAGCCCCGACATGACCTGTGAGAAAACACCATAAAAAGTTAGTTTCACCTCCTTTTAAAGTGTGCTTTTAAAGGAGAACGTTCCAAACTTCACCTGAATCATCGGCATAGCTTCTCAGTGAGGTAATCGGTTCTGGTTGTGTTTCTGAGCTACATACCTGATGTGGCGTCCCCCGGCAACGAGAAGGTGCATCCGGCCGCACACTCCGTCTGACCGTAACCCTCAAAGATCTATGAGAACCAGAGAAACCGGGTCACCGTGACAACAGGAAACAGTCCTACACCGTTCATCTCAAGAAACACCAGCATTAAAACGGCATCAGGCTCCTTTTATTGGACCTCAGAGAACAGAACAGCACATTAGAAGACCGATATGCAACTTAAATCCCAGAAAACCCTGAATTTAATGACGTTTGTTTGGTTTTAAGGGATAATTCGGGGAAGAAGAGCACGGAAAACTCCTAAACGTTGAGTAAACATTACATTTTGGCACATTTCTGCACTTAAACCCCTAATTATTTGTACACATGGCAAAACTTTGATTAAAAGTGAGTTTTTATTTGACCAAGAGGTTTTTTTTGGCTTGAAGACACAAACAAGCAATAAAATACACCTTTAGCCATCTTGGTAGTCAAAACTATCAGTTTTTTACTAAAATCACCACATTCTGGGTCTTTCTTCAGGTTTCCATTGGGGTTTAGTTCCTCTCTGTGATGATCTTCGGCTCTCTGAGGTTGAATCTTCATCACTCTGATTCTTCAGTTCTTCCACAGATTCTGGACTCCAACATCTTCAGATTGTTTTCTGGTTATTGTTTCTTCACCACTTTGGCTTCATGTTTCAGATCTTTATCTAGTTGGAAGTTTTTCTGCAGACTGTCTCATGTTTTCTTTCAATATCTTCACGTTGACACTGTTTTACTTTGACGACACCGAAAAACTCCTTAAATCATCTCATTCTCACCATGTTTGACGTGTTGATGGAGTTCTTGGGGTTGAGTTCTTATATTTCGACCACAGAACTGATAAACAGCAGCTTGCTCCTTTGTCTACTAGTTTAGTCTTCCTTGGTCTTCATGGAGATCAGCCTTGTCCAGTCCAGTCTGGCTGAGATGTTTCTACCAGAACTGTTGACATTCATCAGGATCATCTTGGTGCTGATCCTTGGATTCTTCTTGGGTCACTTTTATCTTCCTACCAGCTCTTTGAGGTTCTTAACAGTGTGGAACTCCTACAGCCAGATACCTGGAGTCCACCAGGACCACAGCACCTCCTCCTCTATGCTTCTAATTATCACTTTTATACGTCTCTACCTCTGTCCCTCTATCTCTACCTCTACCCCTCTACCTCTTCCTCTTTACCTCTTCCCCTCTACCTCTATCCCTCTATCTCTACCTCTCTACCTCTTCTGTCCCTCTCAACCCGCCCGGCCAGCAGGCAGATGGGTCCCCCCACATTAGAGCCGGGTTCTGCTCGAGGTTTTTTTCCCTGTTAAAAGGGTGTTTTCCTTGCCACTGTCGCCTTTTGGCTTGCTCTGGGGGTCAGGCATATGGGTTCTGTAAAGTGTCTCGAGACAGTTTGACTGTAATTGGCGCTATATAAATAAAATTGAATTGAATTGAATTCAATCCTGAATGCTGACTTTTTAAAACTCTTTTTATTGTAAACACCAGTAATTTTTGCAACTTATTTCTTCAACCAGCACAATTTGCACATTCATTTCCTTATTTTCTTAAATGTAACATGTGAGCTGTTGGACACCTTGAATTTTCCCAAGAAGATGAAGAAAGTATGTATCGAAGTATCCATCCATCCATCCATCCATCCATCCATCCATCCATCCATCCATCCATCCATCTGTACCTCCATTGAATCTATCCATACCTCCATCATTCATCCATCCATCATCTATCTAATCATCCATCTATCTATCTATCCATCCATCCATCCACTATCTATACCTTCATCTATCTATCCATCCATCCATCCATCCATCCATCATCCATCCAGCCCCACTGAAACCTTAAACACTTGGATTTGGCTCTGTAGTCATGTCTTCTATTTGGCCGGTAACTACTGCATCAGTTATTATCATTTTACAGTGTATTACAACGCTCTAGAACATGCTACAAACTAGCAGGAACATTTTGAATGGTATAGAAGCTGCACTTTCTGAAAATTTGCAACAATTTCCAGCAATACAAACAATTCCAGACAGTAAAAATGTAAAAATATACACAGAAATAGTTCAAATTCAACATTATCATCTCTAATAGGGCATCTTATTTGTCTTTTATTGAGCGTTTCCAGAAAGAAGATGCCAGCTGATCGATTAAAAATTCACTTGCAATTGAAAGTTGACGTGAATTTGAACTATTTTGGGGACTCAGAAGAACCGTTGAGGTTCCACACTGTCAGGATTATGCATTCCTTACCTGGCAACCCAAAGCAGCTCTGAGGAAGTTGAGGACTGACGGAGATATCGGTGCAGCTCCCGTCACCATGATCCGAACCCGACCTCCCAGAGTCTCCTGCAGTCCAAATCCAACACATTTCCCTTTAAAGAACACGTCTTCTACAGGATGAAGAGTTCTTTAAAGCTGAAGTCGTACCTGGACTCTGTGGAACAGGAGTTTGTCCCAGATGCTGTTCTTCCTGATGATGCCGTCCTTTACTTCAGCGTACTTCCTCTCCACAGCAAAGTTTAGCAGCCATTTCTTGAAAGGCGTCGCAGCTCCGCTCTGAACCTGGAGAAAGAAAAAAAAGCTAAAATTGAAGCCAGAAGTTTAAAACAGAATGTCAGGAAGCAGCTAAGATCACTCACCCTGTCGTAGACCCGGTTGAGGAGTCGAGGAACGACCGGGAAAATGGTGGGCTGGAGGGTTTTCATGTCGTCTGGCAGCAGCCGGATGTCACCCTGGAAGAACCCCACCCTCGCTCCGACTCCGTACACAATCGTCTGCACAAAACAACACAAGAAATCATAAAAACCCAACAGAGGTCCTTGTAAAGACCCTGAATGAACCTGATCCTGTCTGGACTTTACCTGTACGACCCTCTCAAACATGTGAGCCAGAGGCAGGAAGGAGATGCTGACGTCCTGAGAGTTTGGAAAGACAGACGACTGCAGGATGGACAGAAGCTCCATTAGCATCCAGAACATTTCAGGTAAAAACAGAAAAAGGATCCAGTTTAAATCACACGAACCTCAAAGGTTTTCAGGACACCGGCAGCATCTGAGACAACGTTCTCGTGAGTCAACATGGCTCCTTTAGGGTTTCCTGAAAGAGACGCAAAAAGATTTAACCTTTTTGTGGCTCACAAATTTAATTTCTGTTCATGTTTAAAGCAGAAGTTCAGACTTTGCTCACAAACGGTTGGTGGATGGATGAATAATGGTCTGGATTACAGGTAAATGTGGTAAATATAATGGAAATAATAGAACAACTTTGAATAATGGGTCAAAACAAACTAAATGTTTAGTAGAAGGTCATCAAGTTTACTGGTTTATGTTTAAAGACAGTTTTTAGAGAACAGAAAAGGTTATACGCTTGGAACTTCACATATTTCTCATAATTTTATCTGTTTTCATGCAGTAAATTGCAAGAACGGAATAATTGTAACTTTTTTAACAAAATTTGTTTTACATTTCAGTTTATTTATTCGAAAAAGGACAGTGAACATTTATTACCACTGAAATAAATCTACTAAAAGGCTCATTTTCCACCTAAAGTCCTTTTTTTTGCTGCTATTCATGCAAATTTCATAATAGCACAAAATGCACAACCATTAAATCAACCTACGTTCTAATAAAAGCCATAAAATGCAGTTAAATAACACAGTTAAAAACACTGATTTATGAAGATAATCTAGGTAAACAACAACATTGCCGACATTTGTTTGTTCTTAATAAACCATATGTTTAAATTATTTAAATTGCTTTCATGAAAACTGATTTTAATAACCTATTGGGGAAATGATAAATGAAAATACATCTAAAAGGAAATGCAAAAAGCCTCGAACATTCACTTATTTAGTGCTAAATGTAGCAATTACAGAGTTAATATGATGATTACAGATTAACTGTCTTAGTTTGGATGCTAACTTTTGCTAATAAACACAGAAAAATTTAAATTCCTGGTTTTGAAAATTCAGAAAACTCCAACACAAAGCTTCAGTGAAATGCTTCTGTTCATTTTTGTTCTTCACGTGTTAAATTAAAAGATCTTTTTCGGCAGTTTGGGGACATCTGTTACATCTGGGCTTTTTAAGCTTTTGCATTTTATTTTGCAGAATTAAAAATAACACAGAAAGTAGCTGAGGTCAGCTGGAAGACGTCTCGACTACACAGTGAACAATGACATTAAAAAAAATTATAAAAGTATTCTGATTACATGCAAACTGACTATTTTCTTTTTTAAGGGCAGTGAAATTAAAATCTTAGACATTAAAACACTTTTTCCCAAAAAAACAAAACAAACAACAGAAAGTGAATGTAGCACAATCCAAGGTGGCGTACAACCAGAGAATGGAAACGAAGCTGTCTTACTCGTATAGCGCCGTGCGACGACGTATTCATCCGCTCACCAACTAGTTCCTGCATGAAATCTGTTTTAACGTCGCAAACGCCGTACGTTGGAACGATGGAACAAGACCTTCTTTTAAAAATTATGGGAATGTATCCACGAAACGTCGTAAACCGAGGACCTACTGTATTCCAAACTCAACTCTTCATTTCTACGCTGATGACACCGTCCTATACTGAACATCCACTCCTGCAGGTGACGTGGAAACAATCAGACATAAAAGAAGTTGAATAAGAGTCAAACTAGTGCAGTTTTAGATAAACTTGTTTCATCAAGAATCTGTAAAACCAAAAAAACATTACAGATAATCTTCAATCTGTGATCTTTCTGTTAGTAGTTCTTTGCTCATTTCTTTCAGGATTTATAAAATTCAACCTGCAGATGAAAGAAATCCAACCAAATGCTTCTTAATAATCACCTGTAGTCCCGCTGGTGAAGCAGATGATGCTGAGGTCTTCTGGTTTTGGAGGCTGTTGTGGAATAAAATCATCTGATCAGAACGACATGCAGCTGATTAAATGTCTGAAACTAAACTCGTTGGATGACTATCAGAAACTTACGGCGGGTTTCTGCAGGTTGCTCTTCCCTAAAGCCTGCAGGACAAAAACAGAAGCTGCCCTCAGTCACACTGAATGTTTTAACCGTTAGTAGAACATCTGGACCAGATGTTGAGCTGACAAACTCCAGCAGATTTCAGGTTTACCTCCATGTCCTGCAGGGACACGACATTGACGCCACACTTGGTTCCTCGATCCACCATCTCAGAGCTGAAAGTGTCCATGACCACGATGGTTTTCAGAACCGGAGTCTGGCCTTTCTCCCGGTTCTGCAGTAGAGTTTCTGCTTTCTTCTGGTTGTCACAAATCACCGTGGAGATCTCAGCTGGAAGAACAAAAAGACCTCAGATGGATCAGCAGTGAAACAGAAGGTTTAAAAGCGGTTAAAGCTGATGAAAAGGAAAGTAAATATACTGGATTAACCTGCAGGCTGGTCGAAACTGTAGACCAAACTGTATAAAAACTGGATTTATAGGCAAAACAAGCAGCAATACTTAACTATCTGAACTCCAAAACCCACCAGAAAGTCCAAACGTTCTGTTATTTTAGGGAAAAAACTAAAATGTGAAAATTACTAAATCAATATTCCTCTAATTTCTTTCTTTGTCTATAAAACTGTCAGAAAATATAACCAAATCTAAGCCTACAATTGTGATAGTTCATTAAAATCATTTTATTCTACATTACTTGTTTAAAAATTCACCAAAAATAAATCAATTGCTGTACCCAGATTCAGTAAAATAAATAAATAAATAAATAAATAAATTCTGCACTTCTTGATGCAACCGTGAAGCCATTAGTGTCTCAGCTGTGACCAACGGTCTATTAGCAAAAATTCAGGGACTTTTGGGCTGAACTGCAGGCAGTGTTTCCACAGGAGGAAACATCTGGAGCCACATGTTTTACGGTAATGAAAACACCTCTGGGTGCTTTGCATGTTGATTTCAGGAGTTTTTTCCATTTCTGTAAATAATTCAAAAGGGTAACTTAAATCTTTTTGTTTGTTTTTTAATGACACTATCCAGAGTGATGGGAAAAAAGGTCAGAAATGGCTCAAGATTTGTTGAAAACTATCACGTGAAGATGTTTTATAGCTAAATCCCTTCGCTATAAAAGCTACTGGATAAATTTAAAAAATGCAGCAGAAACAGCGAACAGAGGAGCAAGTTGTTGGAAAATCCATCCAGCATGGTGAAACATCTCTCTACAGATGATGAGCAGAGTAGAGAGGAAAAGTCTGAAAACATGGAGATATTTCAATCTTAAAATGATAGAAAATGTGTCCAAAATGAGAGAAACCTTTCAATAATGTTTTAAAAATATTGTTAAAATTGGTTTAAATTTGTCTAAAATAACATAAAATCATCCACAATGAGTCAAAAAATGGTTCAAAATGACTGAAAAGTTGTCCTAAAACAATCAATAAAGGAAAATCAAACCTACTGGATGAATAAGAGCAGAACTGTTGGAGATACATCCAGCACGGTGAAACATCTTTCACTGAAATACATGTAGTTTGTAGAGGTTGTAAAAATGGAAATAATAAAATATCTGTAGCATATGGAGCCACCATGTTTTCCAGTGTTGGAAAAATGTGCTTTTAGTTTTCAGATTTACGGCGTTCTAACTTTTCTCTCTCCTCCTCCTTGGTTGTTCTGTTTCCATCAAGGTTCAGGATTTTATAATCGAGTGGAAAATGAACCAACAATAAAAACGGCCAGAAACTAACTGATGTGGGTTCAGCAGGTTCCTGAATGTACAGAGGAGGAGCTCAGGCTGGAGATCAGGCTGATCAATTAGTGAGAACAGATTAAAGGTCCCGGCGGGGATCAGCCGGTTCCTGGATCAGTAATTAGCAGCAGGAGAAGCTCCGGTTACCTTGGTCGATGATGAAGACGAGGGCTTCAGTTCCCAGAGTGTCGTACAGAGGAACCACCACCATGGAGTAGGTGTAGCAGGCCAGCTCGCTGATGATCCACTGGAACAGACACATGACGAGTTAGAACACCACAAACTAGACCTGGAACATCTTTATGGACCAGAAACTAGACCCTCTTTCCAGAACCAGATCTCACCTCGGGTCGGTTCTGAGCAAAGACGCCGATAAAAGTGTCTGAGCCTGACTTCAGGCCTCGATGGAGGAGTCCTGATCCGAGGTGTTCCGCTCGGTCCGACACCTTTAAAGGCACAGAACTGAGTTAAAACCAGCAGAAGTTCAGGTTCTTCCAGAGTCTAAAGGTTCTGCTGGGTTACCTGTCGGTACTTCAACCACTGGTACGGCCGACCCAGTTTCCTGTAGCCCAGACACGGACCGTTACCTGAGAACCAACGGTGAATTTAGAGCAAATGAAAGTCACATTTAAAAACCCTTAAAAACTGAGCTGAACAAAAGTGTTGTAGAAATAAAACAGCAACAGAAGAACGAAAAGACAAATGAGAATGAAAGAAGATTGTAAAATGAGAATAAAGAGGTTTGAAGGTGTAAAAAATTTAACTGATCTCTAGTTTTATTTATTTAAATAATGAAAATAACTACTGGCAATTTTAGATCATTAATTTAAGTATGTCAGCTTCATATTTATCCTCTTTAAATCAGTGATTTAAAGTGTTTGCTTAAATTACAAACAAAAATTAAAAAGAAAAAAGAAAAATGAGGCTATAAAAGGCAATAAAACACAGACAAGTGTGAAATAAATTTAAAAATAAATAAAAAGGTTTAAAAGTGTCATAAATGTATTCCAGTGTGACTGATATGTACTTTTGCTTATTTAAAGTTTTAAAAGCATCCAGTGGATATTTTAGGTCATTTATTTATTAACTTTATTTATATCCTTTTCAAAACTGTGTTTGTCCAAATACATAAAAAATTTATTCAAAATTTATTCATTTAAATAATTAAATCAATGTTGTAGAAGATAATATATAAAAATATAATAAAAAATAATAAATATAAAACACACTAACAGACAAAGGTGAAATAAAACCCAATAAAATCAGAATAAAAAGGTTTTAAAGTGTCATAAACTTATTTTTTTCCACTTTGATTCATCTGTAGTTTGATCTATTTAAATGAATAAAATAACTAGTTGTGATTTTAGGTCATTAGTTTGACTACATCACCTTTATATTTAAATTTAAAGTGTTGTTTCTATGAGAATAAAGTGTCTGTTTACCCGAATATGTCAAAAAGTCTAATTTATTCATGAAGTCATCTTTATACACTACCGTTCAAAAGTTTGGGGTCACCCAGACAATTCCATGTTTTCCATGAAAACTCACACTTTTATCCATGTGCTAACATAACTGCACAAGGGTTTTCTAATCATCAATTATCCTTTCAACACCATTAGCTAACACAATGTAGCATTAGAACACAGGAGTGATGGTTGCTGGAAATGTTCCTCTGTACCCCTATGGAGATATTCCATTAAAAATCAGCTGTTTCCAGCTAGAATAGTCATTTAAAACATTAACAGTGTCTACACTGGATTTATGATTCATTTAATGTTATCTTCATTGAAAAAAATGCTTTTCTTTAAAAAATAAGAACATTTCTAAGTGACCCGAAACTATTGAACGGTAGTGTAAATCTCAGTGACCAAAGCTAAAAGGAAACCAGTGTTTATTACCTGAAACCCTCTGACCCCTTTTGAAAACCTCGTAGACGGTTTTGGCGTCTTCGTAGAAGTAAGACATCAGGTTGTTGTTGTCCTCCATCAATGCAGCTTTTCTTGCACCACCCTAAAGAAGTCAAACAGCAGTGTTGTGTGGATTCATCCAGGTCAGGAATCATTGGAGTTTAAGTAGAAAGCAAGTGGACTTCTCTGGTTTGGGTTCGTCAACACAAGAAGAACCTTAAAGAGGAGTCCATTAGCTTTCTACTGGAGCTTCTAGGAAACCGGCAGCATTGGACTTCATGGATTCACAGTTTCAGTGCAGTAAACATCCAGAAATATGCTCTTCTGTTAGTTGAATCTGAGCTAATTTCCATTTAACTGTAAAAACACTCACTAATCCCTTGGATTTTCTACCCAGACATCTCAGCGGTGTTCACCTTGATGCCCACGCTTTGGGAGATTGGTGGGGTTTCAGTCACTGACTAATTTTTTGGTCATTTTGGACAATTGTTTTTCAGACATTCAGAGAGGTTTAAGTCATTTTAGACATTTTAGCCATTTTCCAGATTTCTGAGTCATTTTCAATACGAATAGTTCCATATTTAGGGCCCGTACAGTCTTTGTCTCTCTATATTGAGTTTAAAAATGTCAGAAACTATTTGAAACTTATCCAAAGTAACATAAAATTGTCCCAAACGGCTCAAGAATTGTCAAAAATTGACTTAGAATTGGTCCAAAATGAGTCAAGAACTGTTCAAAACAACTCAAAAACAGTCCAAACGTACTTAAAGTAGCTGAAAATATCCGGAAATTTGTCAATTTAAACTAGATTTGAGTCATTAAGGTAAATTTAAGTCATTTTGGATGAGTTTTAAGCCACATTTCAGTCTCTGCTGATTATCTGTACAAAGATGTTTCACCATGCTGAATGGATCTCCAACTTCTTGCTCCTCTGTTCGCTGTTTCTGAGTCATGCTGCATTTATTTTATTCATCCAGGAGCTTTGGTTTTCGTCTCATGATAATTTATGGACAAACTTTGAGTCATTTTGAGCGATTTTTTAAAATTATTTTGGAGAAATTTGAGCCACTTTCAACAATTTTCTCCGTCGTTTCAAACAAGTTTCAGTCATTTTGGACCAATTTTCACTGACATTGAATGGATTTTTCATGGATTTTGTACCTTGACATCTCGGTGGTGTTTATTTAATGTTTACCTTGATGCCCACGGTCTGGCGGCTGAGGTCGGTGGGGGTTCGGACAGGATTGGGTCTGGAGTTGAGGTAAAACAGGGTTGCGGCTGCCAGAGCCAGCAGGGAGACGATGGCCGACGTAGGCAGAGGGCTGAAAAGCAGCTGGGAGATGAAGTCCATGGTGCAGAGCCTGAAACATCCGGAAGCATCAGGATTCACGTCTACGGCTCGGACATAAGGAGTCATTATGAAATGCCGAGCTCCTCGACGAGGCTCGTCTCCGTGACGACCGGAGTTCAAAGTCAACGTGAATTGAGCAACTTTTATTACTATCAGATAGAGTCCAGAGATTACAGGGAACACATGCAGCCATTGAGGTTTTACTCGGTATTTACATACAGAACGACGTAAACAGACGCTGTGCCGGATAAAGACCGTCTGAAGGGGTACAATGGGATTGGTCTTACATTTATCAAGCTTTAAATGAAGTTTTCGTGACCTCTGAAGTAAATGTAAACTATACTGAGGTCCATTACTTTGGGAATACACCAACAAAGTCAAATCAACATTATTGATCCAGCACTTTTTGCACCAAAGTGTTTAATTTCCAGTAGATTTGGGACTAGAAGACTGGCATTACAAACTAAATTAAGTTTAAATAGTGAAGTTAAGACCCTACGGTGTGGCTAATAATGTCAATTTACCGACATAATTCAAATATTATGAATTAAAACCCTACAAAAATGATCTAAAATACAAATTCACTTGACTGTAATGAATATTGAGAGCTTCTAGTATAATTAATCATACAGAGTAACCTGACTAATCTAAAACTTAAGGATTTAATCCCTACAAAAATCATATAGAATACAGATTTACCTGACTGTGCTCAATATTAGGACTCTAAAGTGTTAATTATGGACAGTAACATGACTAATGGCGCTAAAGCTAACTAAGCTAACCAGTTTAACAAAACATTTCAGATAATTTCACATTCTTTAATTTTTATTTCATTCTTCATCCTCATAAGTTCACATTCCTTCCTCTGTGCTTCACTGTCAGGATGATGCATTCACTGTGGTCATCAAAATGCTACAAATCTACATAAAAACCCAACAAATCCAAGGAATATATTTTTCCTTGGATTTCCAATGAGCAAGCATTGTTTTAATTTTCGTTCTTTTAATATTATAATTTTTTTATCCTTTTTATAACAAGATATAATTCCACATGGTTAGTTAAGATAATAAATAAAAAACATACAAGGATGAAAAAATAAGAGAGTAAATAAACTGATTTTAGTAAAACTGTAGAATATTGATAAATAAAATAAGATAAAATGAGATAATGATTAAATAGAAACAAATCCAAGGCACTAACATGGAAAAGGCCTGTTTTCTAGCATGTTTTTTTTTCCATTAACAGCATATAAAGTTAAAAATAATAGAAGTAAACGTTACTATGAAGGTAAAACTTAAGAATGGAGTTCAGTGTCAACATTAGATGAAATTTAAAAATATTTTAGTGCGTACAAGTTGAATATTTTGGCTGCTGTGCAACACTCATCTAGTAAAAGGTCCATTTATACAAACATTGGACTAAAATCTGCTTCAGGAATAGCAGAAAACCAGGGTAAAGGTGAGCCTTTCTTACCTGCCGCTGGTCTCTCAGGTGTGCTCAGCTGATCCTTCTCCTCTGCTCTGAAGGGCGACACATGCACAACTCATAAAAACTCCCCGACTCTGAAAACCTTTGAACCTTGGACACCATCGCTTCCACTGATTAAAGAAAGCGCCGACATCCAAACATCCCGGCTTTCACTCCAGCAGAATATTAAAGAACGCATTACGAAACCTGCTTTACAGATCATTTAATAAATCTGATTTCAGTCCAGATTGATAAAGTCTGCGGTGATCTAATGCAGGCCCAGATGATGCGTTTGATTAAAGGTCAATCATCTTATCTGCTGTTTATCGTGTTCAAAGTCTTCAACATGGAACTCAGAAGAAACTGCAAACTGGAGTGGTGCAAGAAGTTGCTGAAAACATCCGTAGATTTCACTGAAACCTGTTTAAAGGTGCATTTTGTTGCTCAAACCTTTATTTTTTGGGATCACATTTTCTCAACACTCTGAGCTTTTTCGTCTGTAGAAGTGAAAACGCTGCCGTGTTGCTGGTGCGAGGGATTGGTTTGGTTGGGTTCATTAGGAGAAGCTTTGAGAGGTTACCTGGTGGGATTAGCAGCAGATCCCTGGAGGAAAACGTCAGCTGAAGGCAGCAACACCACTAAAGTCCAACCTGCCCAGCTGTGGTTATTAACACCTGAAAGTGCAGACAGGTGTGAGGCTCGGCAAGGCTCGACCTGCCTCCAGTACTGCTGCGTTTTGGCTTTATTTTAGTGCAACATCCTTTAAATAAACTTGGCATTTGTCCTCTTCCTTACTGTGTTTGCTTGCAGTTACAGCGTTTATGTGAACTTTGACACCAGATTTATGGTTGTAGGTGATGCTGACGGCAGATAGAAACGTGGCACCTTTGGAATTTACTCATCTGTGGTTCTAATCAAGGACTTACCTCCGACCAGATCTGCCTTTAGGGCATCAGATCGGTGTCGAGAAATGAAATTAATTTTACTTCTTAATATAAAAGTGGCATCTTTATGGTATTTATTAATCAGAACTTCAAACTTCAGCTTCTTTTTGATGAGTGCAAATTTAAAAGAGTGAGGCGAGAACTTCATCTGTTTTCAGACCTTGGAATTTTTCTATGTCCACCCTCAAAAAAGTCTTTTTAACGGTTTAATATCTCCAGAAATAAAACTCCCACAATCATTAAACTTGGTGAGAACACAGAGAGAATAGTTTCCAGCAGATCCAAAGAGTCAAAATACTCCAGTAGAGGATGATGTTTTAGTTATTTGCCCTTGAAAATGGAAGGAAAGTGCAAAATGTTTAAATAAGGCTGGTATTAGGCTGATCTAAATAGCAAAAAACTGCAATGTTGGCATACAGTACTTGCAACACATCAGAAGTTTGTGAAATGTCGACCAAAGACTGCATTTTTAATACGAAACAAGGATCCATCCCTATATATTCACTCACTACATACCAAAATGGTGTTGCTCCATTAGTTCAGATTTTGTTCTAAGTTTATTGTTGTTACTTTGGTCACAAAACTAAGTTCTGTAATTTTGGACAAGCCTCTTACTCAGGAAGCCATTTTAAAGGTTCAATATCTCCAGAAATAAAACTCCCACAATCATTAAATTTGGTGAGAACACAGGCAGACTAGTTTCCAGTAGATCCAAGCAGTCAAACTGCACCAACAAATGCCAAATTTATTCATTATTGGACCTTAAAAATGGAAACAAGTGCGAAATGTTCAAAGAAGGTGGTATAGGGGCCCCAGAAAGTTCCTGTAAGTGTATATATATGCATGGATCGATATTTCTACTAAAATACAGTCTTTGGTCAACATTTCACCAACTTTAGAGGCTCTACCATCAGTAGAATCTGATGTTTGGCAAGTATTATAAGCCAAGATTGCAGTTTTTTGCTAATTTGTTCTGCTAAAATGGTGCTGCTCCAGTATTTTATATTTTTTTCCAATCCTAAGTTACTTATATTTAAGTGAAATTTTTAAATGACTTTGTAATTTAGCATCTTATTTAAGTAAATTATCTGAATACTTTTTGCATGCTGGATGAATTGTGTGGAGTTTCTACTTTGGGCCTTGAATTTCCAAAATAGTCCTTCTAAGAGGTTTCCTTCTGATTGCTCTCCAGAGGAACTACTGCACTGTTCAAGTTAGAAATCAGGGAGTTATTGAGAGGCGACTGAAGATATTTGTTAAAAGGTGTCCTCATATTGTCTATATCTATGAATCTGTCTCTGCTTGTCTTGGTACCTATTGATCCAATTCTAATTAACAATTTAATCATCATCTTTCTGTTAAACCACTCTGATAAAGGACTTCTTTGGCTTGATGGTGATCCTGGTCTTTGCTGTCCCTCCCTCCCTTCTCCATATATGTACATGTCCTCCTCCCTAACCAGCTGGGAATTCTCTATTTAAGCTGCTTTGGAGCCCTACCAGGCTGACAGTGATGCTGAGGATGCTGTATTGTCTTGGCATGAGCTTCTCTCTTCACTTCTTCGCCGTGGTGTCGGCCGCCGCCGTCATCAGTAACGGCTCTCAGCCCCTGAAGCTGCTGATCGGCTTCCAGGCTCCGTGGAACATGTCGCTGCCGTTCAGCGCCCTGAGGCTGGGCTCGGCCCTGCAGATCGCCGTGGACAAGGTGAACACCAACCCCGCCCTGCTGGGGAACTACAGCCTGGACTGGGTGTTCAAGGACACCGACTGCAACCCCAAAGAGTCGCTGGGAGGCTTCATCCAGCAGGTGTGGAGGGAAAACGTGTCGGCGCTGTTCGGGCCGGCGTGTCCAGAAGAAGCCGAGGTATGGAGGCACCTAAAGCCGAAGCAATCAGACAGAGGAGAGCAAGAAATAAGGTTCTAAAGGTCTGGCTTAGAGGTCAGGATTCAGATGTGGAGTTCATTAAAGATGCAGTTTGTGCCGCTTTAAAGTCAGTTTCTCTACTGGAAAGTATTTTATGAATAGAGGAAACTTCACTTTTCTTAGAGTTATTAGTGTATTTTTCTGCTTTAGTGCATGTTCCTGTTGGAGAGTAAAAAAACTACATTTACTACATTTTATATGGATGGATCTATGTTTCCTACTAAAAATCCAGCCTTTGGTCGACATTTCACCAACTTTTGAGGCTCTAACATCAGGAGAATCTGATGTGTGGCAAGTATGACATGACAGGGTTCCAGTTTTTTGCTATTTTGACACAATAAAATGGTGTTGATCCACCGTTTTATATGTTTTTCCAACCAAACATCACACGCGATTAGTTCAAGGACCAGCAGAAAGTTGAAACTCTGGTGAATTTCTGTGTTTTTACAGGTACTAGCTTTGATAAATTATGCAATTTTGGTAATTTTTAAAAGATAGCATGACATTTAACTCTGTAAGCAGGTTTTGGGGTTCAGAGTATTAATATACTTTGTAGTATTAAGTCAGAAATGTGATGTAGAATCAATATTTTAAATACTACAAGGACGTATTTGCACATGTAGAATCCTAACAGTAAATAAAAAAATTAACTGAACAATTTTACTTTTGTAAAGTAAGTAACTAAAATAAAATTAGTGAATGACTCGAATATGTCTGTAATGGAGTATCTTAAATAAGTAAATAATCTGAATACTTTCTCCACCCTGGTGGGGTTGTAGGTGTTTCTACTACATTATATCCTTTGATATTCTGTGATTTTCCTAAAAGCACAAACATATTTAGATAAAGTTTTATTTTTACCAATGTTTAGCATAAAACACCAATTTTTCTGCATTCTGTTGAACTTTTATGCACCAGTTTGTCTCCTTTCTACATTGACATTGATTTATGTAAAGGAAAACACTAAATCCATCCATGTTTTTTAAGTATTGATGAAGACATGTTGTCCTACCTGTAATCTTTGCTTGTTTTTGAGGATCTGACATCAGCACATTTTGCACTTTTTTCTTCCAGAGTTGACATAAATCCCCAAATTGTTCAGTTGTTTTTGACAAACTGAACATTTTTGTGTTCTTCAGGCTTGTTTTTAACTTTTACTTCCATCATTCCTTCTTCTCAGGTCACTGGTCTCATCGCGTCGACGTGGAACATCCCCATGTTCAGCTTCGTGGGTCAATCCTCCAAAATGGACAACAGTGAGATCTACGACTCCTACATCAAAGTGGTTCCTCCTCTTAAAAGAAGCGCGGAGGTTCTGGTGAAGACTCTGGAGTTCTTCGGCTGGACCCACGTGGCCATGATCGGAGGAGGACTCGACTCCAACACTTGGGACAAAGTGGACGCTTTGTGGAAGACGGTGGAGGATCCGCTGAGAGCTCAGTTCAAGCTGAACGCAGCCGTGAAGTTCGACACCAGCGACCCTCAGCTGCTTCACCAGAACGTTAAGTTCATCTCAATGGTGGCCAGAGGTAAGAGGAGAGTTTCTGTGAGCCATCTGAGGCGACTATGAATCCACCTCATCTGGACAAACGTTTTCTTCTGCAGTTATCGTGGTTCTGACCAACAGAGACGACGCCGTGAATCTGCTGCTGGAGGCCGAGCGTCAGGGTCTGATGAACGGAGACTACGTCTTCTTCCTCGTCCAGCATTTTGAGGTCAGTGGCAGCGTGGTGAGTAAAACCAAGAAAACACATCAACAGGAACGTGTTCTGTAGGTAAATCACTAAGAAGTGGGATCACTGGGGGAAACCGCTGATGAAGTAGAAGAAAGATGAGTTTAAATTGATTGCAAAGAGACAGAAAACTACCACAGAGAAACACAAAACAACTAGAAACAGAAACGTATCACAGACGCACAAGAAAAACTACAAAACAAACATGAAGACACAATACAACTACAAACATAAGAAATTTACCACAAAGAAACACGGAACAACTACAACGAGACAGAAAACCATAACAAATAGGGACAGAACAGCTACAAACAGACATAAAATGATGGCAAAGAGAGACAAAAAAATACAAAAAGACAGAAAATAACCAAAAATAGACACAAATCAACTACAAAGAGATAGAAAACCACCACATATAGGCCCAAAACAACCACCAACAGAAAAAAACAACCAAAAGACACAGATATTTAGTATAAAGAAGTACAAAACATCTACAAACATATAGATAATAACCACAAAGAGACACAAAACAATTACAAATTGTCCAATTGAGTGAGCATCTTCATATATTCCTGTCTTTCTAGCTTGAAATCCCCTCTTCATGTTCTGTATTATCTCTGTATGACAGCACACTGACTGGAGAAACGCAAGAGGAACTTTTGCACTAAAAATAATAAAACTTGGTAAAAATCAGCCGGCGCATTAGAGGTATATTAGTAGAAACAGGTCCACAGATCTCAGACTGACGCTGCCAGACACTTCTCTTTTCCAGCCAGCAGACGTTGACTAGATCAGCTGAAATGATGCTGCAGCAGCAGGTTTTAGCAGCGAGCTAATTAAGCTAATGGAGTCCATGAGTGTGTTGAAAGCGTTGTCTACAGCCGACTCTTCCAGCTGACTCATTTTAGAGCAAGAAGGAGGTTAAAAGCAGAGATAAAGAGTCTTTGTTTTAAATATAAGGAAAAATTAAAGGTACCAGATCGTTATTCTGCTAAAGGTAACCAGATCCATCCTCTTCATCTTCTGTTCCTCTTTACTAACTCGTTTCTGGGATTAATGTCTTTATCGGTGCAGGACAACTTGTGGAAAAATGCCCTGAACAGCAGGTTAAACCAGGCAGCCATCAGAGCCTTCGACATGACCTTCATCATCGGACAGAAAGCCTACGAAGGCTACGAGTATTTCGACTTCTATGAGGAAGTTTTCCAAAGACTAAAGGGTCATCCGTTTAGAAGCAACCTGACGTCTGAAAGAGAGGTAAGCAGGCACTGATGACAGATTAAAAACCTAAAAACACTTTTATATTAAGTCTCCTGCTTTACTTTATCCCAGGTGAGCCCCTACTCGGCCTACCTGCATGACGCTGTGCTTCTTTACGCCATGGGCCTGAAGGAAGTCCTGAGAGACGGAAAAAATCCTCATGACGGCCGGCAGCTTCTGCAGAGATTAAAAAACAAGCACAGCATTCGATTTTATGGTAGCTATGACCTGTAACGGCTGTTTTATGAGGTTCAAGCTGTAATTTTGAAGGCTCTTACCCTTAATTTTCAAAACAATAAGAGAATTTAGTAAAAGGAATGTCCCAATCCAGATCCTGAGACTGTAGACGAATTAGATCCAAAAACTAGCGCACAGGTTGTAACGTCATTTTCACAGGTTGAGCTGCAGCCATCATTAGTGGTACTTTGACTTGTTCTGTACCTCCTGATTACTGCTGCAGCTGTGTTTCCACTGATTTTTGTCGTTGGTTACAGATCTCTCTGAATCGTTTTTCAGTATTTATCTGTTGTTGTTTTTTTCAATTCCACAGATAATTTTTTCCATGTAGAGCCATGGTGAAGGCATGCACACAGAAACAGCTCATAGGTCTAAAACTGAGAAAGTTCTGTTTTTCTTCACAGCTGCTTTTACAAATATGTTCATGCAGAGCAAAAAAAAATAAAAAATCAAGGAAATTATTGTCACAGTGGGCTGCACAGTGGTGTAGTGGTTAGCACTTTGGCCTTGCAGCGAGAAGATCCCTGGTTTGCGTCCCGGCTTTCCCGGGATCTTTCTGCATGGAGTTTGCATGTTCTCCCTGTGCATGCGTGGGCTTTCTCTGGGTACTCCGGCTTCCTCCTACAGTCCAAAAATATGTTGAGGTTAATTGGTCATTTCTAAATTGCCCGTAGGTGTGAATGTGTGAGTGATTGTTTGTCTTTGTATGTAGCCCTGCGACAGACTGGCGACCTGTCTAGGGTGTCCCCTGCCTTCGCCCGAGTCAGCTGGGATAGGCTCCAGCCCCCCCCGCGACCCTAATGAGGATTCAGCGGTGTATAGATAATGGATGGATGGATGGATAAATCCAATCTAGACATTGTTAATGTAGTAAATGACTATTCTAGCTGGAAACGGCTGATTTCTAATGCAATATCTCCATAGAGGTACAGAGGAACATTTCCAGCAACCATCACTCCTGTGTTCTAATGCTACATTGTGTTAGCTAATGGTGTTGAAAGGCTCATTGATGATTAGAAAAACCTTGTGCAGTTATGTTAACATATGAATAAAAGTGGGAGTTTCATGGAAAACATGGAATTGTCTGGATGACCCCAAACTTTTGAACGGTAGTGTAGGTGTACCTAAATTGTTTGGTTCCTCTCAGGTGAAAAGTTTGCAAAGCTGCAGTTTAACTTGAAAGAACGTCAACTTCAAGCATCCAATTTATCCACCTTTCATATACAGACTATTTAGTCGAGGGTAGTTCCATCTCTGGAGGCAGAAATCTCAAAAAAAACTATCTGCAGTGGAATCAAATCTAGTTTTTGGTGAATCAACATGTTAGCAGGTCGTAGTTTCATTTCCTCATCGATTCATCCACTAAAACATCATTTCAGAGGCAGTTTGTTGCTGTGTTGGCGTTTCATCTCAGGTGCGTCTGGGCTAGTCCACTTTGACGAGGAGGGGGAGAGAAATCTGGACTATTCCATTTATGACCTGCAGCACAACGGAGACGTCACCAAGTTTGTTCCCATCCTGCATTTTGACAGTCACACCAAAGACGTCCGGTACCACGTTTCATAAATCACATCCGGTTTGCAGGTAATTCGGAATAACAATCCTTCTGACATATAAATTTATCATTTCAGACCAACATCCATGTTTTCCTCCATGGTGTGGCCTAAAGGAAAACCTCCCTCTGACATCCCAGAATGTGGCTTCAACAACGAACTGTGTGAATGGCTGACCAACGGTAAACCTGGTCTGGTTTTATTTTCCCATCCAGACCACCAACACTAACTTAGCACTCCCCTATAAAGCCACTCACACTAAGCTAACCTCATCATAACTTCCTGTTTCTACATTCCAGACCTTGCCCTGCTGGCTCTGCTTGTCACCTTCCCCGTCATTGGTGTTGTTGCTGTTTTGTTGATCGGGGTTTTGATGCTGCAGAAGCTGCGACTGCAGACAAAGTTGGACGATTCGTACTGGTGGATGATCAGCTACGGCGACATCACTATCATCAGGGAGCCCTCAGTACGAGCACACAAACTGCATATGGACATTAAATAGTGTTAGCTGAGCTTTGGTTACATATCTGTAGGCACATGTTGCATTATTGTGTCAGATAAAGTTCACAAAATCGGCAGAATTTGAAAAAAACTCTACTTTTGTGGTTTTAATCATCAGATGAAGTGGCTTTTTACTATTTCTAAAAAGTGTTAATGAGCTTCAGTGGAGATGGAAAGACCTTTTCTAGTTAAGATCAGACACGATGACCAAAGTTTTGTTCTTCTTGTTCAAGG
Source organism: Amphiprion clarkii (assembly GCA_027123335.1). NCBI lineage: Eukaryota > Metazoa > Chordata > Actinopteri > Pomacentridae > Amphiprion > Amphiprion clarkii. The sequence continues at coordinate 5,585,135 of CM049586.1, forward strand.
TTTTTTGGCACTAGATTGGCACTAGAAACCCTCAGTAGGGCTCCATAATTTGAGGAAAATATCTCATGTATGCACATTTTGCATTATTACATCAGAAAAAGTTCACAAAATCAGCAGAATTTGAAAAAAACTGTTCTTTTTCTTCAGCTGAGGTGTCTTTTTAATTTTCTAAAAAGAGTTAATGAGCTTCACTGGAGATTCAAACACCTTTTCTGGTTAAGTTCAGACATGGTGACCAAAGTTTTGTTCGTCTCCTTCAGTTTTTTAAGAATTGGCACTAAAAAAACTTCAGTAGGACTCAATGTAAGATATATTCTCAGAGCAGCAAGATAAAGTTAATGCTGAAGTGAAACAAACTGCAGTTCCTACAATGTCCACTTGAGGCAGGTTCCAAAACAAGTCGATCTCCATAGAGCTCCATGTTAAAATGTCTAATTTTAGAGTGAGTTTACAGCAAGGTTCGGTCTCTATAGCTACTATATACTGTAATGTATAGGTGTGACTCACCTGTTGAGGTTTGGATAAAGGCTTAAAGTTGTGCTAAATTCAGTCAAAGTTATTTAAAGTTCTTGATCTGACATTCATTAAGGAACTTGTTATTGAAGTTGTTTCGCTGAAAAACATGCCGGAAGAAGAGTTAAAGTGGATAATGGGAGATCGAAACACCTTTTTTCAAATGACGTCACAAAAAAAAAGTTCCATGACTGAGCAGCTGTTTTCATTTTTTTCATCGTCTTTCTCTCCAGACAGCATGACACATGTCAATTCTAGCTAACTAACTACAACTTGTCTGATTAAAAACAATTCCTGAAGACTTTTCATTCTTCTAGATGGACAAACTTTTGTTTTTGGACATCTGGCAAACAGCTGATTTTGTTTCTGACTTCTTCTACTGATTCGTAACGTAGCCGATAGCACCACCCTCTGATGAAAGTTCTAAAACAAAGTTTCCTTTAAATTTGCTTGACAGTGATGATGGTGTTTCTCCTGCAGGGAGTTCAGGGTTTATCTCTCAGCACCACTGGGAGTCAGACAGGAAGTGGAAGTTCTCACTCCAGTTTCTCCAACAACAGCTTTGGTCTGAGGGACAAGATGGGCAAAGAACACGTCTACACCACCATCGGCCTCTACCAGGTACCGGATCGGTCTGAGTTTACTGTAGAACTCTTATAAACTAAAAGGCTTTACCAGACTGAATAATTCCTGTGTGTACTGAATAAGAAGACATTTTATTCAGTTTAATTACCTGTAGGCTTGAAGAGGCATCATTTTGTCTTTCAGAAACTGTTTTTTTTTTCACTTTAAGGCATCTAGCACACTTTATGAACGGCTTTTGGGGAATGCTAATACCATTATTTTATTTTTAACTTGAAACAGGGAAATCAAGTTGCCATCAAGTACATTAAGAACCTGATGTGCTGCAATTTCCAGAAACCTTCCATCATCGCTGAGTTCAGTGTGGTAAAGTTCCTCATTTGGTTCCAGATCAAACTTCGGTTTGGACTTTTTGGTTCATCTGATTGTGAAAAAACGTTACCGCGGTAAAATCCAGCTGCAAACTGCGTCATGTATGTTTCAAGATGTTACTCTAAGAACCTATGAAGTGATATGTCGTGTCCTAACCATCTCAACCTCTTCAAGACAGATGAAAGAGATGAAACATGAGAACTTGGTGCAGTTCTTTGGTGTTTGCATCGATCCCATCTGTCTGGTCATCCAGTACTGCAAGAAAGGCAGCCTGAAGGTCAGAGAGCCAAATACTGAAGGAAAATTTAGGTAAAAAACCATTCATAAATAGATATTTAACTAAAATATGTTCATGTTCTGTGGTGTTCTTTGTCTGCAGGACATTCTGAAGGCTACAGATGTTGAGCTGGACGGGATGTTCAAGCTGTCCTTTGCTTACGATATTGTCAATGTGAGTCTGTTTAATCAGTTTTTGCTCTAAGTTTGTGCTTGAAAAGTCACTGTATTTACTTAATGTAGCCAAAGTTTCACAAATGTACTCTGAGCAACCAGGTGAAAGATAAATTAAAAATATATGCATAAATAAAAAGTAAAAAATAGAAAACAGAAATAGTACCAGTGAATTAATTAGAAAAACTGGAATAAAAAAAGACAAACTATAGCTAAAATCTAATGGTTTTTCTTGTATTTTCTGTATTTAATTAATTCTATTTACTACTTTATATTTTCTGGATGTTATAGGGTCTGAATCAGGGTCTGTTTGTTATAAAATTGATGGATAAACACTGAGCCTTTTATTCATTCTCTATTCACTTTCTGTTCTAAGGGGAGTCGGTTTTAAAATTTAAATGAAACTATTGGAATCAGCCTTTACAAAGCTCACAATTATTATTTTTTTTGTAAAATGTTAACTCCCTTGTGGCTGCTAAAAATGAAACGATGGATGTTCATTAACCCTGTTGGGTCACAAATGTTAATATAGACTTTTGTAAAGTAAGAAAATCTGTAATTTAGATATTGATGCCACATGACATTACAGAAGTGACTGAAAAGTAACTGATCAGATCCTTCAAGGTAAAAATCTGGAGACTAAACTGTTATTTTTAAGTAAATCTGATGAAATTTTAGTTTCTGATTCGAAACTCCACTTATTCCAAAGGCTGAGACTGATTTTGTTCCTGTTATATGATAAAATGATGAGTTTTTATGATTTTAATTAAACTTTTCATGGTATCTGTGATCCAGGGGATGGAGTTCATTCATAAAAGTCGACTAAAGTACCACGGGAACCTGAAGCCCAGCACATGTCTGGTGGACAGTCGACTCCAAATCAAACTCTCCGGTTTCGGACTCTGGGAGTTTAAATACGGCAGCAAAAGCAAAACCATCCCACTGGAAAACCCCGATTATGAAGGTGAAGTCGCATCTTAAAGCTGTCTGCTTTTATATTACACCAGCGTATAGACAAAGACATGTGAGGTGTTTTGGGTTCTTCGCAGAAATGTTGTGGACGGCTCCAGAGCTCCTGAGGCAGGCCGGTCTGCTGGTCAATGGGACGCCCAAAGGGGACGTCTACAGCTTCGCCATCATCATGTGGGAACTCATGTACAACTCTAAAGCTGGTCCATATCAGGACATCAACCTGGACCCCAAAGGTGGGCAGGATTCACTCGTTTTCTGTAGAAGTTGCCCAGAAGTTTCTGTGTTGACGGAACCTTCTGAGCCTCGATAGACCATCCACATAGCACAGTTTGAAAAGCTGCAGTCGACCAGTGAAAACCTTGGACTGGAGGTGAACCTTATGTTCAACTAATCGACAGGTTGAAGGAAATATTGAATCTGTAGATAAGTTAAATGTAGCTCAGAGCTTTGAGGGCACTCTACCTTCTAGTCTCATTAGCTGAAATGGATTCTAAATGAACATAAAAGTTAGTACTTGCAGCGTATTAGATCATTTGAACCCGGTTATTTTATACTTTCTACCTTTTTGATCAAAGTGGAGCCACAGCAACGACCTTTAGGTGTTCGGTAATTTGGTGGCAGCTCTGAGAAGACGTTAAATGAGTTGGACATAGAAGTCTCCATTAAGTTGGACTAGTTGAAAGTAGTAAAAACTTGGGGGTGATTACAGGTAGTCTGTTCCTCCTGCTGCCAAGGATAATGGATTAATCCTGGAAGACTGCTGATGTAGAGCTATACTCTGCATCAAAGTAACACTAGAGATAGTTGGACCAATGAAATGTGGTCAGATGAAGGTATATCGACCAAGAAATGGACTGTTCAGTCAGATTCCAACCTGCACATCTTTATTTTAACCTATATTGGTTTTGGTAAATTGGCACCCTTAAAAGTCTTCCTAACTGAGATTACTGTTCACACTGTACCGTGGTTTTACAGACAACTCTCAGTGGATGATTTAAAAATTAAAACCTGAGAATGTGGAGATTCTTGGCAAGTTCTGTTTCGTCTTTATTCTTCAACGTCCAACGTTGTTAAAATTCATCCCACAGTGGGTGTAAAGATACAAATCTGTCTCTCAAAAATTAGATTCCTAGACAACTAAACATTTACATTTTTAAAGAAATGAATATTTTCCCCAAAACTAAGACCATGATGTAGCGGGAAAGCTGTCCAGTTTGAAAAAGCCACAAAGTCTATGTAAGGTGGACGGAGGCTGAACAGGATTTTCACATAAAAGGAAGCGATTAACATCTTTGTGGAACCAATATCCTTCAACTTGCATTGTGTTTTCTCTTGCTGTTTGACTCCGTTTAAGAAAATGTCATGGTTTGGGTTAAACTACGATACTTTCATACAAGCATCACCTTCATTTCCTGCATTACCAAAATAACGTGTCCCGCCACAACTAATATATATGTTGATTAGAATTGTATTTGTGTCTAAAACACAGGAGAAAATATGTTTCCCCAAAAACATAACTGAGAACACAGTTTAGTTGCATAGAAACATATTTTTTGGGAGACAGGGATGAAATATTTCACCATATTTACCATCAGTCTATTCAGTAAATGTCAGAGGATCACCACATTCAGAGGGATTCACATCTAGAGACCATAACATTCCATGACAATCCATCTAATTTTGAGATATTTCAATCTAGACCAACCCACAGCGATACAAATACCCTAACTAACATCCCAAAACGTCCTCCAGAGATCATTATGCAGCTGAGGACGCCTTTCCAAGGAGAACCTCTGCGACCGGTTCTATCTGAGGATCTGTGTGAAGAGAACATCAATGCCCTGCTGAGGTCCTGCTGGAACGAAAACCCCGATCATCGACCTCCGTTCGGGTCGATCCGGAGGAGGCTGAGGGACACCAGTCCAGACAGGTGGGACTTTTAACTCCGACACAAACCATTCCCAAGAGCAGGAATATATAAAATAAAATAAATAAAAAAACAAAACAACCATGAAAAACAAGAAAGAGCTCAGAAATGTCTGTATGACACAAAACGCCATAGATCACGTACCAACAACAACTACCAACAACAATCGACATGTACAATGTTTTTCTAAGTGCCCAGAGACGTTACCAACAAATGGTCACTCTGTGTTGAAGATGCAAGATTTTCAGTTTTTTTAGAGAATCTGGTCAGAAATTTTTTTTATTTTTAGCTATTTTTGAAATTAGACATCTGGAATACGAGCGATATAGATGAAATATCACTATTTTAGATTAACATTTGGTACATTTTTAGGGAGTCACGCAAGATTAGCTCAAGGTTTGTTTTTTTTTCTGCTTTTACAGTTTCTGGATCTGATAAATGGCATAATTTTGGCTACTATTTTTAACATTTACATGCCTCTCAAAGCCACCATGGGATTTTGGAGCTCAGAGGGGTAGTGAATCTGTAGATAAAATGATTTAAATTGCCATGTGGTAATGTTAACGATGATTTTAAAACTCTAAACTTGCACTAAAAATGACTCATTCCTTGGCCAAAGTCTTGCTGCTCAGAAGTGTTTTCTGTTTTTTCAGACCAGTTTAGAACTTTAGATGCAATCTCAAACCTCATCCAGGCGTAAAAACTGTATGAAAATACAGAATCCTCTTTGGGTGAAGTGTCTTTTGCTGCAGGTTAGTAAATGTCAGATGGCTGCTGTGGATTTCTATTCGATTGTTTTAGTAGCAGCTCTCTCTTCTGATGTTTCTGAAATCTCCTGGATGGAAAATAAGGACATTCTGTTCTGTAGTCATGCGAACATTCTGGACAACATGGTGGACAAGCTGGAGAAATACGCCAATCACCTGGAGGAGGTGGTGGAGGAGAGAACCAATCAGCTCACGGCGGAGAAAACTCGAGCAGACAAGCTCCTGTCCAGCATGTTACCAAGGTACCAGAACAAACTGTTAGAACCTTAGATTTCCTTATCGGTGGACTCTTCTTACCTCAGGGCTGTTCCTCTGGTTGCAGGTACATCGCAGAGCAGCTGATGGCGGGAAAGTCGGTGGAGCCGCAGAGCTACGACCTGGTGACCATCTTCTTCTCCGACATCGTGGGCTTCACCTCCATGTGCTCCGTCAGCTCAGCGATGGAGGTCGTGACCTTCCTCAACGACCTCTACAGCCTGTTTGATGACATCATCAAGATGTACGACGTCTACAAGGTGAGACTGAGCTCTGCTGCAGAAAATGACTCAGGATCAGAAGTGTCAGGACAGTAAATGTGTTTCTGGAGCTGTAGGCTAAATATTTCAGTTCATACTGACATTCTTACAGTTAAACAGATGAAAACTGTGATATTTCCCCAATTATGGAAACTACAACTAGCATCTAGTTAGCTTAGCTTAGCAAAACTGGAAACTGGGAAACCATTGAACTGGATCTGTTCAAACTCTCCAAAATACACATGAAAAGAAGTCAGAAAATCCACCTTTCATCCCCTCTAACGCTCATTAATTCACACATTAAACCTGTGGAGTTTAATCCATAAGGGTAAAAATAACCATGTAAGAAATGCTGCGTCACATAGTTAGCTTTAGAGATGCTAGCAGATGCTAGCAAGCATGTCACCTTTGAATACAACCAGGGCTCCTGCTGCCCCTGCTTCCAGTCTTTATGTGAAGCTAAGCTAACCAACTGCTGGCTATATTAATTTTTTAGTCTAGACATGGAAATAAAACCAATCTTTGCATCCAACTTACAGCAAAAAACAGATTTTCAAAGGTCAAACTATTCTTTTCAACTGTAGAGACAGAATTCCATGTGTTGTTTTTAAAACTGTCACCTTTGTAAGGTGGAAACCATCGGTGATGCCTACATGGTCGCCAGCGGTTTGCCTCTCAGCAACGGCAACAAACACGCTTTAGAGATCTGTACAATGGCTCTGCATTTCCTGAGCGGCATCAAGGTCTTCAGAATCCATCACATGCCGACCGAGAGTCTCGCAATTCGCATGGGGATACATTCTGGTAGGAAACAGAAATACAGCTTAACTAAGCTAATTCAGCATCCTCACAAACCTTTTTTCTAAATTAACTGAAAAGTATTTGGTTTTGTTGGTGTTTTTTCCAGCTATGAAGTGTTTGAAAGTGGCAGAAACAGAAAAATTTCTGTCCTATGCACTTGTAATTAGAACGTTGTGGTATGGAGGTAAAACGTTTGAGAAATGTAAAAAAAATCAGACGTACCAACAGTCATGTGTGGCGTTTCATAGGTCCAGTGGTTGCTGGAGTTGTTGGCACCACGATGCCTCGGTACTGCCTCTTTGGTGACACGGTGAACATGGCGTCTCGCATGGAAAGTAACAGCTTACGTGAGTTAACTTGCTGTAGTCATTTAGTCAGTTAGACTCTCTTTACCTGAGTTTCTTTATTTAAACCTTCATGGTAACACCTTGAATAAGATTAATATTGCTGCATTGTAAAGGTGTAAGAACAAAAGTGTTTAGTTTCACTGCAGACTTTAGTTTTGGTGAAGAAAACTAGAAAAATAATAATCAGCTCTTCACACCGATGACATCGTCATATACCAACAGCTAGTTAGCAGTCATTCTAATAAGGACGATTCTCTGGTTCATAGAGATAATAATAGAGAGCGTTTGACACAAATAACCTGAACTCTGACAGTGATTTGGTTCTCCAACATGGCAAGGGACTCCTTTGTCTTCCCATATAATAAAACCTGAAGGGTTTGACGTAGTTTAGGAGATCAAGAACCCACTGCAGATAATGCTTGACATGATCATAGAACAGAACTTCAACAGAGTTTTCCGAGTGTTGCAGGAGCACTGGGAGCAGAGTGTCCCTGCACAGAGGTAGAACTTCAAAGAAGACAGAAATCAGATGCAGACTCTGAACATTTGGTTGTTAAACATCAACTTAGCATGTTCAACTTAGTTTAACTTGAACTTGATTACCTTCTAAAAGCACTGCTGTTTACTCCACACAGCCCTGAAGATTCACATTTCTCAGACCACGGCAGACATCCTCGTCCAGGCCGGATCATTTCAGATGGAGGAAAGAGGGGAAATTGAAATGAAGGTGACTTGTCTGCATGTTCTTTCCTCCAAATAAGCACCAGCAGTGTGTTTAACATGTTTTAACCGAGTGTGTCGATGACAGGGTAAAGGGTATCATAAGACCTACTGGCTGCTCAATAAAAGTGGCTTTAATCCCCCTGCTATAATCCACGACTCTCCACCAGCTGACAGCATCAAAGTAAAGTCAGAGGTACAGCTACAGCCAGTCTTAACAATCAGTACACTGTAAGTAGCAGTGTATGTAAACCAGTGTTGTTGTTTTTTTTATCTGATTTTCTCTGCAAGAAACCAGGAGCGGCCAGGACAATGGGAAAAAAGGCCCAGAAAACTCTGACCAACACTCACATGGCAGAATCCACGATGACCGCGGTGCACATTTAAAGATGAGGTGGAACTTCTGATCGTATTTATGGTAAATTAGTTGGAATCTGTGGAAATGACAGTTTCATAGGTTCATTAAAACACGAAGAGAAAAACGTGGACAGAGACTAAAGTTAAAGGGATAGTTCGGGATTTTTGACATGAATCTCTATGGCATCCCTATCATTTGTAATGTACACTCTCACTGTCTTACCCCCGACAGTGTCCCGTGAGCCGAGTTCTGGTCCGGTTCTGGTCGCGGCGAAAGTAGTCTGGCAGGTTTCCAGGGTCACTTAAATAAAACGTATTTCTTCTAAAAACAGCATGTGTTCAAAAGAGTGATTTATTTGCATAAAAAAACCCATTTCCACGAAAAAGTCACACCACGTAATCACTTGGCACTACTTCCTGTCCCGTCGTATCAATGCGTCCTCCAGCTGACTGCTGCGTACATGTGTTGATATCAACACATGTAGGACAGCGCGCATTGATACGACGGGACAGGAAGTAGTGCCAAGTGATTACGTGGTGTGACTTTTTCCTGGAAATGTTTTTTTTTTATGCAAATAAATCACTCTTTTGAACACATGCTGTTTTTAGAAGAAATACGTTTTATTTAAGTGACCCTGGAAACCTGCCAGACTACTTTCGCCGCGACCAGAACCGGACCAGAACTCGGGTCACGGGACACTGTCGGGGGTAAGACAGTGAGAGTGTACGTTACTAATGATAGGGATGCCATAGAGATTCATGTCAAAAATCCCGAACTATCCCTTTAAAGGGAACAGAGCCTGGAGACTGGATATGAACTGTTGGTAAACTGTATATCTAATGTGTCTAAATCTTTATTTTTTTTTTGGATTTAAGTCCAATTATAGAATTTGATCCAGTGCTGATATAAAAAGAAGTGATTAATTCTCATTTAAACTGGTTTTGTAGCACATTTCTTCCTGCTATGATTTGCTTAAATTTTATGCAATACATCATTTTTTGTTTGCTTATCAAGCAATTAGAATCTATTTTTCCAGCTGAAATGTTGGTTCTCATAATAATATCTGCCATCCAGCTGTGCACAGTTCAATAAATGAGGTTTTATTACTGTCTCGTGGAACTCAACCCAAAATTCTAGAGCTAGAATGCAAAACAGTCCAAAAATGGAAAAAGCAACTTGAAAAACTTTCTACAAAAACAATCATAAATCATTGGAAAACGTATATACAATGCAATATTGGAGTTAAATGTGTGAAAGAAGAATTACTCTTTCCCCTTCCTAAGGTATTTCCTTTCAGCTATTAGCTGACGTCATCCTAAATTATCTTCCAACAGGCAGACACTGTAGCAGGAAGATCTGCCAGGACTCTAGTCGAGGTTAGATATTATCTATTCTGATGTGACTAAGCAGACTAGTCGTCTCCATGTTGGTCTGTAATCTAAATCTGACCTTCTTCCATCTACAATATCTACCCAAAGATCAGAGAGAATCCTCAGAACTGATGCTGGCGTTGCTTGCATGAACTGCTGCTCTGTCGGTGTCACTTCTCCTGATATCAGCAAACTTTACTCTCAACCTAAATCATCTCAGTCTCCAGTGAGTCTCTCTGTCGCTGTCTCACCTTTTCTTAAAAGCTTTATTACATCAAAATAAAACAACTACTTCAGTTTTTGATAATTTTCTCTACAGCTCCTCTGTTAAATCCAAAGTTCGAACGTCTTTGTCTCCAATAATGTGACGTATTTCTGGGTAAAAACTGAATATTGAGAAGAATTAAAATGAAATCCTTTAGATGTCATTGGTTTGCTCATGGACTAAGTGCCCTCCATTTAAAAAAATAAAAATTTATTATATAAAAATGTCTGAAAATCGTGTGTTGACGTCATGTTAAAAGGAATTTTAAAACAAAATTTAAACCATAATGAACAGAATGTTGTTGGCTTGAATTTTCCAGTGAATCTTTATTGGAGAAAGTGGTGAAATAATGTGTTTAACTTTACATAAGATCATTTAAAGCATCCGTAAATGGGCTAAACGTGAATCAGATGTAAGAGGATCATTGATGTTAATGTGTGGAGGAGGAAACACTCCCTGAGTCCTGGCTGATATTCCCCTCTGGTCTGGATAAGGAGAAGTTTCTCTACATTCTGGATCCGTTTATTAAATCACAACAGGAGTTTATGAGGACCAGCAGCAGCATCAGTAGAGAGGTTCCTGGAAAAACAAGTCAGCGGGTCAAATATTAAAGAAGAGACTAGTTTTAGAGAAGATTATGGAGCTCTGAGGGCTTCTGAAATCTCACATGGTGGACATTTTCTACACTGAAAAGATGACAACAGATGAGGCTTCGAGGTCTTGTCCACACTGATATGGATATTTAGCATTTTCCTCGATGTTCAGGCCTCATAATTCGCACACAAACATCATTTTAGGCCATTAAAGTGAGATGTGTTCAATCCTAAAGTGTAGATTTTTAAAAAATATTCTGGTTTATGTGTTTGAATATAGACAAGAAAATCAATACTGGATATTTCCTGGTTTCTTTGGGTTTAATTAGCACTTCCAGTTACTAGTTTACAACTTAACATCGCATCTGTTTTAAGTTCAGAAACTCCAGTTCTCTCTATATACTTTCCTTTTGTTCTGTATTTATATATTGTTAGCACCATTTGCATCTTTTCTTGCAATAATTCTTTTCCACCCCTTCTTTATTTTTATTTTTATACTGTATTTACGCATTATTTTCTATTAGCACCATAGCTTTTCCTTCTGTTCGCATCATTTGACCCTTTAATTTTTCTTACCTGTAATATGCTTGAACGACTGGAACCTTCCTTCTTATAGAGCATTAGGAGTCGATTTTTTTGTTTTCATATGTGGTCAAGAAATGACAAAAAGTTGTCCAAACCTCGGTGTGTAACCGAGCTAAGCTAGCTGTTAGCCTCAGCCAGAAGCTACTTATGCTAAGATAAGCTAACCTGCTGCTGGAACTTCTTATTTACAGAAGTGCTAGGTAAACAGGTAAACCAGGAAAAGAATACATAGAAATAAATCCAACATGTGACATCACCTCTGACTGCAGCCAATCACAGGACATCATCCACTGACTCATAAAATGATGTTTATGTGGTCAGATTATTTATTTTTAACACAGGAGGAAAATATCAGGCTAGAAAAATATCCATATTAGTGTCTACAAGACCTGAAACTGAACTTAAATCATCATGTTGCAGGAAATAAATAAATTAAACATCAGTGTTGTGTTCTTACAACCAGAGTTTAGAGTTTCATTTTACATTTTAGTTACATTTATTACTACATTGTTGTGTTTGTTTACCTGTTATGTGTCCGTTATTGGAAGATCCGATACCTGTGGAGGGACAAACTGCACATCAAACTAAACAGTACAAACTGCTAATTCTAATACTTAGTAACGTTTTATATTAAAGTAAACATATTCACCATTAATTAGTAGCTTAATAGCATGTCAATTAGCAGCATATTGGTTCTTTATGAGTCATTATAAAACATTTATTAACGTTTTATTCTGCAGGACGAAGACTTTTTCCTAAATAACCTCCTAATTAATGCTTACTGATAGTTAATAATGAAGTTATTGTGAATGAATTACAATCATAATATGCTGTGCTCAGTATAAGCCTCATAGAATAGTCTGTCTGTCCTTATAGCACTGAATACATGTGTTTTTTGTGACAAAACTAGAAGCATTAAAAGAGTCCAGATGACTTTAAATCTTTCTTTATAGTGCATTCTTAACTTATGGGCTACAACTTGGAATAAACTGGTTTTACTCCTATTTGATGGTAGAAGCACAAAGTCATTTCATGCTAAGCTATCATCTTACTTACAATCAATAAGTTTTAATTATTGGGAGGTTATTGGAGAAGAACTACTGGTTAATAACCTAGTAGTTGTAGATTATGCAGAATAAACCATTAATAAATGCTTTATAATGACTCATAAAGAGCCAAAATGCTGCTAAACTGAATGCTAATAAGCTACTAGTAGTTAGTGGAGTGTCTTCATTTGAAACAGGGAAGCTACCAAGAGCACAGGCAGCTATTTATTTATTCATATTTGAGTTCTAAATATCCCAGCATCCCTTTAAACAGGAAATGTATTAAATTCTACCTTTAACGTGAAACTCAGCGGTCAGAATCCCTCCACTCGGGTCGACGTCCGCTGACTGGCTTCTGACATTGCAGGGGCTCTTCAGGCCAAAAAAACAGCCGTTTAAGTTTAATTTGATGCTTTTTCATGCATTCAATTTCATTTTTTTTCCTCAGTAAAGTTAAAAAAACACTTTAAGAACCGTTTCTGCCTTTAAAAGGTGTAATTAAGCTTTCTGTTAATTAACTAGTGAATGAACTCCACATAGAACGGAGTCATTTTTAATGTTATCAGTGACATCTGTGGTTTCTCTGCTATTCAAGGTCAAAATGTGTGTTCATTTTCATAAAGGAATGTATTGATTCAACTGAATTTCCTACATCCTGGCTGTCCTTACCGGCTGACAGACGAGTCGTTCTCCATCACAAACCTGAACCTCACAGTGAAGCCAGACGGTGGAGACCTTCTCCAGCCGCTGGAACCGGAACGAGTTGAACTTGAACATGGAGCGACTGTCTTTAGCGTTTTCAAAAATAGTCACAGTGTTGTCAGAGGAGCAGCTGGAAGATGATTAAAAATGGTTATTATAAAGAAACGGGATGTAACGCCACAGATCTGAGTTATTTAAGGTGAACCTTCTGGATCCAGGTACCTGTTGATGATGAGGCTCCACCTCTTCCTGTCTGTAGAATACGGAGTCGGAGTCGCCCAGCAGTTGCTGATAACAACTTTAAACCTGAAAAGAAGTTAAACATGTCTCAGGAACGTTTAACATTCTGATTAAGGAGCCCATATTGAGCTCTTTGGGATTTTCTCTTCACTCTAAAGTGGTTTTTGTGCATTTAAAAGTTCTGCAAACTGACAAAGTCCACACTAAAGTGTCTTTTTGTCTTTATGGGAAAATGGGAAAACCTAACTCAGTTTCACAAAAAACTCCATGGGAGACAGAAGCACCTTTTATAAAACTAGTTCTGACTCAGCAAACTTGGACTTGAAGCAAACTTCTGAAACATTGCAAGAAAAAAAACGTTAAAAAAATGTAATTGTAATTAGGCTTGTTTCCATTCCAGAAGGTGGCGCTGTAGGCTACATTAGCTGCAATAAACAGAGTAGAAGAAGCTGGAAGCAAAACCAGTTGTTTGCCAAGAAAAACACTGAAGAAGAAGAAACGAACTAAACTTTGTCTACAAGAGAAAAATGGAGAGAAATCTTCAGGAATTGTTATTAATTGGGAAAGTTGCATTTATTCTTCAACATCAGCTGATGTCTGCCATGTTTCATGATGTCTGGAGATGGAGATAGTGAAGAAGAATCTAATTAGTCGTGAGCTAATGTTTGCTGCATCAGAACTTATTTAAAAATGGTGTTTCCATCTCCCATGACGCGCATTAAGTCTTCGAATTTGAGAAAAACATATCAAGTGTCTGTAAAAACTCGAGAAACTGGGGAGGTTTGTTCCAATTTTGTCATTTTTAATGATTTTTTCTAATGTGATACTTAAAAATGTACGTTAAAAACATTACTGAAAGACAACTGATGAGTAAAATGTCTTTTGTGAACATTAAAACATGCAAACATGTTTTAGTAAACACGAAAAATGTAATTATTAACCTGTAAATGTGCATAATATGGGTTCTATGATAGGAACTTTAAAAGTTTGTTGAAATACCTGTTACTTAGACCTTTAGCCTCGATGCCGATAAAAACTTCAGAGCCGATCTCAGAAGTATCTATCACGTACGGAGCATCTTTAGCGTACAGGAACTTTGAATTCTGCAAAATATATATGCATTTCTTTTGTCTTTCATCATCTTTCATTGGTATCTGATGACTATAACAGGTTAATTATATCTTCACAGATAGAAATTATGATAAAACAAATGTAAAAACTGCATGAAACATGTCGCTCCACTGGAGGAAGCGTGAACCGCGACTCACCGTGAACACGTTCATAGACAACTGTGATCTAAAAGTGCCTAAACTCCCATTGTTGACATAAACTGTAGCCACTCTGGAAAAAGCAGAGGGTTTAGTAAAAACGCTGCAAGTCTTTGGGTCAGAATGCAAACATGGTCCAGTCTGCAGCGTCGTCGCCTCCAGTCCTGAAGTGGTGCTTACCTCTGGCTGAACACGGCGTTATTTACCAGGTAGGCTGCTCGGTACATGCAGCTGAAGGTGTAGTTCACCGGCTGGTTCCTCACCGTCAGAGACGTGTCGTTGGACACGATGGAGTTGTAGAAGATGTACTTGGGGTCTTTGCCGGGCATGTACTGTGGAGAACATCAGAGGAAGGGTGGATTAAAGGTATTCAGGTCCTTTAATGAAGAAAAAGTACAAATAAAGACATTTAATAACTAGGGCTGGGACTGTAACACGTTAATTTAGATTAATTTACAGAAAACAAAACACGTTAAAGGGATGCACAGTGGCGTGACTGATGTCAGAAAGTTTGATGAAGGAAGATGAGATGCACTGAGCTTGTTGGGAGGAAAGTTTTAAAATCTTCCTGATGGCAGTTTGGATAAAAGCCTGGTTGTAAAAGAGTTTTCTGATCACCTCAGTGCAAAACATGTTGCTGCTAGCACCAGAGCTAATATTAGCCACGGCAGTCCTAGCAGTCGCTAACGGTGAAGCCATCCCATGATAGATCACTTAAGAAGACATTGAAAGTGCTTGAGTTTAAGTCTTTAAATGTTGAATACAATCACTAGAATGTCCCTTTAAGTTTGCAGTAATCTGTGGCTGTAGCAGACAGATGCAAAATGCAGATAAATAGAAATGAAACAAATTTTAGTTCAGTTCACATATATGCCTATTCATCCTTCAGTCTCAACCAACATTTATTTAAACTGAAAAATTTTACTTCTTGTGTCAGATATTAAATATTGATATTTGACAAAAATGTATTAACTACGAAGTTTCGTAATTAATTAGATTAATTTTTAAAAATTGCGTCCCACTACTAGTAAAGACACTTTTGTCCTGCTGAAAAACCAACACAGAAGAGCCTTAAACCTGCAATCCTTCTTCTGATCAGCAGGGGGCGACTCATCTGATAGTCCGATTATACTGAAGTCTATGAGAAAGTGAACCGACTTCTCACTTAGTTTATTATCTCAGTAAACATTTTCCTATTGAGTTTATGGACTCAATCTATAGTTTCATGTTTCCTTCAATAAAGAATGACGTTCATTTTGTAAATTATGATCCTATTTCCTGGAAAACATAAGATAAAGCAGAGTATGTTTTAATGTGGGGCTAGTTGCTACCAGGTCGACCTGTCAGGATTGAGGCATAGCGATGGATTTCCATGGTTCTCTGTACATTTAAGTACCTTTAAACTGTGTTTTGTATTTTATCTGTGTCTGATTACTTTAACCTTGTCTGTGGAGCTCCTCAGTCATTCAGGTCATGGTGACCGTAGGAGCTTCAGTAGAAATCCTGGAGTCCTGGTCCTTATTGCGCCTTTAGCCATGTGACTTGGAGTGACTACATACACCACCGTTCAAAAGACAACTTCATGTTTTCCATGAAAACTCTCACTTTTTTTCATGTGCTAACATAACTGCACAAGGGTTTTCTAATCATCAATTAGCCTTTCAACACCATTAGCTAACACAATGTAGCATTAGAACACAGGAGTGATGGTTGCTGGAAATGTTCCTCTGTACCTCTATGGAGATATTCCATTAAAAATCAGCTGTTTCCAGCTAGAATAGTCATTTACCACATTAACAATGTCTAGACTGGATTTATCATTCATTTAATGTTATCTTCATTCAACAAAACTGCTTTTCTTTCTAAAATAAGGACATTTCTACTTCCTGTGGTTTTGGTGGCCTCACCTCAGACTGAGTGCCGCAGTAGGAATGGTTTCTGGGCGTCAGGTCGGGGATGATGAAGCGATAATAGCCCGGACTGTGGATTCCAGTGTAACAGACGCCACCCAGAGACAGCTGCTCGATCTCCCAACCGTACGGACACTCCGGGACGTTGGCAATGATGGCGTTGGGGAAACAAGACACCATGACGTAGTCTGGAAGGAAACGTAAAGACGTAAGCTTAATTTAAGTAAACAATCACTTATTAAGCTGAACGTAAGAAACTACAGGATAAAACATGGTCAGTTTAGAGGTCTGGGGATATTTGGCTTCCATAAGACGTCTTCTTTCTCTGCTAGAAGGTACTTTTACTCAGCGTTTGTTCTGATGAATGTACCTTATAATTAATAGCAGTGACTTGATGAAGCTACAGGCAGCAGACTGTTAGCTTAGCAAAAACTGGAAAAAAAAAAAAAGGTGAAACAGGTTCCCTGGCTCTGCCCAAACTAAATCTGTCTACAGACATGTCTAAAGGTCGATAATTATCCTGTTATGTGTTGAATGTTGACTACACAGTTTTATGAGGGGTTTTGCAGAGAACTTTTTCTTAGCTAGAACCAATAAAGTTGCTTTTTTTGGCCAGATTTGGGGCTATTTTGACGTCTTCTTTCAGACCAGTAAAGATAAAACATCTAAAATAAAGATTTAGATGCTTATTTTACTAGGTTTTCCAGTGGACATTTGGTTTTCTTAAACACTTTTCTTCATGTAAGCAGCCAAAAGGAAGGTTTCATAGTGATATAGAGTGTTTTTCTACCTGGTAATAGTGGTTTCCCACAAGAAAATTATGGAATTTTACTTACTATCTTTGAAAGCTGGTGAATCTGAGACAGAAACTACACTTTAGCAGCACTAACATTAATTAAACTCTGCAGTTTTATTGTATCTACTGTATATTCTGAAGGCTTCGTTCACAGCCTGATCTATAGAACATTTTGTTCCTAAAAACATGGCAAAATTGATTTCTTTATTGCGCTTTCTGATGTATAAAGTGGTAAAAAGAGAGATATACAAAATCCTCTCTGTAAAAACCTTCAACTGTTAAATGTTGACAAAATTAAACAAGAATTTTGAAGGTAGCTCTGACTCAAATTTCAGACTTGTACTTCGGGAAATAATTGCAAATTAGGGTATTTTTAGATATATTACACCTCATTTGCATATTTAAACACTCTTTTTCTTAAAAAAAACGTGTAATACCACAAAATAGAGGAAGTTTTTATGCTGACATTGATGAGATAAAAATGTCCCAATTCACCTGTAGTGGAATAAAATGGAATAATATCACATTTAAATAAGATGAGGTGTAATTTAGTAGATAATAATAATATTATTGCAATTTTACTGCTTCTGCTTCTACATCTATTACATGGTCATCTGTTCCTGGAGAGGAGATTCTTCTTATGTTGTTCTTAATTAATTTAATTACTGTTAAAGCATTGTTTAAATACATTTTTGCTCATCTGAACTGATGGTCTTTAGATACAGAAGCACTCTGAATGAAACTGACTTTCCTTTTCCTTGCATTTCATAAAGAAATGATAAAAGATTTGCTGAAATCTGTGTGATCTGCAGGTTGTCCAGTGTTTTATAACGAGATCTGAGCGTATAAAGAATACTCTCTCACCTGCTTTTTGTGGAGAACACGTCCATGCAACAGGCAGCAGCATCAGCAGAGCACCAACAGAAGCCATGGTGTGAAGCTGAGGGGACGTTTAACAATCAGAGAAGACAGAAGATCTAAAGAACAACATAAATCTGTCAGAAATCAGACTCACCTGATGGGAGGAAGAGTCTTTAACCAGCTGGATGTCAGAGGATCCTCATGGCTCTACAACACCTCCACAACTGGACCAGGTTTTTATACGGTCTCAGGTAAATCCACGTCTTCCCGCCTCCTGCTTTCAGACCTCTATTGTAAATCTGCTCACAAAAGCTCTCTGTCTGCTGAGACATTGACTTTCAAATGACCGGCGTCTCTCAGGATCAGCTCTCGGTGGCTGCAGAACCTTTACAGAGAACCAGAACACTTTAGATTTTAGATGGAAAAACACCACAAACTTACAACTTCTAGAAGGAAAACCAACGCAAGTCTGTCCGTTTGTGGTAGAAGACTTCATGTTTCTCAACTTTAAACTCCATTTTATGTTCAAAAATTCACATTGTCATCAAGGCTGGAGGAAAAAACAACTTATCTTAAAGTTTTATAGCCTTTTCTCACCCTGTCACAGCTTGTATCACATTCGAACTACCAAACATCAATATTTATATTTATAATCCCTGACTAGTTTGAATTTAAGAAATATGCTAACTGTTAACTCTCTGGTAAAAAGTTAAATTATGAGATCAGGTCCAATCTTGTCTTCTATTAGAAAAATGTTTGAGATTTGTGGAGTTTTTCTTGTATAATATTGTAGTTTTTTGACCAAAATTTAACTTGACAAAGGTACTGGCAGCAGACTGTTAGCTTAGCTTATCTTAGCAAAAAACTGGAAGACAAGATGAAACAGCTTCTGTAGCTCTGCACAAACTAACTCAATCTGTCTACTGAGACATCTATGGCTGTATATTTATCTTGTTATGTGTTGAATGTTAGCTACACAGTTTGACGATTGGTTTTACAGGGAACCTTTACTCAGCTAGAACCAATAATTTCATTTCTTTGACACATATACCTTCCTTAAAATGGAAAATTTTCGTAGGAATTGGGGAAACAAGGCAACAACTTTGAATAAAGACCTTCCCAAAATGCCAAACTATTCCTTTAAGCAACCCTTAAAATTCATCTAGACAGGTAAATCATAACAGGATATTCTATTGTGACTGCCGGCAGATCCTTTAAGACAGAATATAAGGTAAAAAAGACGACGTATTCACCGTCTTTGTCCTCATTGCCAAAAAGTACAAAACATTCAGAAACAGAAAACCATTTAAGGAGCTAAGCAGCGCAAACAGACACGTATGAATCCCTTCAAAATGCGATGGCAGCTCAGATAGGAGCAGAAACACTAGTCAGCAGTGTTCCTGAGGCCTCTGTTCACAAATATAAGGTTTCTCTCAGCCTATCAGATATCGCTTTTGTCTCATCTGCCTTTGTCTTGTGTGTGAAACGTGCGCTCTCATTGGCTTGTTTACGTCCGTCACGCTAGATTTTATTGGAAACCTCATCAACTTTAGCTCTGATTTACAGCCAAGTCATATTTCTGGTGTGAATTCAGCTGAAAATGAGGATTTCACCAAGAGGAAGACTCATCTAAGCTTCATTAAATCCACGAGACAAAACCAAAGTTTGAAATCTTCCGTGTTATTACCATGAAGTTCCTTTCCCAGCATCCAGTACCTTCCTGCAAAGGCTCTGTGATAAGCTGTAAACCGATAGCAAAGAGGTTAGACGCTAATGTCCTTCACGGAACAATCCAAGTCGCCCGGCAATAGAAGTGGCAAACCGCAGACGATTAGCATGAGAAAGGGGCAACGGGGGAATTGGTAGTCCGAGGAAGATAGTGATCTGTGGACGGGTCGGGGGGACGGCTAGCGTTACAGCATCTGGCGGAGTCGCCAGATTCCTACGAGTTACGCAACAGCCACTCGAGATCCAAGAAACGTGCTCAGAGTCGGACAGAGTTGGTGTTCAGAGGTCTGTTGGTTCTGGTCCATCCACTCTGAGCTTTACAGCCATAAAACACCCACATCTGTAAAGTAGGGCAGAACAGAAGCTACAACAGACTGGAACAAACCTTGAAGAAACAAGCAGCTACTGAAACTCCTAAAACCATAAAGACTTGTTTTCTTTGTTGTTTCTTGCTTACATGAGTTTCTGAACTCTGTGAACTCTGAGCTGTTTCTGGTGTTTTTACTCACTGTTGGTTCATTTTCCACCTCAAAATGAAGAGTTTTACCTCCATGGAAACAGAACAACCAGGACTAGAAGTAGACAGAACTTAGAAACATCTTCAGTGCTGCTAAACATAGTTAAACAAAGCCATTCTATTGAAAAAGAAAGAAAAAAAGCTTAAATTCTTTGATTGTTTACGTTAAAAAGGTAACAGGAATCAGCATGTCCAACATTTTTGTGTCCACAGTCGCTACCAACTCTGGAAAAAAATAGAGGCTCTGCATACGATAGTTTTCAACTTTACAAAGATGTTTCACCATGCTGGATGTATCTCCAACAACTTCCTCCTCTGTTCAGTTTCTGAACCATGCTGCATTTATTTTATTCATCCAGTAGCTTTGGTTTTCCTCTCAGTGTCTCCATTTTGTGTCGTTTGTCATTTTGTCCAGTTTTTGCCCTTTTCTGTCTCTTTGGGACAGTTTTGTCTCCCTTTTGTCATTTTGTGTCTCGTTTGTGTCACACTCTCTCCTTTTCTGCCTTGTTTTTGTTGTTTTGTTTCTGATTTTGTGTCTTGCTGTCATTTTAGGTCTCTTTGTGGTCGTTTTGTCTCCACATAATACGGATATTTAAGTATTCACGTTTCCAGCCTTTACAAACTCTGCTCATGACCTCTAGAAAGAGGATTCACCATGCTGGCTCTATCTTCTAACAACGTCCTCCTCTGTTCATTTTTTTAAACAATACTGTTAATATTTTTTATTTACATCATTATGTAAATGCATGTTCCTTCAGTAGTTAGTCTGTTATTCACACCAGTAAATACCACAAAATCCACCTTTTATTTTGAAATGTTCACCTGCTGTCAACAAAGGCAAAGTTCTGAAATATTCTTGGCAGCTTTTATAAATAAATGGAGTGTAATAAATGTGATACATCTGTGGAGTCTTTGCTTCTGAAAAACATTTTATTCTCTAACATGAAGGGAAACAGATCAGAGTTCACTAAAAGCATGAGGAGGATGTTGTAGAAGACATTATAGCTGCATGCAGGAGTGCTTTGGTCAAAATATACAAAAAGATAGGAATATAAACATTTCTTGCTATACAACATATTTACATAATAAATAGTTTTAGTTGAAGCTGGTTTCAGACTTTGGGAACTTGGCAGGTCCAGTTGGTTCGTTCTGGCTGGTAAATAAAATCCCTCCTGGAAAACAAAACAAACTGAGGTTTAGACTTTAAAAACTAATAAATAGAAAACATTTAAAGAAGATTTAAAACAAGTCATACAAGGAGATCAGACAAGTAGGTTCCTGTGGCTTTAGTTTTAGTTGAACACAGCCATGGAAAAACTTATTAGACCAGCCTTGTTTTCTTCAGTTTCTTGTTCATTTTAATGCCTGGTACCACTAAAGGTACATTACCTGAAGAATACAATGAACACAACTAAAAATGCAGCTGATTCCATCATAATTTATGTCCTATTTGACCTGCTTCAGCTTCATTGTATTCCCAGGTATATAAGAGGCCATTTCATGTCATCAGCAGCACTGCACATGCAAAGGCCTAGAGTGGTTTCCTGCTGACATTCAAGCCGTAGCACAACTCAAGTTGTCAGCTCTCACATAATGCCTAAAACTAAAGAATTATGTGAAGCCACAAAGGCAGCCATCTTGGCACTGCTGGAAACTGGCATGAGTGAGAGACAGGTAGTGAAAAAACTGAAGATCTCCAAGACAGCCTTTCAATACACCAAGAAAATACAAGCCCAACATGGTGCTACCAAATTGCTAGCTGGTCGCAGCAGGAAACATCTTTCTACCCCACCAGATGACCGTCACTCATGTGTTTCTGTATCAGGAATCATCCTCAGACCTCCAGGGTCCTTAAAAATGAGAGGGCACTGTGGAGAAATGGGACTTGTTGGGCAAGGACTGTTGGAAAATGACTTGTTGAAGCTGGTCTGAAGTCACACAGGGCAGGAAGAAGCCCTTCATCAAGGAAAGGCAGAGGAAAGCTGGTTACTTTACAAGGTCAGTTAAAGCCTGGATGGAGAAGCAGAACATTGGAACCATGCGTTGGCCTGCTCAACCTCAATCCAACTGAAAACCTGTGGAAAATCATCAAACATAAAATGGAGAACCACAAGCCCAAAAACAAAGCAAATTAGTTAGAATTAGTGCAACAGGAATGAGCTGCTGTGACAGCAGAACGATGTCAGAAGCTGGTGGAGAGCATGAAGAGACGCATGGCTGCAGTCATCAGAAACAGTGGTTATGAATCAGTACTAACTCCTGTATGGATCATGGGACTAAAACAAACAGAAAAGAAAACATGGAATCCTAAAAGTTGTTTTTGGCAGGACAATGCCATAGCTACTGATGGAACAACTTAAGTGATTCTGGTTATTATCTAGAAAACCATGGAAAATGTCTGATGTCAGCTCTGAAATTAAACTCTTATCAGCCATTTTTGTTGTTATCATTATATTTATGCAAACAAATGTAACTTTAGTGGTACCAGGCATTAAAATGAACATGTATATATATATATATATATATACACACACACACTCCTGTACTATACATTTTGATGTACAATATATGTACAATACACCATGGATGTCTGCCCATGTTCCACCAGGACGGTTACTTCTGTGCCACGGTGTCTCACTTCCACTTCTGATGCTGGAATCCGAATATTTGATTAAAATGTTTTGGTTTCAGAGGGTTAAATGTTGTGAAAGTTGTTTTACTACATTTTGAGACTAGATAAGTTAAATAACGTCAGGTGAAAGCTCCACCAGAGGTACTCACTCTCTGCGGTGTTTCCCGCCGTTTTCCCGACACAGTAAACCTTCGTCACAGGGACAGATCTGGTTGATGCTGAAGGCCAAACCTCCATCAGGAATGAAGCAGGACTCTCCGTCCACCAGACGTCTCTTGCAGACCAGCTCTCCGTGATGCCGAGCACAGCACATGGACGGACCACAGTCCCTGTCCACCTT
Source organism: Amphiprion clarkii (assembly GCA_027123335.1). Lineage (NCBI taxonomy): Eukaryota > Metazoa > Chordata > Actinopteri > Pomacentridae > Amphiprion > Amphiprion clarkii. The sequence continues at coordinate 5,608,312 of CM049586.1, forward strand.
ACACCTGGAACCTGGAGACGAGACCACATCAACCTTAATGTCCACTAGGAGACAACCAACACCTGGAACCTGGAGATCAGATCTACTTTACTGTCCGCTAGGAGAGAACCAACACCTGGAACCTGGAGACCAGATCTACTTTACTGTCCACTAGGAGACAACCAACACCTGGAACCTGGAGACCAGATCTACTTTACTGTCCGCTAGGAGAGAACCAACACCTGGAACCTGGAGACCAGATCTACTTTACTGTCCACTAGGAGACAACCAACACCTGGAACCTGGAGACCAGATCTACTTTACTGTCCGCTAGGAGAGAACCAACACCTGGAACCTGGAGACCAGATCTACTTTACTGTCCACTAGGAGACAACCAACACCTGGAACCTGGAGACCAGATCTATTTTACTGTCCAGGAGGAAGCTGGTCTGGGTTACAAGAACCAAACATCAGGCTACAAAAACAGGGGGAGAACTTCAGGTGATCATATGAGTAAAAAACTATAAAGTAAATACAACTCTGAATCAGATCGTAGTAAATGCTAAATAAAGTGGAATCTAGAAACCAAAGATAAAAGATAAAAAGATTAAATGGATAAAAAACCAAAAACATTCAGTCAAACACGTGGTTTTATGGTTTCTGCAGCCAATAATCAATAACTGAAAGTAGTTAAAAACTACACAGATTATCACTTTTAGTGACTTTTACATAAGATAAAGTCAGAATTCTCTGATTTTAGCTCCTTAAATTTGACTTTTTTCTGTTGCTGTGCTACCAGAGCTGCCTGCAATAATCAATATTCGATCAGTTTCCTGCCTCTTACCCTCCTGTCCAGTGGGAACGCTGCGGTGACATTTCCCAAACATGCAGCTGAGTCCTCGGACACACTGGGAATCCCTCCGGCAGTAAAAACCTTCAGCTCTCAGAGGAACACACAGACCGAAGTGGCGGTCGCAAGAAAACCCTCGACCACAAACTCTGTCGTGTTCACAGACAGCCTGAAGAAAAAGATAGAATAAAACATTTACTTCCTGTTTACTAAAAACAAACAAACTGTCGTGTTCACACACAGCTTGAAGTAAAACAAGAATATATGAAATATCTTCTTCCTGTTTCCTAAAAACACCACAGATTGATTTATGTAGAAATAAACAGACTGGGGCAGAATTATTCATTATTTTAATACAAACTGAAGGAAGTGGGGCGAATTTACAGTGAAGCTATTAGTAGTTTTTCACCATTTTGTGGTTTCTGTTTATATATACATATACAAACACATAAAACGTGTTTAGTTCTTTTACAACCTTGGACCATAAAGTTACACAATTTTTTTTCCGTATGTAAATCACCAAAAATAGAATTATTTTACATAAATTTGCTGCTATTTTAAAGAAAAATCGGAATACTAAAGTTTGAAACATGATCATGAAATATTGTTTTTCCCTACGTTTTCCTGTTTTGTTAAATTACAAATTAAAAAAAATAAAATTGCAGGAAAAACACATTAATTTTCATTAATTTACTACATTTTTAAAGGTATTTTACTGATTTCGCACATTGTGTTAAATTGCAGAAAATATCTACTAAAGGGATTCATTTACATGGTGACTGCAAGAAACGTTTACAACGTGACTATAAAAAACTATATTTTCGAGATATTTGCTGAATATTTGCCTTACATTTTCTAAGTTTAGGAATAAATATTTCCCTTTTCATTCACAGAAAAATCTTTTTCTTCTGATGATTTCTTTAAAAAATGCCAACAATCTTTGAGTTAATGAAAGTAAAGGCAGTAATATTAACTAATAATAGGCTTACTGTGACTTTTAATGAAGGTAAAGTCAGTAATAATACTTAATGACAGACTTACTGTGAGAGGTGTGACTGCAGGACTTTCTCTCAGGGTTCTGCCTCCTTCTCTAGGAGGACTGTGAGGCATGTTCAGCATCCAGGCCCAGATCCGAGCCTCGGTCCAGCAGAAGAACAAACACAAACAGAGCAGCTGCAGGTTTCTGCACATCTTGGCAGAAATTTAACCGAGGATTGGAGGTGAAAATCCAGAGTTTAGAGGTGAATGTGTGGACAGCCAGGACTGAAGTTCTCCAGTGGTCTGATCCTCCTCCAGAAGGTTTTATAGTCTGAGGAGCTCCACCTCGACCCCCACAGGGTGTTTGTCCAAGAAACAAGGCTGGGAGGAGACCATTAGTAGTTAATGGATTAACTAAATCACCCCCTGCAGCCACAAAACAGTGAAGAGAGGGAGGCTGGAGACAATAGAGCCGAGACGAGCAGCTCCTCCTCCGGCCGGTTATCTCCTCCAGACCAACAAACGACCAGAATAAAGGCTGACCAACGCTCCACATGTCTGGCTGATCGCTGACGGATAAAAAAAAAAAAACACAGCAGGCTTCGGCCTCCGAACGCCGGATAAACCTCAGACCCAGACCCTTCAGACCCTCCCAGATAAAGTCAGCATTTAAAATCTGTTTTTCCAACATATGACCATAAAATCACACAGTTCTCCTTTATTTAGCTTCATTTAGATCAACAATAATATCATTGTTAGACATTATAATATTAAATAAGATTTACTATTTATTAAATTACTTATATTTGATATATTGTATATTTGCGGTCATTTGAAATATTTTTTAAACTGTTGTTTTACTGATTTTCCACGTTTTGTTAAAGGTAAAATGACAGAAAAATTAATAATTTACATGTGAACTGTAAAGAAAAATTTTCCAAAGTCCACATTTAAAATCTGCTTTTTTAGATCAGCAAAAATATCATTATGAGACATTATTATATTAAATAAGATTCACTATTTATTAAATTACTTATATTATAAAATGTATATTTAATATCTAAAAATCTTGTATATTTGCTGTCTTTTGAAATATTTTTTAAAATTATTTTAGAGATTTTCCTTTTGCTAAATTAAAGATAATATCCAGTAAAATCACAGAAAATTTATTAATTTACATGTGAACTGTAAAATAAAATTTTTAAAAGTCCACATTTAAAATCAGTTTTTATGACACTATTTTTCCTTTATTTAAATCAGCAAAAATCTAATTATTTCACAGATATTTGCTGTCATATGCATTGTTTTTTGTTGGATTTTTTTTTAGATTTACTGTTCAGGTTGAGTTCTGAACAGTAACTGCAGCTTTACCAGCAGTAAATAAAAATACAGTATTATAAAGTTATATTTTTATTTACTGCTGGTAAAGCTGCAGTTAGATCATCACAACACATGTACAGATTAGTAAGTAAATCATAAATCACGTCAGCTGTTATTCAGACAGTGTAGATGTACATTCTGAGCATTAAACTCTTCATTTCCTGCATTCTCGTGTTCGTTTCTGCTCCAATTTGTTCCTTTCCTGCATCAATTCGTCAAACACCAGCTTCTGAGCTTAATTCAGTAAAGCTCTCAGGCTTTCTGCGCTGCCTTTAAAAGGTTTATTCTCCTCCAGATCTCTTTTAAAATTATTCCTGCTGGATCAAAACACACATTTACACTGGATTTATTCCTCTCTGTCTTCTGTTTAACCTCTAAATGAGCACACGGCCTCATTCTAGTGATAAAATGAGTCATTTTGCTTCATTTCTACACCTCTGGGACGACAAATACAGCACATTTAGGCTGTAACTGATTAAAATTTTGATCAAATCTGCCTCTTAAATGATTGCAGCGACTAAATGCTGCTCAGATAGCTGCATAAACACGACGCTGATTTACATGATGCTAACTGCTGCTATTGTGTCGCTAACTGACCGCTAATTATCTCATTAGTCTAGTTTGAGAAGAACTCAACTAGGAGAGATAACAGATATCTGATCTGCTGTCTGCTGATAACTACATGTAAATTACCAACAGTTACTCAGGAGACAAGCTAAACGCTGATTTAACAGCAAATGTTAGTGGAAGCTCTTCGTACGAAGCGGCAGCAAGACTTCTTATCATGAAAACTTGATAAAATCCTCTGAGAAAAACAACCTGGAGGTCTGTTGCAAAAAAATATCTAAGAAATAGTAATTTGTTCTTTTACAATATGTGGCTAGAAAAACTATATTTTATAGATATTTACTGATTTACGGTTCAACTGTTTCTCTAGTCAAGTAAAACATTCAGTTTGACACATTTTTACACCATTTTCTGGTTTCTAATATATATGCCACTATTAATCAATTAATTGATTAGTTGTCAGTTGTTAAAATTGGAAGAATTTTTCTAAAAATCTCTGATTTGGGCAGCTTAAAATGAATATTTTCTGGTTTCTTTACTCGTCTTTACTGTCAGGTATTGAACAGTTTGTAACTTTAATTTCTGGAACAATTTAATGATATTTTACAGAATTAATTTACAGATAATCACGAGTAAAATCACACAAAAAATGTTTTCATTTATAAGACAATTGTGAAACCAAACGGGCCAAAACTGTCAACAACATCCACGTTAAAAATCTACACTTACTCTGTCTATATTCTGTAAATATAGTGGAAGCTGGAGACTTCTGATCATGAAAATTTGACAAATCCTCTGAGAAAAGTAACCTGGAGGTCAGTTAGAGATGAACTAAATGTTGACTATCCTGAGCACCATTATTAAAGAGTGAGGACGACTGTTGGACAGCTAATAATTTACCTGCAGCTGATAAACTGTGACTCTGAGGTGAATAAAATGACATTTAATCAGTCTGACCTGCTGCCAGATCCTGATTTATCCTGTCTCCATGTCAGGGATGATTAATAACTACAAGTATTTAATAAAGGGTATAATTACGTGCAGCTCTGATACGGATCCTGATGCTGCAGATATTTAATAAACTCAGAGGAAATAATCTCAGCTGTTATCAGTCTAAACCTGGATTATATTAATTACAGGAGAGTCTCATTAACAGTTTCCTCTTCATATCAGTGAATTTTTAAATATTTTTGGGGACATCTATCAGTTGGGAATAGATGTAAAATTGTACAGCAAAGTAAATAAGAATCAAACTTTTTCTTTGGTCTGAAAAGTGGTAAAAGTCTTCCCCAGATAACTCCACGCTACTTCCTTCATGTGTCGTTGTTGTGCCGTACTTTCTCCCCCTTGGTATGATTGTTGTTAGCAGGACGCTAACTCAGACGTTCAGATTAACAGAAAGTAACGCAGGTCAGATAGTCGTGTTTAGCGGCAGACAGCACAGATCGGATACTCAGATACCTCCATGCTGTTAAGCTCTTACCCAAACCGACTAATGACATAATTAGCGGTCAGTTAGCCGGAACAATAGCAGCAATTAGCAGCAGTTAGCATGTGAATAGGTGTTGTGTTTATGCAGCTATCTGAGCACTTTAATGCATTAAGGACGAAGAAAAATAGGTGAACATGTATTTAAATTTAATTTATTTTGCCTGAGACTCACAGATTTATGAGTTCTTGTGTTTGCAGATTCATCAGGTTATGTGGTTTGTTGCTAATAAACAGAAAATGTACCTTCTCCTTGCTTCTTATTGAGGTCTTTGAGTTGTTTCCATGTGCAATAAACAATGTGCACTATAACGTGAACTATGCTTCTGCTTAGCTAAGGTACCTACACTTATTTTTAATTCCAAAATCATATTTATTATTGTATTTTTTATTTAATATGTGGCTGTAAATACACTATTTCGAGCCTTTGAGCACTGATAGTGCATGACTGTGTGACATTTAAGTCAAAAAGTTTCCCCTTCAGACCAGAGCTGAGCTCAGCATCGTCAGAATAACTGCTTAAACTTCTTTCCTGATCTCATTCCTACTAACCGGCATTTCTGTCCTAGTATTGGTACCGACCTCCTCCTCCTCTGATTTACTGAATGCTGACAGCAGATCAGTGTCTCCAACGTGTTCCCTCGTTTAATGAATGAATCAACATCGCTGCCAGTTTAAGGACAAACAAACCGCCAACAGGGTGATGTGTGTTTATTGTAATGGACCTGGACCCCCGCAGAGAGCTCAGAATGGTTCAGTCCGCCTCCCCAACACCCAGAAAACATATTCAGAATAAGAATAAATGGATTTACAACCAGCCAAACGTAGTAAATGTGTCTTTAAGGACACTGTGGAACAATATTCAGGTTTTAATGTGTAGGGGTTTTTTTTATAAATTAACAAGTTCTATAACAGATACCAGGTAGTTTATTATAAATTAACAGCTTCTACTGCAGTAACGATGCAGTAACGTCTGAACTGGTCCTCAGCTGGATGAACCCAGGAATCTTTATAGCTGATGATAAAGTTAATGATGACGATTGTAGAGGAGATGCTGCCTTATTGAGAGCTGGAGTCCTGCCAGGAAGCTGCTCTGGAAGGCAGAAAACTGAATAAACTAAAGACTTAAAGCTAAAGTCCTGAAATGACTCCCTTTGGATTGGACAGGAGCTCCACCATGTCCTGTAAAGTCCTGTCAGCTCCTAATAACTGGCTCAGGATCAGCTCCACATTCATGGTTCTTTGGACTCAGTGATGCCTTCAAAGACATTTCTGACGAGGACTTATTGTTCTAGGATTCGTACGACAAACTAAATGCCTGGTGGTTAAAAATAGCCTCCGATGAGCCGGGCCTGCCTTTTATTTTGGTGTCAGATGTTTGAAATGCGTTTCTGGTGAGGTTTAAATAATGTCCTGGAGAACCTGTTTCCAATTGGAACCAGACAGCAGAGTGTGACTCCTCTAATGGGAAACAGCCCCGTGTCCTCTCGCTGCCAGAGGCTTTTAAATAACACAGAAGTAGAAGAAGAAGAAGAAGAAGAAGAGGAGGGCAGCAGGAGAATGTGGAGCAGAAGTCAGCGGAGGCCAACAGTCTGAAACCACAACAGATATCCTGTAAGGACTGATGCAGGAAAACAGGTTTCTAGAGGACAAAGGCGACTCTTCTTGTTTTCTCATGTCCAACTTGTTTAGAAGTTTAGAACCTCCTGATACTGGATGTTCTGCGGCTTCAGTAATTCCATTTAAACTGCTTTTCCTGTTCTCAGCGCCAGCGATGAATCAGCTTCCATTATCGCCATTGTGTCGCTGTCGTTGTTGAGGCCTGCTGGGTGACAAACTGAGGGGAAACCCAACAAAAAACATCTGAAAAAAACAATCTGTTGAAGTCTGGAGATGGAAGCAAAGCGACTCTTCAGCAGATTTTCCCTCATCTGGTGGTGAGCCGTCGATGCTTCGAATCCAAAGGGATTAAGATCTGGAGACCGACAATGTTCCTCTTCGTGTTCGTAAATCTATAGAATTTACAGATTGTGAACAGACGGACGGAAAAACTTGTGTTTGTTTACGTCCAATTTTATCGGATATGTGCATGAAGCATAACATAATCGCAAAACCACGACCGATAATACATACACTGTAAAAAATAAACTAGAATAAAATAATGCAATAAAAGCGGTAAAAATCTGGCAGCCAGAGTGTCAGAAAAATACTGTAATGTCCAAAAAAATGTAAGAAAACAAAAAAATAACAGCAGGTACCTGTAAACTATTGACCTTCTTTGCTGATTAAAATTCAGTAAAATACAGTAATTTTATGGTCACATATTGTAAAAAAAAACAAAAAAAAAAACAACTGCATATTTTTGATGAGGGAATTATTCACTATTTTCCTGTTTTTTTTTTATAGTCAGCCTGTCAATTAATCATTGTTTTGTTTCATTAATTTTGCCTGTTTTTTGTTGTTTTTTTCTTTACACTCAACATGTAAAATTTTAATTTTCTGTGATTTTGCTGGATATTATCTGTAATTTAAATAAAAGGAAAATCGGTAAAATTGCAGCAAAAATATTTGGCTTAATATACATACTTTTTTCCTCAAAAAATGTCAATTATCTGTAAAATATTGATGTTTTTAGCTGATTTAAACACAAATTTCATTTAAATTTAAATTCAGAGTAATTTTATGGTCAGGCATAGTCAAAGAATAAATTATTATCTGTGAAAATACAAATCTTAGATGTGGCGATTATCAGCATGTAAATGAATCCTTTTTTCTGCGATTTCAGAAGATCTCTCCCAGTGTTTCACCTTCTTCTAAGGTTCCAAAGAGCGCTGATGTGACGACTTTTCACCTCCCAAAAGACTCCATAACTCATGAACACATTTGTATATAAAATCATGACACACCTGATTACTTCAAGGACCAAATGAAAGTTGAATTTTTTTTTCAGTTTCTACAGTTTATGACTTTGCTAAATGGTGTAATTTCTATGTTTTTACATAAATGTCAGCTTGTTTTGGGGTTCAGAGTTGAATCAGCAGCACAGAGTTCTGGATGAGGAGCACAAGGTCAGATCTGAACATCATCAAAAGAAAAAAACACTATTTCAGAAGTCTTTACCAGTGTTTCACCTTATTAGGAAGGTTACTACACCTGTTTTTGTCAGAGTTGTATGAAGAATCTAAGTTAAGTCAGAGCTTTGTGTTCCAACCAGAGAACCGGTCCAGCATTAAGACGGTCCGCTTCATTAAGGAGGACTTCAGACTGAAAAGCTGCTGTTCACATTTTTCCTGGATGATCGCAGGAGTAGGAGGATTGTTGGAGGCCTAGATAACAACAGACAACATGGAGAACAAGTGGACCAGCTGTTTGGATTCAGACTGGAAGTTAAACTCATTCATGACGCAGGTTTTCTGTGTTTCTGCAGTAAAATATCTGCAGCCTCGGTTGAAACGTGAAATCTGGAAAGTCCTGGCTCTGCTCCCTAAAACACCACATGACATCCTCCTACCAGTTTACATGCACACAGGATTAACTGCTGGGGGATTATTAAGGTGGAAAATATCATGTTTACTGATATTTCAGCATCTGGAAACTGGCCCAGGAGCTCCTCTATACTTTCATTACTGTAAATAAATCCAATGAAAAGATAAAAACAATGAAGAGATCCAACCAACATGTTCTGCCTGAGCAGCCAAACCCTCATCTATCTCCATGGTTGTTAAAAAAAAACACACAAATGAATCACAGAGGGTCACATCTTCGATCTTTCAGCCTCACCAGAGCCCCAGATGTGAATTAATCAGTGGTTGAAAATAGACTCCAACTAATGTATGTAATGTTTGCTTCTGTTTGCTCAAAGTATCAGCATCCACAAGTAAAAAAAAAAACTCAGCCAAACTTGAGATTTACATCAGAAAAGGTTGGAAAATTGAGTCAATAAGTAACTGAACCTGGTCTAAAGTGGTCCAGATGCAAAGAAACACATTAAAATCTGTGATCCTGGGAGCCATGTTGTCCAGGGCATTCGCCCCTGGTAGGGTCTCCCAAAGCAAACTGGTCCCGGGGGAGAGACCAGACTAAGAGCGATTCAGAAGACCCCAATGAAAGCACAAAAAGGTGAAGCTGCCACCTCACCCAGGTTAGGATACCGGGGCCTTCCCCTGGAGCCAGGCCTGGAGGGGGAACATCTGGTGCCTGAGCCATGAGACTCAGTTGGGCATGTGGAAGAAGTCATCGTTGTGGCTGCATGTTGGGCCAAAGAGTCGATTTTAAACTAAACAAACAGCACCAACCAACATGTAGATCATCTAAAACAGCAGCTAACTCGTCTGTTTTACTCCTCAGGAGGTCTTCTGCTGGATCACCAGGTGATATATTTGAAGAAATCAGATGAATATGGACAGTTGTTATCACTTGCCAGGTTAAAATGAGTAAATATGCTTCAGATATCAGCATTTTATGTTGGTTTAGAATTTATTCAGGCGAATAAAGCTGCAGGTAGAGACTTCAGAGCTTGGTGGATCATTTAGTTCATCTACAGATGATGGATGTAATTTTTCCCCATTTGATTGCTTGAAAAGCAGATTTCCTTTGGTTTTCACCAGTTCTATTGGTAATTAATCTACTGTTGATGGAATAATCACCTCAGGAGACCATTTTAAGTTTAATTTTTAAACATAAAAACTGAAGTGGATCATTCTTAAACCACAACACGCAAAAATTTTTACAAAAATTAGCGTGAACTGGACAAACTCTGACTTGAAACTTGTGTCTTTTACAGACGTTTTCACACTTTCTACAGTTTCTTCTGCAGTTTTTAGATGTTAAAGTGTTCCACCATGTTTTTATGTAGTTTATTATGTGGATCAGAGTCATTAGCTGTCAAGGCATTAAATTGATGGTCAACAATTTCAATAATCAATTTATTGGTTTGAGTAATTTAAGGGGAAAAAGTCAAAATTCTTGAATTTCTGCTTCTTAAAACAAAATATTTTCTTGTTTCTTTCCTCCTCTGTGACAGAAAATTTAACATTTTTGTATTGTGGAAAAATCACACATCTGAGGATGTCATCTTTGGATCTGAGTGACATTTTTCACCATTTTCTGTCATTAATAGATAATTTGAGCCCAGCAGCAGCTGATTAAACCCTGAATCCTGTTGGATTCTTACTACATCTCTGCAGAGACTAATTATCCTCCACTATCAGGAGCAGAGAAGCTGATTTTAGCTGTTAAAACAACCTACAAATTGCACTAATCCCTGTATTTTTCCTCAAACAAACCACAGGGGAAGCTCAGCCATTTAACTTTCACATTTGTTTTGGTTCAACAAGGTTCCACATGGGGGAGACATGCTCCTCCTCACAGCTACAACACCCTTTTTTTCTGTTGGGTAGGAGAGAAAAAAGTGTAGAAATTCTTAAATATTTCCTCTTTGGGGAAGTCTTACAGAAACCCAGAGCTGTGTGGAGTCTGAGCAGAGACAGACTTCCAGAGGTGGATGGAAAAAAGAAGTTATTTCAGGAGGACCATGAGATCAGAGCGACGGGAAAACACCTCAGCTGTTTGTCAACTCTGCCATGGATTCGTCCTCTGAGGGCCCAGCGAGGACGTAAAGCAGCGACGGACGGACGGACGGAGGAGGAGGAAGCAGCAGAAAGCTCGGCTGGAGGAGGAAAAGCCAGTTAGTGGGAGAAGCAGAGGCAGAGAGGAGGTGGGGGAGTGGAGGAGTGAGGAGCCCCGATCTTCCAAAAAACAAGAAGAAGAGGAAGAAGGAGTGATAAAGTCATGGGGCTTTGTGCTGTTCTGATCATCTGCCTCTCCCAGGCTGAGCTGGCCAGAGTTTGGGCTCAGGAGCTCCAAGGTAAGACCTCAAATATCCGCATTTTATAGACACAACGGCCCTAAATATCCACATTTTATAGACACAACGGCTGAATTTCTGCTGTGTCTGGAAACCTCTGAAATATTACCTGACCTAAATTCTTTGCAGAAAGTCTGGCAGCTGCATGCTTCAAGTGTTTTTGGTTGCATGTTTAAAGTCTCTACAGATGTGCATGATGCTTGAAAATCAGCATTTATTCTGGTCCCGTACTTTTGTGCTTCTTTCCGTCCAGCTGATGTTCTCTGCATCACCTGTAGTCTGCCATTCTCTGCATGTATGTATTTCGGTTCTCCTTGGAGATGCATTATTTTTAGCCAGCCCCCGTTCTTCTGCTGCTCCTCCTCCAACTATCAGAGCTGCTCCACTTTCCCTCTCCTGTGGTCCCAGATCCTCTGATCGGAGGCCGAACGCTGCGACGCATCCTCCCAACACAAACCCACCACAAGAACCCACCGCAGGAATCCCCTCTGGGCAGCAGAAACCCACTCTGGGCCTCTTTTAACTCACTTTAACAGCTTCACATTAGTGGACTAACAGGTAGCGCTAGAACCACTCCAATTCAGGCGTTCTGATCCAGATCTCTTTCTCAGAGCAGCTAACGCTCCGGCAGAGTTGCATAAAATCGTCTGTCCTCGTTTCCTCAGAGGTCAGGACCGTAAAGACCTCCGTCATCTGCCACCGATAAGAGTTCAGCAAAGTCAAAAGTTCACGGATTCAGCAGAAATGAACAGGATAGGGTTCAGGTGCTCCCTGACTGCTTTTCTTGTTTTCTGAACAAAAGTTTGGGGTCACTTAGAAATGTTCTTATTTCTGAAAGAAAAGCAGTTTTTTTTTCAATGAAGGTAACATTAAATAAATCATAAATGCAGTCTAGACAGAAAAAAATTAAAAAATACTCCAGTGAGTTAAATACTTTAAAACTGAACTTCAATGCAATACTTAGTAAATGTGCTCAGTTGCTTTATATTAATGACTCCAACAATAACAACAGAATCCCAAGTTTTTCAATTTGAACAGAAATCCGTCACTTGTCAGATAAAAACCAGGAAGCATGGTGACTTCTGACTGGATTTTAACACAATTTGAGCTTTTTGAAAATGTCAGAAGCTTGCAAACTTACACTATCGTTCTAAAGTTTGGGGTCACTTAGAAATGTCCTTATTGTTGAAAGAAAAGCATTTTTTCAATGAAGATAACAGTAAATGAATGATTAATCCAGTGTAGACATTGTTAATGTGGTAAATGACTATTCTAGCTGGAAACAGCTGATTTTTAATGGAATATCTCCATAGGGGTACAGAGGAACATTTCCAGCAACCATCACTCCTGTGTTCTAATGTTACATTGTGTTAGCTAATGGTGTTGAAAGGCTCATTGATGATTAGAAAACCCTTGTGCATTTATGCTAGCACATGGATAAAAGTGGCAGTTTTCATGGAAAACATGGAATTGTCTGGGTGACCCCAAACTTTAGAACGGTAGTGTAGATGTAAACTAAGCCTAGAGACTGTATTGTATTTATTTTTCTGAGACAGTTTCTTATTTTACAGTATTTTTCTGGGCTGTTTTTTTTTGCATTTTTTACAGAGTATTGTGCAGGTTTGGTTGGTAGCAGGTTACATGTAATCAGATTACAAAAAGTAGGTAACTAATGAAAACAGATTACATTTGATAAACTGTGTCATTAGATTGGTGAAAGATTACATGATTAGATTCTAATTACATCTTTTCGTGATCACAGTAAGTTTCCAGCTGTGCTAACGGTGATGGAAATCGTGTTTATTTCAGTTTTTTAGCTCTGATTCATTTCTCTTCCTTTTTATTTACGCTGACAATCAAAGACGTGATTTGAACGAATCAGAAAGTTTATTTCCACAGTAGGAAGGTTTACAGGATGCTAACAGTCAAAGCCATCGGCTGAAGAGATCCGAGAGGCTGAGTGAGTTCAGGTGTCGCCTGAAAGGCTGCAGTCAAACAAAGAAGCTCTGGATCGACTGATTTAACCCATCGAATAAACTATCGAAATGTTCCACAGAGCGCCGAATGCACTCAGTCTGCTGACGGTTTTAGCCTAAATTACCTCTAGATCAACATTAAAAGCTCAAATTTGCATCTTTTTTTAAACCATTTGAACCTAAACTATTTTATACAGAAATGATGCCAACAGATCAAATTTTAGACCATATCAGCTGGTGATCGCAGCACAAGAACTACTGAACAATAAAACGTGTAGTTAGTCTGGAGCCGATTGAGAAATGTTTATGAAATGTTAATGAGCTCTCCACGTTTCCCATCGAGGTCACACTAATTTTTATTAATTTTTTTCAAATGTTCCTCTGTACCCCTATGTAGATATTCCACTAAAAATCAGCCGTTTCCAGCCAGAATAGTCATTTACCACATTAACAATGACTAGACTGGATTTATCATTCATTTAATGTTATCTTCATTGATAAAAACTGCTTTTCTTTCAATAATAACGACATTTCTAAGTGACCCCAAACTTTTACTGGTAGTGTTTAACACTAATATTTCCTCCTAAACCTAAATATGCGACTAAGACGTTACCTTCAGTGTCAGTTTCACCAAAGGAAAACAATAAATCTGCTGCTAAAATGTGAAGCTGAACTACAGAAAACCAACAGATGTGAGACTTCGACGTTTACTGGAATCTTGGTGTTTAAAATGGATAAATTGCACAGAAATGATGTGTTTCTAGTAATAATCAAGTGCACTTTGATGTAGGTTTGGTTAGCTGGAGGTTCGTCCTCATTTCTAACTAAAACAAACACAACTAGAAAGGCATTCAGAGCGCATTCCCCCTCCAAGGCTGCTCATTCCCCCGTATAGCATTGTAAGAAATGCAGCATTTTTTCCTCCGCCAATGACCAGCAGGGTTATGTGATGATCGACGTCTGTCCATCTGTCTGTTAGCAACATTACTCAAAAGCAGACTAACAGATTAGGATTAAATTTCCAGGGAAGGTCAGAAATGACACAAGGACCAAGTGATTAGATTTTGGCAGTGATGCGGCTTATAGTGTGGATCCACGGATTTGTTAAAGATTTCTGTATCACCGCGAGATAGTGGCATGGCGTCACTGTAACCATGACAATAAGTGAACACTGCGTCAGCTGCCTGATGACGATCACATGATTGTGATTCTACTACAAATCCACCACTGAGGACTTATTGGGACTTATCTGTCAGAAATGATACAAGGAACAACTGATTAAATTGTGGGGGTGTTTCTGAGTCCCATCAATTCCCGCCGCCCGCTACATATTGAGGTCACATGATTCGGTATCCGTACATAACGTACACATGCATAACACACGCCTGTGCTCAGTGCAAGGTCATTTTGTTTGTGGGTACATCTATACTAAATGAACACATTCTATGGTGATTTCTGCCATTAGTTTTTTTTTGAAAGATTTCATCCGTCAGAAATGATACGACGACTGAGCAGCCTTGGAGGAGGACTGCGCTCTGAGTGCTTTTCTAGTTTATAAATGCAGTATTTGTTTATTAGGTATTGATAATCAGAAATCATGGCAACATAGAATGTGTCTATGAAAATTTCATCCAAATCTGTTAGTCTGTTTTTGAGTAATGTTACAAAAAACAGACAGATAAACATACGTACGCTAATCGTCACATCCACTACCAGTCAAAAGTCTGGACACACCTTCTCATTTAATGCTTTTTACTTATTTGTATTATTTTCTATATTGTAGATTAATACTGAAGATTAACACTTCTTTGTTTACAACATAATTCCATGTGCATTGTTTTATAGTTTAAATGTTTTCAGTATTAATCTAGAATGTAGAAAACAATTACATAAAACCATTGAATGAGAAAAAGGTGTGTCCAGACCTTTGACTGGTAGTGTACTAATCTGAGTTAAATGACTGCAGAAACTTTAAAGATTACAATCAGTGCAGACAGATCGTTAGCTGGCCGTTAAAATCAGCTCCAAAAGTAAACGGAAAATATCTGAGGCCGTTCATCGCTCACATCAAACACTTCGTGAACTCTGATCGATTAGTCTGAATGGATCAGAACAGCACATTTCTGTCCTTCCCCCTCCTGATCGGTCCAGCTGCCAGGGTTTCTGATGGTGTGTTATGGTTACTGCTGCTCTCCTCCCGTGCTATAAGCTGCTTTAACACAATAAAACCAGCGCTAACACAGCTAGCAGTGACCTCAAAGTGGTTTCTGCTCCGCTAATGATTCCTGATGCCAGAAATCTGCAGGTGCTTCACTAATCCCCGTCCTGACGGAAACAGAGTCTCATGTGAGCGTTTCGGGGTCGAGGCTTTGTTTGTATCTCCAGACTTCATCATGTCTCCTCTGCTGTGTTTGGACACTGAACAACGGTTTGGTTCTGATGTCGACCTTTTGTTCTCTGAGGACGAGGCCTGCAGATTCTTCTCTTTTCCTGATGGATCCTCGCTTCAAAATGTTGTACGTTTACAGAGAAACAGACTGGATCCATCAGAAAACACTGTAGAACATGTAGCTTTTATCTTTTGCTGTCTGTTTGTGCCTCTAAAGACTGAATGATTTATGTCAATAAATAGTTGTAATTTTGTAGAAGCAATAAAAGGCCGCTGTGCTATGGAAAAGAAATAGAAAGCAGGAGATGGGTGAATAGGAAACAGGAGCGTGGGACCCGATAAAGGGATGAATGAAGACAATCCATAGAGCTTTAAGGCCGTGTCCTAGTTTGATGTGACTCCAACACCCACTAGATTTACTGAGGTGGTTGCTGCAATGCAGGCATCAGAGGAGGCAGAAACAACGAACGGAGCTGAACTAATTATTCTATTTTTATTATTCTCACTGTCGATTAACCGGTCGATTGCTTTCTCCATTAATAATGAGGCACAGATAGAAGAATGCAGCAGTTTAGTAGAATAAAGTGAATGGGTTTGATTAAATGTCCTGATTTTTAGCTTAGATTTGGTTAATTTTCACGATGAAACCGAACATCACACACGTTTAGTTCAAGAACCATTGGAAAGATTAAAGTTTGATATTTTTTTTTCTATTTTTACAGTTTTTTTTGCTATAAATAGAAACAAACATGCTTGTTAAAATTATTAAATGTGGGTGCTTTTGAGAATAAAGCAAGCTTAGATTTGAATAATTTTTTACAATGAAACCAAATATCACACATGATTAGTTCCAGGACCATTGGAAAGATTAAAGTCTGATGATTTTTTTCTGTTTTTACATTTTTTTATGATGATAAATTGTCTAATTTTGGTGATTTGAAAATAACTCACCTTTCAAACCTGTTGACAAATTTAGGTGTTCAGACGTTTAATCATTTCTTTGGGTGTTTTGAGGAAAAACATGATCACTGAAATTTCCTAAAATTCAATCTATGAAAATTATCTCAAAACTC
The DNA here is from genome assembly GCA_027123335.1 of Amphiprion clarkii. Taxonomy (NCBI): domain Eukaryota; kingdom Metazoa; phylum Chordata; class Actinopteri; family Pomacentridae; genus Amphiprion; species Amphiprion clarkii. The sequence goes on from CM049586.1 coordinate 5,624,858, forward strand.
ATTTTAGCTAAAGGGAACTTGAACAGTTTAGTCTGTAGACTTCGCAGTCACATCTGCTTTTTACTGGTTGCTGTAATGTGGATCACTACCAGACGAACAGTTTGCTTAAATGTCGTGATTTTTAGCTTAGAGTTGGAGATTTATCCTGACAGAGTCGTCATATCTGCTTCGATTAAACACTACAGGACAGGGAGAAATCTGAAGAATTTTTCTGTTTTTTTTTTTGTTTTTTTTTAACCTTTTCTGACTTTGATCAATGCTGTGATTTTGGGATATTTTAAAGAAAACATGCTTTTCAAACCTGCTGGCTGGTTTTGGGGTTCAGAGGGTTGATGGAATAGTGCAGTGTTTTGGGAAATATCCTGTTTTTTTCTCTAACAGAGACTTAGATTGTAAGATCAGTATGCCGGTGCTCTAAATGATCAGGTTAGAAGCAGAGTGGTCTAACCCACAAAAAGTGAGTTTTATATCATTTCTGTAATATTTTATGGTCTATATTTTAGCAACAAACTGGTCTAACCCAACCCAGATATAGCGTTACAGTAAATGTTAGACTATTCTGGAAAACACAAAACTTTGAACCCATTTTTCTCAAAAATGACAGAAAGTGGGTTAGACCATTCTGCTTCCAAACTCTCAGATATGAAGCTTGTTGCAGCAGCTGATCAGGCTACTAATGTACACTCGCTGGTCACTTTATTAGGTACACCTTCTAGTTAAAGGTTGGACCCCCTTTCACCTCCAGAACTGCCTTAATTCTTGGTGTCATACTTTCGACAAGCTGTTGGAAACATTCCTCAGGTTTTGGTCCATGTTGACATGATGGCATCACACAGCTGCTGTAGATTCTGAACATCCATGGTGAGAATCTCCCGTTCCACCACATTCCAAAGGTTCTATTGGACTGAGATCTGGTGGCTGTGGAGACCGTTGGAGTGTAGTGACCTCATTGTCACATTCAAGAAACCAGTTTGAGATGATCAGAACTTTGTGGCATGGAGCATTATCCTGCTGGAAGTAGCATCAGAAGATGAGTTCACTGTAGTCATAAAGGGATGGACATGGTCAGCAACAATACTCAGGTTGGCTGTGGAGTTTAAACCATGATCAGTTGGAACTTAGAAAACATCCCCCACACCATTACACCACCAGCAGCCTGAACCATTGATCCAAGGTAGGATGGAACCATGCTTTATGGTCTTTACACTAGGGCTGGTCCAAATAGCAATTTCTTGGCTCCGGATCTTCGAGCGAAATTAATGACGAATATCCGAATATTAGGCTCGTCTCAAAAATGCGCATTGTTGCTAAGTTTAATCTTGCTTCGGAGTCCTACGGCATTAGCATAGCATTAGCATGGATATCTCTGCCTTTGACTTTTGTCTACTGTTTACCAACACGAGCGAAGTGAAGCGTGACGTCAGGGTTGGTACGTCCGTGTGATACAGCGGGTGGGGTGGGGGATCCGAGTATTTCGATCTCAAAATTCAATTCAATTCAATATTATTTATACAGCGCCAATTGCAGTCAAATTGTCTCAAGACGCTTTACAGAACCCATATGCCTGAGCCCCCAGAGCAGCCCTAAGGCGACGGTGGCAAAGAAAACACCCTTTTAACAGGGAAAAAAACCTTGAGCATTAATTAATTAATTACTATTCGGACACCCCCACAATGACCAAATAATGGTCCAGCCCTAATTTACACCAAATTCTGACCGTCTGAATGTCACAGCTGAAATGGAGACTCCTCAGACCTGGTAACATTTTTCCAGTCTTCTATTGTCCAGTTTTGGTGAGTCTGTGTGAACTGTAGCCTCAGTTTCCTGTTCTTAGCTGACAGGAGTGGAACCCGGTGTGGTCTTCTGCTGCTGTTCAAGGTTGGACATGTTGTCCTTCAGAGATAGTATTCTGCATTCCTTGGTTGTAACCAACGATTATTTGACTTCCTGTTGTCTTTCTATCATCTCCAATCAGTCTACCCATTTTCCTCTGTTCTCTCACACCAACAAGCTGCTCACTGGATGTTTTCTCTTTTTTGGGACCATTACTCTATAAACCCTAGAGATCGTTGTAGATCACAGTAGATCAGCAGTTTGTGAAATACTCAGACCAACAACCATGCCGTGTTCAAAGCCACTTAAATCCTCTTTCGTCTCCATTCTGATGCTCAGTTTGAACTACAGCAGGTTGTCTTCTACGTCTACATTAATAAATGCATTGAGTTGCTGCCATGTGATTGGCTGATTAGCTGTTTCTGTTAACAAGCAATTGAAAAGGTGTACCTAGTAAAGTGGCCAGTGAGTGTATATTTCTATTTTATGTTTTCTTTTTTTTTTTACTGATGTCCTTACATGCAAAGTTAACCCAGTGTGGGATTAACAGAGGCTTATTTTAGCTTAGCTTAGCATAAAGACTGGAAATGAAGGGAAACCATTAGCATGGCAGTGTTCTGGGAAATATCATGTTTTGTTTTCTTGCAGAGATTTGGAAATTAGGTGTGGCTTTGGATAAAAACATCCACTAAATGAAATCAGTTTGTCAACAAAATCCCAGAAAAAGTGATGTTTTTAAATGTCCTCTTCAGTCAAAACTGAAAGATTTCCAGTTTAATGTCATAGAAATGTGGAGAAACCAGAAAATATTCACATCTCAGAAGATAAAATCTGAGAATTTGGACTTTTTTTCTTTAAAAAAAAATAACCACCTCAACAGAGGACACTGCTTCAATGCATCACCGCAGAACACCTGATGTGTTTGTTAATCAAACCAAACAAGCTTTTAGGATTACAGGTTTTACTCTCCACTCCACATATGTGGGATTAAAGAGCAGGAACATCTGTCTTTTTGCAGATCCACAGATGCAAAGTGACACCATAACAGCAGGAACAATCTAAATTTAGAGGTCTGTCAGGATCCTTTTCATGTATGTTTACAGTCGGTCTATGCAGATTTGTCACATCTGTCATGCTGGGAGTTTCATTCTTCCTTCAAACCTCACCATGTTTTTCTGCACCAGTTTGCACATTCCCAGTGCAGCGTCCACATGTGTCTGCCAGATCTGATGCTACGAGGTCGGCTCATGTCCTGACGCGAAGCCCGGCCCCCTCTTGAACTCTTTTTAGCCCCGTTTTGTTGGAAGTTCATCCAGGCCCACATGCAGCCACTTAGAGGTTCGAGATGTTCCAGGAAAGAAAACAAGTTCGAGACCAAGGAGGAAGTTTGTCGAGCAGAGATCTGAAAGTGACCCATAAAGTTTAACGGTGGTCGTCCTCCTCTTCCTCAGCTCTTCCTCGTCTTTTCCCTGCTCAGCTGTTTGGTGGTGATGATGATGATAATGATGATGGTGAGAGTCAATCTGACCCAGTTAGGCGCCTCTAGTTGTGAAGCTGAGGAAATAACTTCCACTGCAGCGTAATCAAACAGGATTCCTCATTAGAACGATCTCCCCTGAGTTTGTGATAACCTCTCTGCGTTTCTGTCCCATTTTATCTCTTAACCCTCGTCTCGTCCTGCGGGTCAAATTGACCCGTTCTGAAGTTTGAAAATATGGAAAAAATATATATATTTTCACAGTGAAACTTCCGATGTCCACATTTTCAACATTTTTAGGGAAATTTTTGAACATTTTTTGGTGGCAAAAAAGAAATGTTTAAAAAAAAAAATGTTTTCTTGAAGAACATTCACACAGAAATTTTTTTTTGTGTGAATGTTCTTAAAGAAAACATTAGAAGTTTTACCAATATCCATGTAATCACTTTAGATATTTTAAAGATTTTTTGGGAAGATTTTTACTCAGTTTTTGAAAATATTTGCAAGAATTTTCTTGCCAAATTTGGGGATTTTTTTAAATAAGACTTTTAAGGCAAACTTTTAAGGAATTATTGGAATATTCTTCCTGAAGGTTTTGCAAATTTTCAGAGTTTTGGAGAATTTTTTTGCTGAATTTTTGGATTTTTTTCAGACAAGGAAACAATATTTTTGGTGTCTGTAAATGAAGAGAACAGGAGAGTTACGTTTATTTTTTTCTGTTCCTTTATCACTGTGTTTTACCTCTTAAACAACAGAAAACGTCTCCATCAGAATCTTTATGCAAAGGGGTGAGATGTAACGTTCTAATCTTACAGTAAACTGTATCTAACAGCAGGAGAAACAGGAAGTCACTGCATCCGGCCAACAGTCAGGTGGATAACCTGCTGTAAAACCACAGTCAGCTGTGCACGCATGATTTCTACATCAACATGTTCATTCGGGGGCATTTCAGATGCTGATAGACAGATTTTATTATCTGTGGGCACAGCTAGGCTACCTGTTCCCCTCAGTCTTTATGCTAGGCTAAGCTAAAATGAGCCTTTATTAATCCCACACTGAGGCAGCAAAGGGGTCACCATTAGTAAAAAAAAACAAAACATAACAAAAAAACATACATGAGTAATCCTACCAGCTGCTGCAAATAGCTTCATATTTATGGTAAAAATAAAAATTTTGTACTGAAGTCTCTGAAAGAGTGCAAAAGGGGATATTTCCCAAAATATTGCACTGTTTTGTCCTCTCTGTGAACCCCTAAATATACAAGCAAGTTTGAAAAGCATGTTTTGGTGATTATCAGCTTTCTGACACTCTTTGAATGCATCACGTGTGACATGCATCCTATCAGGAAAGATAATTAATAATAATTGTAATATTTAATCAAAATGATTGTATGCCTTGTTCATGAATAAATCATTTACAGGAAATCCATTAAAATTCTGTGTTTCTCATCAGATCTTTGAAGATATGATTCACTGCGACCAACAGTCTTAAAAACTCTGAGTTCTCAGATGAACTGCAGGCAGTGTTTCCACAGAGCAGAGAGAATAAAACCTCCAGGATCAATAGAATAAATGCAGCATGGCTCAGAAAGTTGTTGGAGATACATCCAGCATGGTGACACAGCTTTCTAGTTGTTGGAGATACATCCAGCATGGTGAAACATCTTTCTAGTTGTTGGAGATACATCCAGCATGGTGAAACAGCTTTCTAGTTGTTGGAGATACGTCCAGCATGGTGAAACAGCTTTCTAGTTGTTGGAGATACATCCAGCATGGTGAAACATCTTTCTAGTTGTTGGAGATACATCCAGCATGGTGAAACAGCTTTCTAGTTGTTGGAGATACATCCAGCATGGTGACACAGCTTTCTAGTTGTTGGAGATACATCCAGCATGGTGAAACATCTTTCTAGTTGTTGGAGATACATCCAGCATGGTGAAACAGCTTTCTAGTTGTTGGAGATACATCCAGCATGGTGAAACATCTTTCTAGTTGTTGGAGATACATCCAGCATGGTGAAACAGCTTTCTAGTTGTTGGAGATACATCCAGCATGGTGAAACAGCTTTCTAGTTGTTGGAGATACATCCAGCATGGTGAAACATCTTTCTAGTTGTTGGAGATACATCCAGTATGGTGAAACAGCTTTCTAGTTGTTGGAGATACATCCAGCATGGTGAAACAGCTTTCTAGTTGTTGGAGATACATCCAGCATGGTGAAACAGCTTTGTACAGCTGAAAAAAAGCCTCTGTGCAGTTTGTAAAAGTCAGTATTATCCTCTACAGGATGCACAGCCATCAGGTTTTCCAGGATTAGTAACACCTGTGGCCAAGTTTGTTTTTTCCAATTTCTGCTAAGTAGATAATCAACAAAATTAAACTTTACTTTGTTCAGTTTTATGATTTATGGCAGGGGTCACTAACTGGCGGACCGCGGTCCAGGTCCAGACCCAGACGCCATCTTATACGGACCCGGACCTGTAATCAGTAAACTGTAACGGGATTTTAAAGTTGACAGGTCGCTTCTATTATACCTGCGCAGCTTTTCCAGTGTTTATGGCATTGATTTATCAGCTCAGGAAACACACTGACCAATTACATACGAGTTCAGCCATCCCACGTGACTCTACTCAGCCAATGAAGCCTAAAGCTAAAGCTCTGCGTTCAGAATAGAGTTGAGAGGCGAGGGACAAATGAGATGAAGACAGGAAAAAAAATAGAAGTAAAGCAACAGCGAGAGGAAGAAGCTTTCTCAGCTATGAACATAACCAAAACGATTTAAACTACTGACAGGACAAGCTGCAGCTCAGTTCTTCCATTAAGCAGCAGGAATATAAGGGAAGTGATAGAAGACAGGAAAAAAATGTAAAAGCCTTCAATTGTTTACATTTTTGGAGATTTAGGTGTTTTTAAATATGTAATTAAGTTGGTTCGGGTTGTTCAGTCATTTTTTCAAGTTCTGCACTTTATTTTCAGATGTACAGTTATATCAAAAGTTATTAAAAAACATTGTCAAAATGTTTTTGAATCATACTGAACTCATTTGATTTGACGGTCAGTTTTTGATTATATGCAGATGCTAATAAAACTACTAGGTTACATCAACATTTATCACACTAATTCATGTTAGACATTATGATGTTTGTTTTAATACATTTTCTCTGACTGGACCTCTTTGAATTTTAGTTGAATACCTCTGATTTATGGTATTACAACTGTCTTTCCTCACAAATATATGTTTGAGTTCTCCCTGCTTCTAGTCGTGGTTGCTGTTTCCATTGAGGTTCAGGACTTTAGATGACAGAGAAAAATTAGTCCACAGTGAGTAAAAATGTGACAAGAGTGAAAAACAGCCAGAAACTGTGAATAAAAAGTCAAAAACTAACAAACCAACAGTCCAAACACTGAATATTCAGCAGTGAATTCCAGACTCTATCTTAGACATTTATGTTTGAGCACAAATGCAAAAAAGTCAAAAGTGTGTAGAAAGCAAAATATAATGTCTATGCTGTCGGTTATTGTTGAAGATATTTCATTCACTCCTCTGGTAGAAGTTTGGAACTTCAGGTGAATTCACCTTCAGCCAGAACAGCATTAACATGACGTCCTGGTTCAAGTTCTCCCACAGCAACCTGGAAAAAACATTTCTGAACCACTGTCCTGCTGAGGGCCAAATAAAGAGCTATTGTCTAAAATACCATCAATGTGGGCGCTTTAACCGGAGCAAACAGACTCAGAAACGCCAATAAAAATACCTCAAAACCAAAGCTAGAAATAAATACGTGGACATGATGGAGGGTCCTGACAGAGTTCTGGTCATATGTAGTAAACACACTTTAAAAAAATGAGGAGAGCAGCCAACCTCGGTCTCGTCTTTCTCAACATGTTCACAACACGCTGTCACTTCATAGCTCATTACAGCTCCCAGAAAACCCCGACAGAAAGCTGGATTCTGTCCTCGGTTTGAGTAGGAAAAAGCTTCGTCCTGCTGAAACGCTGAGCATCAGTTACAAAGTCTAAACATCCATCTACGATCTGTTGAGCAGATGTCACCGAAGCCCACACAGACGTAGGAGGAAGAGCTGAAGATGTGCAAACGGAGAGATTATTGGAGCACAGAGCGGCGCTGGTGGCTTCACCGTTGGTCGATTAGCAGCCAGAACGCAGCCGGCCACATCGTCGCTTTAACAGGCACAAATTAAAACTAAACCATGACAGCGTTTCTGTGTGACAGACGAAAAAGTCTCCAGAACATGGAGCTCAGTTCACCTGCTAATGATCCAGATTACAGCAGCCAGTAAAAAGCAGATGTGACCACCAAGTCTACAGACTAAACTGTTCAAATTCCTTTTAGCTACAGCTTTTTATGAGAGAATTTTCACAGAGTTTTAAATTTAGGAGATTTCAGCGATCATGATTTTCCTCAAAAACACCCAAAGAAACGATTAAACCACCGAACTAAATTTGTCAGCGGGTTTGAAAGGCGAGTTATTTTTAAATCGTCAAAATTAGGCAATTTATTTTTAGAAAAAACCGTAAAAGCAGAAAAAAAATCATCAGACTTTCATCTTTCCAACGGTCCTTCAATGATTCATGTGTGACATTCGGTTTCATCATAAAAATTCAACAAATCTAATCTAGAAATTGAAATATTTGAGCAGAATTACTTCAATCTCAAAAGTACTCAAATAAATGATTAAAACTCTGAACAACAAAGTTCCTTAGTGGGTTTGACTTTTTTTGTTTTTGTTTGTAAATTGCCAAAATTAGACAATTTATCGTGGCAAAAAAAATACTTTAAAAATTGAAAAAAATCATCATACATTCATCTTTCCAACAGTCCTTGAACTAATCATGTGTGACATCCAGTTTCATCACAAAAATTGACTAAATCTAAGCTAAAAATCTAAATGTTTGATCAAAATCACTTTATTCTCAAAATCATCCAAATAAATGATTAAACCTCGGAACAACAAAGTCTTTCAGTGGGTTTGAATGTCATGTTTTTGCTTGTAAATTACCAAAATTAGACAATTTGTCACAACATAAAAACTGGAAAAAACACAAAAAATTGCAGTATTTTCAAGTTTCACTTGAACTAATCTTGTGTGATTTTCACTGTAGCCAAACAAATTAACAACATATCAGCTAAAATCAGGATCTTTCATCAAAATCAATTTATTCCACATCTCTCATTTAGAAATTTGCCAAAAATAAACCATTTGCAGTAACCAGATTCTGTTAAAAACAAAAAATTCTGCGTTCCTCATCACATTTAAGAGGTTACTACCAACTAAACTGGGACCAACAGTTACTTGATAAAAATTCAGGAACTTTTCAAATGAACTGCAGGCTGTGTTGACAGAGCAGACATTAGACAAGCATAGAAATATATTTAAAATGTAGTTGGTTCATTATCTGTAGCATGACATGTTCTGCAGTATTTAAAACTCCTGGTGAGGCTTAAATAAATGTTAAACATGTTGGTTCCAAGATTTTTCAGTCTTTGTCAAAAATAAATAATTTAAAAACTTCAACTTTTTTCCTATTTTTTATTTTATTTTTTTTTAAAAAGATTTCTAGGATTATAGCTGCACATCTCTGAGCTTTTCTCCTTCTAGTCGTGGTTGTTCTGTTTCCATAGAGCTGCAGGACTTTATATTACAGTAATAAATGGACCAAACAGTGAGTAAAAACGTGACAGGAGCAAATAAACACCCACAAACTGTCTGGAGTTCAGAGAGTTAATCAGTAAAAGTCTGGAATTTAGAGTTTCCTGTTGTATAAGCTGAACTAAGTCGGCCTCAAACTGATGGTCGATAACAGATGAAGAGTTACAAGAAAAATCATCCTGACCCTGCAGAGTTCAACAAACATCTGCTGGTGTGTGGGTTTCTGAAGGGATCTTCATGCATTTAGTCACCATAATGCCGTCTTGTTCTAGATGCTCGGACTGTCCTGGATGGAGACCAGTCCAGCTTCCACAGAACCAGGACAGAACAGCAAATCCCACAGAAACACCGAGCAGCTCGTAATACTCAGACCGAAGGAGGAGGAGGAGGAGGAGGAGGAGGAGGAGGAGGAGGAGGAGGAGGAGGAGGAGGAGGAGGAGGAGTGGATATCAGCACCCTGCCAGACAACATGACTCGCATCGTGGTGAGATTAAACTTTACTAAACCTTTCTTATAGTCATTGCTGCTGCTGTCAGGCCTCCTGTTGTCATTTACAGCTTGAAATAGTGAAAAACAACTAAAGCAGGGATAACTAATTAATTAACTGCTTGTTTCTGATGTAATTATTAACATATATAAACTACCATTCAAAAGTTTAGGGTCACAATTCCATGTTTTCCATGAAAACTCACACTTTTATTGATGTGCTAACATAATTGCACAAGGGTTTTCTAATCATCAATGAACCTTTCAACACCATTAGCTAACACAATGTAGCATTAGAACACAGGAGTGATGGTTGCTGGAAATGTTCCTCTGTACCTCTATGGAGATATTCCATTAAAAATCCAGCTAGAATAGTCATTTACCACATTAACAATGTCTACACTTGATTTATTATTCATTTAATGTTATCTTTATTGGAAAAAACAGTTTTTCTTTAAAAAATAAGGACATTTCTAAGAGACCTGTAGTGTATACTAATCAAGACGGCAGAAAACGTGTTGACTTTATGGTTGGAAGTTTTTAGCAGTTTCTTTTAATTTTATTAATCAATGACACGAAATGAAGTTGGTGGATATCATTCCTGATGTTGCTGCTTTAAATGCAGTCATGCAACAGAAGCTACTCCATTATTGTAGATTATTATCCATTATTGTAGATTATTATCCATTATTGTAGATTATTATCCAGTAACGTAGATTATTATCCACTATTGTAGATTCTTATCCATTATTGTAGATTATTATCCACTAGGGCCACCATGACACTATAACAGCACACTGTAGCTCATCTACATGATCAGAACTCTGAGCGGAGGGCGTTAAGCTTCACAGGAGACTTTGTCATGGTGTCCATTTACCAGCTAAACGCTGACAGTGATCTCCACTTGCCACCATGGAACTGTTCTCAGCCCGAGTGGCTGTCTCTGCGGCTTGCTATAGTATTAAGAGGGCACCACTTTGTGGTACAACCCAATACTACAGCTAGTTTACTGTACATTTTCTCACATGCATGTCCGTCATCTTCTGCTTTATCAGTTCATTTCTCCTGGCTGAATTTTTAACAGGAATTTAAGGAGTAACCAAAAATCATTACAATCCCCAGTCGATTGTCTGTAGTACCTGGTTGTACCACTAGGTGGAGCATATTATGGTTTAATGATGGGAGTTACAGGTGCTGATAGTGGGTGAACTAAACCAGCACACCTCCCTGGTTTCTAACTGTCATGTTGATAATTCTGCAGCATCAGGTTATAAAAGGTGTTCCTCAGCTGACAGCTTAATGAGGTGATAGTAGTGCAATACGGCAGCAACTTGTGGTTGACGCTTTCCCAACAAGATAATATCTCCTTCAGATGCCTTTCTGCAGGTTTTATGTCTTTGACATGTGAGCTGATCAACCCAAGAGAGTGATTTTACCGTCTTAGATAAACTAATTCCAATATTTTTCACAAGAAAATAGGTGAAGTTTGAGAAAAATGTAAAGAAAATATTGTTTTCTTACCTCCTGACCCTTTGAGGAGTGTAGACATCCAGTAATGGAACCAATCGATCCTCTCCGGTTCACATTAGTCATGACAAAATGGCTGAAAGAAAGTAAATCAAATGTTCTAGTCAAAGTAATATTAATGCAGTGTGACGATTTCATGATGGAACTGATGAAATGATGAAAGAATACCCTCTAAAATCAGAAATAAGCATCTAAATATGACTCATCTATTAGAAACTCGGGAAAATCCCCTTAAAGATGCCAATAATAGCTGTATTTATATAGCAGCCTTTAAACACAGAGTGTGTGACGAGCGTCTTATAGTTTAATGATGGAGTTAGAGGTGTGTTTGCTGACCGCCCATTAGGGTGAATTAAACCAGCGTACCTCCCTGCTGTCTGTCATGTTGATAAATTCTCCCTCTTCGAGTTTTAAGCAGCCGTTTGGTTTAGCTAGCTACCTGAGGCTAATGCTAATGCTAAGCTATGGTTTTTAAACACAGACCAGGAGCTGAGCGTCTGTCATTAGAAAGGCTGCTAACATTCATGAACAGCAGGACTCTGGTTACAAACAACATTCAGTCTGAAGCGTGTCGGCGACGCTCTGCTCTGAGAATAAATCCGTTTTAGAGGGTGACAGATCTCAGAGCTGCTGCGACTGTGAACATCTGTTAGAGCTCAACAGCTGTTTCCAGCAGCTGGACTGACTCCAGCCTCTCCATCATGTAGATCAGGTAAAAGAAGGACGACGGGGTGAAGACAACACACCACCTCACCACATCTTCTGTTACAGAGATTACACTCTTCTAATTAAATTCAGACGTCATGAAAAAGTTCAAAGCTGCTGACTAAACATGAGATGACGGGTACTTCACTGTCTTATTATTGTGGGAAAAACTAAACATCACAATCTTCAAGAAACCAGCAGAAACTACTCCAGCCTCACTGAGTAAAGTGAAGCTAAAAGGTTTTATAACTGAAGCTGAGTCTGCAGCTGTTGGGATGATGTGACGCAGAAGGTTTGTTGATTTCATCCTCACATGTTCACATGTTCTCAGGAAAAACCAACCTGAAGATCAGGTAGCTGCTTCTGTGACTTATTGGCTGTAAGACAGCAGAAAAGCTTCTGCTAAAAGCACCGAGCTGGAAGGTCAAACTCTGCCCTGCCGAGCTGCACAAACTAAAGGTTCAGTTGAAGGTGGAGGAGCTGCTGCTGCTGTTTTCCATTTATGAGATTCAACAGTGTGTTCTGAGTGTTTCTGAGTGTTTCTGAGTCGTGTTTCTGAGTGTGTTTCTGAGCGTGTTCTGAGTGTGTTTCTGATCGTGTTTCTGATCGTGTTTCTGATCGTGTTCTTGAGTGCGTTCTGAGTGTATTTCTGAGTGTGTTTCTGAGTGTGTTCTGAGTGTATTTCTGAGTGTATTTCTGAGTGTTTCTGTGAGGTTTCTCTGGTGTCTCAGGTCCTGGACTCGTCTCTCACTTTATTAAAACCCAAATAAATTCAGTTGTTCGTTTTTTTTCCCCTCTCCTACAATTCAAATTGAAAACAGACGAGGTCCTCGTCCTGCCAACTTACAGTGTTTGTCTAAGCGTGAGTGCGTGCACGTGCGCGTGTGCTGGCGAATGACTCACTTGGACAGATCACCAGTATCCCGTTGTACTGCTGCTGCTCTTTCTGAGCCTCATTTCCAGAGACCTTCCACCTCCCGTCCAACCGGAGTCTCTTCCACGAATCCGTCAGCTGTGAGGGAAACTAAATGATTATTCTGCCCACCTAGAAACCCCTCCTCCTCCAGAACATACAGGCCGGTGTCAGGCAGCGAAGATGGAGGCAGAAAGTGGGTCATTGCTGTATATGGAGCAGCCGGAGAGGTTGTGAGAAGCTGCATTTAACTGCTCCACTTTCTGAGCCACCAACTAAACCCCAGAACCATTGCTCTCTGTCACCTTCAGCTGTGGCGTTCATTAATAACGCCGTCAGGAGATCTGAGCGCTTGTTGTCAAAGAATGACGTGTAAACAGCTCCCTCCAGTGGAGCTCTGTGGGCGGAACTGGGAGCAGAAAATCCCCAGAAGTCCTCATGAGAATAGAATGAATAGAACAGAAGATTTTCAAAAGTTTGGGATCATCCAGACAATTCCATGTTTCCCATAACGGCGCAAGGGTTTTCTAATCATCAATGAGCCTTTCAACACCATTAGCTAACACAATGTAGCATTAGAACACAGGAGTGATGGTTGCTGGAAATGTTCCTCTGTACCCCTATGGAGATATTCCATTAAAAATCACCTGTTGACAGCTAGAATAGTCATTTACCACATTAACAATGTCTAGACTGGACTTATCATTCATCTAATGTTATCTTCACTGAAAAAAGAACTGCTTTTCTTTCAACAATAAGGACATTTCTAAGTGACCCCAAACTTTTGAATGGTAGTGTAAGTTTGCAAGCTTCTGACATTTTAAAAAAGCTCAAGTTGTGATAAAATCCAGTCAGAAGTCACCATGTTTCGTGGGTTTTATCTGAGAAGTGACGGATTTTTGCTCAAATTGAAAAACTTGGGATGTGAAACAATGACATTCAGCTGTTATTGTAGGAGTCAATAATATAATAATAATAATAATAATAATAATAATAAATTTAATTTATAAAGCGCTTTTCCAATAACTCAAAGACACTGAAATAACTCAAAGACGCTGTATTATAAAGCAACTGAGCACATTTACTAAGTATTGCACTGAATTTCAGTTTTAAGGTCTTGAGTATTTTTTATTTTTTATGTCTTGACTGTATTTCTGTTCCATTTAATGTTATCTTCATTGAAAAAAACTGCTTTTCTTTCAAAAATAAGGACATTTCTAAGCGACACAAACTTTTGACGCTAGTGTAAATTATTGTATTTATTTATCTTTATTTAATCAGGACGTCCTGTTGAGATTTGAGATCTGTTTTACAAAAGAGACTTGGCCAAGGTAGCAGCCATAAAACATTTTAAAAAGCTTTATAAAACAGATCCATGAATAAACAATAAACAGTTAAACAATAAAACAGATTGACTGCTGACGTTCCTCCTTCACTGTATTCTTCATGATGGTCTTTAACTCATTAATGGACATGTGTTTCTATTTTCAGAGTTTTTTGAGGATTATTCCATGACCGTGGTGCATGATGGGAGACCGCCGAGGTCTGTTAGAGGCTGTTAGATATCCGGGACATACAGAGGAACCGAAAACACCTTTATATTAGCGGAATACATTTAAAAAAGGATCAAAATACAGTAATAAATACAATAAATACATAAAAATCCACCTGTGAAGTGGTGGTAGTGCAATATAGTGACAGTCATGCATGACGGTAGCAGCTTGTGGTTGAGGTTTTCCCAACAAGATAATATCTCCTTCAGACGTCTTTCTGCAGGTTTTATGTCTCTGACATGTGAGCTGATCAACCCAAGAGAGTGATTTTACCGTCGCAGATGAACTAATTCCAATATTTTTCACAAGAAATAAGATAAACTTTGAGAAAAGCATAAAGAAAATATTGTTTTCTTACCTCCTGACCCTTTGAGGGGTGTAGACATCCAGTAATGGAACCAATCGATCGACTCTGATCCTCTCTGGTTCACACTTTTCATGACAAAATGGCTGAAAGAAAACAAACCAAATGTTCTAGTTAAAGTATTACTAATGCAGTGCAGTGATTTCATGATGGCATTGAAGAAATGATGAAAGAATCTCTTTAAAATCAGAAATAAGCATCTAAACCAAACTCATCTATTAGAAAATCCCCTTAAAAATGATAATAATAAATGTATTTATGTAACAGCCTTTTAACACAGACTGTATAAAATGCTCTGACAAACAAACCAAAGAAAAGAAACTCAGGTAGACAATATTAAAACAGAAATCAACCAGACTCATTTATAAACGTCTCCTTCAGTTTTCCTCCTTTGTCCCCTAGAACAGATAAAGAGCTCTTCTGGTGCAAATAATACAAACAAGTCAGACACAGAACTGGAAAATGTCCATGAAGGACCTTAGAAGTAATCAGAGGAATCTTAAAATCTATCCTAAAACACACACAGAGCCATGAGTCTCAGTATTTTCCAGCATTAATGTGAAACTTTCTGCACGTCATGTGAATTTGAAGCTTTTTATTTTACAATATTAAAAATTAAACACTAAACATTTACGGTCGTTCAGTGCAACTAGATGGAAAGCAATGACAACGCAAAAAGGGAGTCCTGATAATAAATGATCTTGATTCCAGGTTGCGTTGCTCTAAGGCATTTTGTTGCTTTTATTACTCTATATGATGTAGTTGGATGGATATATTTTGTAAATCTTTAACTGCATTTCTTGACTTTTTTTGGCCTAACTGGTATTCTGTTGTTCAGTGAACTGAGTCTTCTCTATTTGACTCATTTTTAAACCACTTTATAAACTCTGGTGCCATATAACGAACCCTATTATTATTATTAATTATTATTATTATTATTATTATTATTATTATTATTATTATTATTATTATTATTATTATTATTGTTACTCTTCAGGAGAGACAGAACAAACTTCTCATACATTTTATTGGTTATTGGGATGCTACCGTAAATATTAGACTGTAATATTAGTTGTGGACTCCCTCAGCGTGAATAATGTCCTGGTAAACGGTTTGTCTCAGGAGGACTCCCAGAGGTACTACAGATGGCAGAGCTTCGGTCCAGCAGACGGACGGACTGAGAACTTGTGGGTGGATCTGAACAATCTGCACAAGAGCCAAGTCCGGATCCACGGCATCCTGTCCAACACTCACCGACAGGCAGCGGTAAAACCACCGTTCACACATACACCAGTAAATACGTGTGATTTACACACACCTATATCTGATATTTCTCTGCTTCTCAGAGGGTGGCGCTGTCCTTTGACTTCCCGTTTTATGGACACTACCTGAGACAAATCATCGTAGCGACTGGAGGTGAGTCTCACTTTATCTGATTCTACAGCAGCTCTACTCTACTTTAAAGCCTAAATATCTACCAGTGTGTTGAAGGAGACTCTGTCCTTCCCCGGGGGAATATTCAGGCTTACCAGGCGATAAGAAACCTAATTAATTGTAAACGCTTTCGCTTTTAATCGGTTTTAATTGCTTACAGCCTTACTGTAAATGTCCTAAATCCCAATTTCTTTATCTAAAGAAAATGTGCCTTAATTCTCTGAAGGCCAAAACTGGTTGGCAGGATTGAACAGCAGTTTTTCCTTTAAAAGTAGTAATAAAATGGCCAAAATCAGACTATTTACCAGAGCAAGAAACAGTGAAAATAAAAAGAATCATCATATTTTTAGCTTTCCTCGAACGCATTGTGTGACACATCAAGGAAAAATAACTTAAAATTGTGATATTTCATTTTAAAAAATGCCAAAAAGACAGTTTGCATCAGATTCTTGCACAAACTTTTGCGCTTCTCATTGCAAATAACCAACCACAGAACCTGATAACATCTGAAATTGATACAAAATAAAACCTGCTGGATCAATAAAATAAATGCAGCATGGCTCAGAAACAGTAAACAGAACAGCAAGTTGTTGGAGATACATTCAGAATGGTGAAACATCTTTCTACAGCTGATGAACAGAGCAGAGAGAAAAACTTTGTCAAGGTTGTAAAAATGTAAAATTTTCAATATGTATGGTCTGTATCGGTAACGCCTGTTTCTGTACAACAAATACAGAATTTCTAGTTTATTTTTTGTCTTTTTAAAATAATTTAAGCCATCATAATTTTCTGTGACAAGAGAGACTGAAAGAAAAATAAAACATAACTGATGAAAAACAAAAATGCAGCGTGGCTCTAAAACGGTGAACAGAGGAGCAAGTTGTTAAAGATACATTCAGAATGGTGAAACATCTTTGTGCATTTCTAGAGCTGATATGGAGACTAGTGTGAAAAACACCTAGTTTCTGGAGTTTTTAAAAATGAAAAAAGCCTCTAAGCAGGGGTGTCAAACTCATTTTAGTTCCACATTCAGCCCAGTTTGATCTCAAGTGGGCCAAACCAGTAAAATCACAGCATAATAGAGGAACAAAATGACAAAAAAATGAGACAAACGACATGAAACGAAACAAAAAAGCAAAAAAAATGGACAAAAAAAATCACACAAATGACACAAATGAGACAAAAATGACAAAAAAATGATGACATGAGACAAACAACTAAAAAAAGACATAAAACAACAAAAACAAAGCAAAAATATTACAAAAATAATGCAAAAAACAACAAAATCAAGAAATAAAACAACAAAAAATGAGACAAATGACACAAAACAAAAAAAAGAGACAAAAAAATTCACTGAAAACTTACAAAGCGACAAAAAAGTGAACAAAAACAAGACAAGAAGTTAGACAAATGAGAAAAAATGAGAAAAAAAGAAACAAAATGACAAAAAATAGTCAAACTACACAAGTGAGACAAAAAAAACCCACCAAATGGCAAAAACGACAAACAAAACAACAAATAAAGCAAAACACAAAATGAAAAAAACAACAAAAAACACAAGCGAGACAAAAAGGAAACACAAAATGACAAAAACAAGAATCAAAATGACAAAAACATGAGACAAACGACAAAAGTCAGACAAAAAAATCAACAAGAACAAGACAAAATATTACAAAAATGAGACACAAAAGAACAATCAGTAATCTAATATTTTACTTTATGATTAAAACAACTTGTCATGGTCTAGAAATTATTTTAAATGTACAGTTTTACTAATTTACAATTTTCAGTTCATGTTTTCTCTGGAATTTTTACACTTCACAAAATTGTCCAGCGGGCCGGATTGGAGCGTCTGGCGGGTCGGTTTTGGCCCGCGGGCCGCATGTTTGACACCCCTGCTCTATAGCATGTGAAGTGACTGTCTTTCCAGTTTTACAGCCCCTGTAGGCACTTGTTTAAATGCTGCACAGATTGATTTCAGTTTTATTCAGTCTTATCTCACTCTATAATTTATACAACAACAGAAGACATTTCTGAGTTCTTTCCATCTAGTCATGCTTGTGCTGTTTCCATCGAGGTGCAGGACTTTATATAACAGTGAAAAATGGGGTTTAAGGGGTTAAAAAGAGTCACTTGTTTGTTGCATGAAAACAGTCTCACAGCTGTTAGTTTGGATTCATGGAAGATTTGGTCATTCATCATGTTTTGCCGCCTCTGCTCTCACGCAACCGAAATAAAACCCTCAGACAGACGTAAACCAACGATAAAACCAGATGATCTCACAGAAGAGGCTGAATGCTCCACTGTTGTTGAACAAATGAGTCTAAATCTGCGGAAACGAGGACTGAAGCAGCTTGTTTACTGGAGTTTCTGGCCTTTTCTTCTCAGGGTTTATCTTCATGGGTGAAATCACTCATCGAATGCTGACAGCCACTCAGTACATCGCTCCCCTCATGGCCAACTTTGACCCCAGTTTCTCTAAGAACTCCACAGTGAGGTACTCGGACAACGGTACGTAGGAGTTTATCAGGGGAATCTGTGATGTTTAGGAGCTCCTGGTTATCTCTGACTGCCAATCCGTTGATCTGTCTTCAGGTAATCTGTTTGTGGTTCAGTGGGACAAAGTGAGGCTAAAAGACCGAGAGGCTGAAGGACCTTTCACCTTCCAGGCGGCTCTCCACAAAAACGGAACCATAGTTTTCAACTACAGAGAAGTAATTCATCTGATTTCAACCAGTCCTCAGCTTTATGTCAGGCTGAGAAACTTTACAACAAACTCTGCTGCCGTTCTGTTCCAGGTCCCTGTTCCAGTGGAGAAAATTAATTCCACCGAGCATCCGGTGAAAGTGGGACTGTCTGACGCTTTCATGGCTTCTCTCTCCTCCTCACAGCTCTCAGGTCAGTTTTAATGAACTAAGAAAAGTGGCTGTCTGCCTCAGAAGGGACTTTAAAACCTCTGGAAGCTCAATGTTCCCACAAAATCCAAACAAAACGATTCATTTCTAGTAGAAAAACTTACTTTCTGTGCAGTTTTATCTTCAGACAGCAGATAAATCTGACGGCTCCAAACAGGATTAATGGGAGAAAAAGTTCTGATGCACAAATCTGTTTTGAGTTGTTCTCTAATTTCTGCTGAGATATTGAATGATTATATTTAAATGGAACCATGTGAGAAGGTCAGAGGGTAAATCACTGTTTGGTGTAGCTGTTAACTCAGTCTGACTAGAAACCGCTGTTTGGACGAAGCCAAAGAGGTTGTTGTATTTTAAAAGCTTGATATTTAATCCACCATATGAAATATTAATCTAATAATAAACGCAGTGGAGTAGAAAGTTTAGTACCTTAAGACTGAACTTCACTGCAATACTCAGTTACTTTATATTACTGATTCCAACAATAACGGCAGAATCTCAACATTTCACCTCCCAAGTTTTTCAACCATAAAAATTGGTGACTTTTGACTGGATTTTAACACAACTTGAGCTTTTTTAAAATGTCAGAATCTAGCAAACTTACACTACCATTCAAAAGTTTGGGGTCACTTAGAAACGTCCTTATTAGTCTGTCAAGGAACAATGGAATTATGTGATGATCAGCATCTATCTCTCCGTCAGGCTGTTAGCAACATTACTCATAAACACACCAACGGATTTTGATGAAATTTTGATGCGGCTTATAATCTGGATCCACGGATTTGTTAAAGATTTCTGTGTCATTGCGAGATAGCAGCACGGCATCACTGTAACCATGACAACAAGAGAACACTACGTCAGCTGCCTGCTGACGATCACATGATTACGATCCTACAACAAATTCACCGCTGAGGACTTATCTGGACTTGTCCGTCAGAAATAATACAAGGAACAATTGGTTAAATTATGGGGGTGTTTCTGAGTCCCATCAATTCCCGCCGCCCACTACACATGTAGGTCATGTGATTCGGTATCCGTACATAACGTACACATGC
This sequence comes from Amphiprion clarkii, assembly GCA_027123335.1. Taxonomy (NCBI): domain Eukaryota; kingdom Metazoa; phylum Chordata; class Actinopteri; family Pomacentridae; genus Amphiprion; species Amphiprion clarkii. The sequence continues at coordinate 5,644,787 of CM049586.1, forward strand.
ATAACACACGCCTGTGCTCAGCGCAAGGTCATTTTGTTTGTGGGTACATCTATATTAAATGGACACATTCTGTGGTGTAGTGATTTCTGCTACAAATTTTTTAAAGATTTCATCCGTTGGAAATGATACAACGACTGAGCAGCTTTGGAGGAGGACTGCACTCTGAGTGCTCTTCTTGCTTTTGAAAGAAAAACATTGTTTTTCAACGAAGATAACATTAAATGAATGATAAATCCAGTGTAGATATTGTTAATGTGCTAAATGACTATTGTAGCTGGAAACGGCTGATTTTTAATGGAATATCTCCATAGGGGTACAGAGGAACATTTCCAGCAACCATCACTCCTGTGTTCTAATGCTACATTGTGTTAGCTAATGGTGTTGAAAGGCTAACTGATGACTAGAAAACCCTTGTGCAGTTATGTTACTAATATTCCCTACTTGTATTGAAGATTCGAAGCAGCGTACCATCTATGAATACCACCGCGTGGAGATCGACACCACAAAGATTGTCAGCAGATCTGCGTTTGAGTTTCTACCTTTGCCCAGTAAGTACCGTCACACCCTGGCCTTTAAATGCCAGTTTAATCTCCGTATTAACTCCTCTAAATACAGATTTCTGTTCGTCTGATTCCTCCAGCTTGTCTTCAGCACACTTCCTGTGATCTCTGCCTGACGTCCAACCTGACCACCGGCTGTGGATGGTGCAACACTCTGCAGCGGTAACCTCAGATTTACTCTATCCTCGATAGAAGGAAGCCCGGGAGAATCTGGCTCTTCTCATTTTGTTTTTCTCCACGTTTCAGATGTTCTGACGGCATCGACCGGCACAGACAGGAGTGGTTGGACTATAACTGCCCTGAAGAGGTGAGATTCTCCACCGGTTTCTACAGCAGAGACGTGAGCAGCCGTTTCATTAGTTTCTTCTTGTATTAACTCAGGCTAAAGGCACATGTGAGGACTACAACCCGGTTCTACCTGAAGGATCCGTGAGCTCCTTCAACCACTCATCTCCAGGTCCAACACCTTCTTCAGCCGTGTCTGAAGACCAGCCGGTCACTCGGGGTGAGAAGAATAAAGCTTTAACTTTGTGGAGGTTTGATTGATGAATAATCTGATTGTGTTGACGGATATCTCCAGTTTAGTGGTCAGAACTGAACCATTAGGAGAAATGTGAGGTTATGTTTAACTAACCACAGCTGTAAAAGATAATTGTGGTTCCTAGAACTCTGCTCCGATCCGGTTCATTTATTATTCCTGTCAGAAATCATAACACTGCACTCGACAAGTTAATTACTAAGATCTGGAAAACATGGCAATGCTGCTAAAAATGAATCACATGGGGAAAGAAATACAGTAGTTGGATGACCTGGAAAGTTGTAAACAAACTTCCATCAGGAGAATAAGATTAGTAGGTGGAGGCATCACTGTAGCTCACATATAACCCCACTGGTTTCACTTTCAGATTTACAGACGGGTCCTCCGAACCATAAAGGCATCACGGAGAACACGGCCATCATAGCGGGGGTGGTGGCTGCTCTGGTTCTGCTGGTAGCTCTGACTTTACTGGCCGTCTACTACATCAACACTCATCCAACAGTAGCTCCACCGTTCTACCTCATGCAGGTCAGAAAACAGCCCAGCTCTCCGTATGTTCATGTTTCTAATGCTTCCCAGTTCATTTGTTAACTCTTTCTGTGGTTTGCAGCGTCGCTCCAACAACTACTGGCCGTCTATGAAGTTCCGGAACCAGGGCTGCCACTCCAGCTACGCCGAGGTGGAGCTGGGAGGTCATGAAAAGGAAGGATTCATCGAAGCTGAGCAGTGCTGCTGAGGACCAGAAGGAGAGGAGACGGATGGACATTTGTGACCTTTGTGGCTGGACAGTGTTCATGTAGCTGCTCCTGTAGCTCTGCCAGCTTTGTCCTTTGCTGTTTGCCTTCACGCAGGGGGATTAGAAGGTGTGATGTTTAACGGTCCAAAACCCATCGATGCAGGGAGATGTCAGGGAACGAACGAGCCTCCTACTGCAGACCATGTACAGCTCAACTATGTGTTTCTGTTTTAATCCATCTCTCAGAGTTTTGTTTGTTTGTTTCATGAAACTTCTACGCAGCAGCGACTGGTTGATAAAATGTTCGACTACACGGACTTCACTACGCAGATATCTAGCTCTATAATGATAGCGATTATTCTGGATGAGTTTTAGCCTTTCTGTTTAAATGTCTTCTAATAAAAGCTGGTGGTGAGTGTTGGTTGTAGTCTGGTGTGGTGAAGAGCTGAAAATAACCGGAACAGATCACCATGGACTAAATTTAGAGGAGGAATATCGGTCACTGAGAATAAGAAGCCCGACGCTTTCAGGTGAGTTATATAGAAAAATCATTTCAAATTATTTTATTTGCCAGAGCTGCAACAATTATTCAAATAATCAATTAGTTGTCAGCTGTTAAAATTGAGTGATTCTTCAGTTTCAGGTGATTTCTAAGGAAAACTTCCTGGTTTTATTCCTTCTGTCCTGCACTAATTGACTGGTTGTCAACTTGCAAATTAATCTGCAACCATTCCAGCAATCAATTGTTTGGGTTGAGCAGTATTTTTAAGGAAAAAACATCTAAATTCTCTGATTCCAGTCTCATAAATGTGGATATTTTCAGATTTTTTTCATCCTCTATCAAAGTAAACTGAATATCTTTAGATTGTGGACAAAACAAGACATTTGAGGAAGTCAGTTTGAGCTTTGGCAAACACTGATTGACTTCTTTTTTTTTTTTAACAATTTTAGACTCAACAACTAAGCAAGTAATTGAGAAAATAATCAACAATGAAAAGCATCATTAGCTGCAGCCCTATTATTCACATGCTACATTAAAACTTAAGGTTAAGACTCTCTAACATTACATGACATCAATTAGCCTGGCTAAATTAAATATTAAAGTGTGGAGTCTACAATAAAATATATATAATATTAATTTGCCTGACTCATTCATATATTAAGGTCAAGACCCTAATTATTTTATACATTGTAGAATAATACTGAAGACATCAGAACTATAAAAGTATACACATGGAACTATGTTGTAAACAAAAAAGTGTTAATCTTCAGTAATTATCTAGAATGTAGAAAATAAAACAAATAAATAAAAACCATTGAATGAGAAGGTGTGTCCAAACTTCTGACTGGTCATGTAAAATACAGAAACTCTTTGATAAATTTAAATATTAAGGTTAATACAAGGACATACATGGGTACAGATTGCACTTTACCGTTATCACTCTGATAACTGACAGAAAAAGTGTGAAAATGTGTTTAAAAAAAAAGTACTTTAAGTACCTTGAAAGTACTAATTCCTAATCTTGGTTACTCATATTCACATCAATACGGCATCATTTACTTTAAAGATTTAAAATAACACCTGCACAGGTACAGGTGGGCTATTTAGTGTGTATTTAGCATTTTAAACTAGTAATTTTATATTATATATTCATTTTTGAGGGAAAATTTGCCCTTCTACCAAGTTAAACTGTGCAAAAATGGACAAAAATTGAAAATTATTTTCTTGTTGGTGAGATTTTTTGATCTTCATTCTGTCCAGAACTACGGTAATCAGGTAGTTGATTAGGAATATCTTTATCACTGAAGTGTCTTGGCAGGATGTATGCAAAAAAAACTAATTCAGGTTTATGTTCCTTTATAGAAAATAAAGCTCAGCCTCAGAAGCAGGAGTATGACACCAACAGTCACTAAAAAGGACTCATAAATATAAAGCTATATTCAGCTCAGCCACACGATGGAGCCAAAAGAAATTTAACTAAAACACTGAAAGACCGAAATATGTTCATCCTCAAAACAGTAAATGCAGCTTTTTAACAGACATTCCCAGGCAGACTAACGCCACATAGAGGCATATTAGCTGTTTTTACCCAGTTTAACTATTAGTAAAACTCCCAGAACCAGTAATATAAAATAGTTTAGATTATTAACTTAAGAAATAAGCAGGTTAAAGACGTTTATCACAGTTTGTAAGCTAACAGTTAGCAATAATCGGGCCTAATAAGCTAGAATTAGCAGAACACAAACTACCCACTAAAGTGGTCCAAAATGATCAAATTATCCTAAATAATGATGTAAAAACACGTATTAATCTGAGTATATGACTTACAGTTGGATGGACGGACGCTGACATGATAAATGAAGGTAAAAGCACCAGTTCTGGAACATTAATTTCGCTAAAGTTTAGCAGAAAGTTTGATTTAACGTCTTCCATCAGGTGGAGCATACCATTCTGAAGACGACTGGGGGGGAGGGAGAGGCAGCAGACGGATGGAACACACCATTCTGAAGAGGGGGGAGGAAGAGTCCAAGTGAGGGTAACGTAAACAATAAGGAAGAAAGTCAATGTCATTAATAAAGCATGTGTTAGACAACATAAAAATAATTACAAATATCACAAAAATAACCAAAATATTACAATATTATACATATTAGCCTGACTGAATTAAATACTAAAGTTAAGATTATGGTATGAAATACAAATATATCATCCTAATTTCAATATTAAGGCTGCCCCAGAATAATAAATAATTTAAAGATTTGACTGACTGATTAAAATATTGATCTTAAGACCTTACAATATTATTATTATAAATATAGTAATATATTTATATTACTATATGTCAAGTTACCTGAATGCTTTTACTCTTATGATTGAGAACCTAAAATAATTTATGTAATATGCAATACAAATTTTTATTTAATTTTATTTAAATATTTAAAATTTTATATACAGTATTTTTTATTTTTTTTAATAGAGAGCGAAATAAAGAAACCAGTGTGCAAAAGAAATTCCAATTAATCAAGCTGGTTGAAAATAAGGTGCATAAACTGCTGGTATTTACAATTAAAAAGACAATTTAAAGGTCTGAGAAGAGTTTAAAAACAGAATTGATAATTAAAGCTGCAAGAAGCGTTGAACGGGTCCTCGTTTTCTAGCTGGTCAGCGAATCTAATCATGTCCATCAGGTGATGCTGCGACTGAGAGTGTATTTAGGCCTGTGGATGTGAAGAGGGCTGGATTCTTGGCACACATTAAGTTTCATCAGGCAGTATAGAGGCTCAGCCCATGCTTGAAGCCTGAGGTGCTCCACCAGGACTTAACCTGACGCGCTGATAAACTTAACCACCTTTGTTTCAAACTACTAAAAAATAATGATCCAAAATAAGCATTTAGGTGTTTAATGTTACAGTGCTTTGTCTATTTGAAGGTTTATACAAATGAGCACATACTTCAGCTAAACTAAAGAAAACATGTGGAAAATAACTGTCAACATGTGAGCGACCAGCTGGGAAAGTTTCACTTTGATTGTTATCGTTTGTGTTGTTTCCAATTCTAAGCCAGAAATCATGCCAGAAATCATAGTACTTAGTTTAGTTCAGTTTAATTTTAAAGGTTTTGTGTGATTCTTTGAGCTCGGCTCGTGTCGGTGGGACTCTGGTCAGGGTGCCTGTAGGAGGTGTGAGTGGATCTGGCGGGGATCGTGTGAAACATCCAGCGGTTCCCTCCTTACAGTGAAGCTCCACTGGAAGGTGAACAGGATGCAGACATCATGTGAGGGGTCTTCACACTTTTGGTGCTCGGACCGTAATAATAAGCTTATCGGAGCCACGGTTATTGGTTGAGTAGGGACAGGATTTTACTGCTAAATGACAGAAAACTTCATAATAACGCTTAGTAGTTTACGTATTAGCTCTGTCACCGAGTTCATTTAAAATAAGGGCGTTAAAAGTATCATTACATCGACCAGGAAAAGAGGGGGCACCCGGATTTGAACCGGGGACCTCTTGATCTGCAGTCAAATGCTCTACCACTGAGCTATACCCCCGATGCTTTTGGAGGAGAGACTGCTGAGCTTTTAAAGAGGAATAAAATAGATTCACATTTTACTCTGAGTACTTTATTTGTTCGTTACCGTCGACATGGAACGAATATTATCGTTTATTATTAGTTTTTTTTAACCATAACGACGCTTTCAACGATGTTTACAGTGAAAACAAGATGGCAGCTACAGCTGTAGTTCATCCTGGTGACCGGCAGAGGGAGCCAGCTACAACGTATTTGCAATATTATAAACTACAAAAAACCCAAACCAGTTTTAACTTGGTGTTTTTATACTTATTGCTGTTTTTGTTTTTTAAAATGACAGCTTTGTGGTCATAAATATGCCTACAGAGCCCGTTATTTTAGGTTTTATTACTTTATGTTGTGTGTCGGTTCCTTTTAAGGTTAAACGGATTCTCCCTGATGCTGCCTTCAGGTGCTGCACAGAAAGCAGGAATTACTACACTTCTATCTATAAAATAGCAGCTGTCTTGTAGTTTATCTTAAGTCATGAATAATGTCAGATAAACACAAAATCTCGATTCTGGATGATTTTGTGTCTGATTTGGCCTCGATATTAGGACCAAAGTAAACAAAAAACAGAAATAAGGAGCTATTAAACTACACAATTACTATAATAACAGTAATAATAGACACTTTCACGATAGAGGACTTTCTTTTTTTTTTTTTACAGAGGTAGAAAGTGTTTAATAGACACAAAAATCATTTAAAAGGATTAGAAAATTTCTAAAAAATTTGGGAAAAATGAACAAAGATCATAAAAACTGATGACAGCACAATTCTAAAAAAGAAAATAAGCTAAAAAAAAAAGTGGGTCATAAAACAAAGCCATTAATCAAACATTCATTAAATTTTCTTCATTATGTGTAATTTATTCTGCATGCAAAGAACATTTTCAACATTAGTATAAATCCATGGATTTGTAGATTGTTCATTAATTAAGAAGAATTCATTTATTACTGATTTGAAAGAGCCAAAAATGTACATTTAAAGAAGTAAATTTAACAAACAAAATACACAAAAGCTATCTAAAAATAAATAAGAAAAGTTGATCTACGGGAGAATAAATATTTCTAAGAAACAAAAAATGCCTAAAAGCTGCACTAAATCTCTTTATAAATCATGATTATTGTTAGATAAAGTAGGATTTTATATTTTTTGTGAAGGTTTAATCCATAATATTTACATTATTGAGGTAAAATCACACCATAAATAACATTTTAGGTTCTAAACTTCAATATTTAAACTTGTAGGTTCATTTTTAACACTAATCATAGCATTTTCTTTGTTTGTTTGCTTGTTTTCTTGGAGGACGTTTTAGTAAACTGCTGATGTTTTTATTTTTTTTTAAAACAGTGATGCGACTTTTGAAATGTTTAGTGTGTTTGAATTGTGTTTTTCTTTGCATAAATAAAGATGTTTACACTAGAAATTGGCCCAAAACAGAAACAAATTGATGCATAAAAATTCACCAGAATGTTAAAAAAAAAAAAAATCCCCTCATGTTCAAACAAAAACTACACTCATGATTTTGCAAAAACAAAGTATTAATTAATAAAAATGTTACCAAAAAAAAAACTAACTATGCCTCTTTTTAAAAATCCTTATATCATCTGGATGCATTTCCATGTCTGTCTGGTGACTTTTTCCCACATAAACCAAGCTAAAGCTCCAGTTTCCGAGGTTCCCTGAAGGCCCCACTGACTCCTCCTAACTTCAGAAGTTTTAGATTCCTGCAGAGAATCAGCAGAAAGGTTCTGTAGGTTTGTCTCTTCTCTTCTGGACTCTTTCTACTGAAGCAGGAGGTTTTATTTTCTATATTTTGATTCTATTTTCTGCCTCTGAGGTGTTTGAAAATGAATCCTCCATGTGGAAGATGCAACAAACCAGTTTATCCAACAGAGAAGATCAACTGCCTCGATAAGGTGAGAAGAAAACTGAATAAAGTTCAAGATGAAGTCTGGGATGTTCTGTTTTACCTTCAGGGCAAAGATAGTTTATTTATTCAGCACATCAAATGCTTTAAATGGTGCAAAAAACATGCAGATTTGTGTTAAAATAATAGAAAAAAACTGAATCTAAGACAAATCCTGCTGGACGCTCTTTAAATTTAAATCAAGGTTGTAAAATTTTACAGTAAATTATCATTTTAATGACTAGAAAGTTATAGAAATGCTTTAAAATATGATGAGATTGAGTCTTTATGCATTATGTCCACTTTGTGTTGCTTGAAAATACATTTTAAAAACAGGTTCTAGTATAAATTTTGAAATATTGTTGTAGGAAATTTCACTTTTATTTGCTTAAAAGTCATAAAAATGCTGCAAAATCTGTTTTTTTCTGCAACTGTTTTAGAAGAGATGTAGTTATGATGCTCCATTTGTCATTTTATCCACAAAATATCACAGTTTTTGATAAATCATGAAGCAGATTCTTTAAATTCCCATGTTTCTTGCAAAATTGTGACAAGATATTAAGTTTTTAGTTGTTCAGAGTCATCAAAATACTGTAAAATGTGCTCAGATTGGGTTATTTTCTGTTGCCGTTCTGGAAGAATTGTAGTTATGATGGTCCACTTTTATTTTTTTTCACAAAATATAGTATTTTTGCAAAATTTATGTGAAGATATTTTCTCTGTGATGCCTCAAAGTAAGAAAAATGACAGATTGTACGATAAAATTTGGAGTAAATTGTTTAAATTCAAATTATTGTTCTAATTCTTCATAGTTTTTACATTTTTAGTTGCTTCAAAGTCATCAAAATGCTTTAAAATCTGTGCAAACTGAATATTTTTCTGCCTTTTTATGGGCTAAATGTAGTTAAAATTGTTCATATGTCATTTTATTCTTTTAAAAATATCACATTTTGCACAATTTATGCAACATCTGCTCTGTGATGCCTTAGAATGACAAAAAATACTGATTTGAAGTTACATTTTGAAGTGTATTGTTTAAATGCTAATTACTGTTGCAGCAGATTTAATTTTGAGTTGCTTGAAAGTTGTCAGAATGATGGAAAATGTGCTCAGGTTGAGTCTTTTTCTGCTATTTTTTTTTTGAAAAATGTAATTTATGATGGTTCACATTTGATTTTATCAACAAAATATTTCATTTTTCATTCCATTTAGACACAAATTCAGAAGCTCAAAGAGAATAATGAGCAAGAAAACCACAGTTTGGTCCCAAACCTCCACATAGACAATAAGTGTTGCTCCTCATTATTTATCTGGTGTCAGCTGGTTTAGAAGATGTGAGAACAACCAAATTCAGACCAAACATGATGATTTAAGGTTAACTTCATCAGCTGAAGGACACTTTTGAAGCAAACTCAATAAGAAAATCTGTGTTTTTAATCTAAACCACCTGGGAAAATGTTTTTATGCTCACAGGAAACAGATAAATGTGCAGAAAAACAGCCAAATGTTCTTTATTTTATTGCATAATGGCAAAAGATGTTTCAGGAGATAAACTCAGTCTAATAAATGATTTTAACAAGTGCTAAAACTTAGAATATTTATTCATATGTCAGCGTTTTGCTCTTTAAGGATCTAAAATATGGAGAAATGTTGCTGAATTTTACACTAAATTACATGAAACAGTTCAACTAAATGAGTTGTTTTGTGTTTATCTCTTCATGTCTGATTGGGTTTTCTGCTTTTCTGTCCAGTTTTGGCACAAAGGTTGTTTCAGCTGTGAGGTTTGTAAAATGGCTCTGAGTATGAACAACTACAAAGGCTTCGACAAGAAACCCTACTGCAGCATGTGAGTGTTCTAATAACATAAATATAACATTACTGCAGCATGTGAGTGTTCTAATAACATAAATATAACATTACTGCAACATGTGAGTGTTCTAATAACATAAATATAACATTACTGCAACATGTGAGTGTTTTAATAACATGAATATAACATTACTGCAGCATGTGAGTGTCCTAATAACATAAATATAACATTACTGCAACATGTTAGTGTTTTAGTAACATAAATATAACATTACTGCAGCATGTGAGTGTCCTAATAACATAAATATAACATTACTGCAACATGTTAGTGTTTTAGTAACATAAATATAACATTACTGCAGCATGTGAGTGTCCTAATAACATAAATATAACATTACTGCAACATGTTAGTGTTTTAGTAACATAAATATAACATTACTGCAACATGTGAGTGTTTTAATAACATGAATATAATATTATTGCAACATGTGAGTGTTTTAATAACATAAATATAACATTACTGCAACATGTGAGTGTTCTCATAACATAAATATAACATTACTGCAACATGTGAGTGTTCTAATAACATAAATATAACATTACTGCAGCATGTGAGTGTTCTAATAACATAAATATAACATTACTGCAACATGTGAGTGCTCTCATAACATAAATATAACATTACTGCAACATGTGAGTGTTCTAATAACATAAATATAACATTACTGCAGCATGTGAGTGTTCTAATAACATAAATATAACATTACTGCAGCATGTGAGTGTTCTAATAACATAAATATAACATTACTGCAGCATGTGAGTGTTCTAATAACATAAATATAACATTACTGCAGCATGTGAGTGTTCTAATAACATAAATATAACATTACTGCAGCATGTGAGTGTTCTAATAACATAAATATAACATTACTGCAACATGTGAGTGTTCTCATAACATAAATGTAACATTACTGCAGCATGTGAGTGTTCTAATAACATAAATATAACATTACTGCAACATGTGAGTGTTCTAATAACATAAATATAACATTACTGCAACATGTGAGTGTTCTCATAACATAAATGTAACATTACTGCAGCATGTGAGTGTTCTAATAACATAAATATAACATTACTGCAACATGTGAGTGTTCTAATAACATAAATATAACATTACTGCAACATGTGAGTGTTCTCATAACATAAATGTAACATTACTGCAGCATGTGAGTGTTCTAATAACATAAATATAACATTACTGCAACATGTGAGTGTTCTCATAACATAAATGTAACATTACTGCAGCATGTGAGTGTTCTAATAACATAAATATAACATTACTGCAACATGTGAGTGTTCTCATATTTAATCATGTTCAACCTTTTTTCTGCTCACTCTTGTTGCCAGATTTTAACAGATTTTTGACAGAAACATGATGAATATTAGATCCACTGATCAATCGATCGATCTCTGATAATCATCATGTGATTTCCTGTGTTTATTTGCAGGCATTACCCTAAAACCTCGTTCACCATCGTCACCGACACTCCAGAGAACCTCCGTCTGAAACAGCAGACCATGCTGAACAGCCAGGTGAGCTCAGAGCGCACAGGTGACGCTTTCTACGCCTTACTTTAGTTTAGTTTTTAGTTTACTGTTATTTTACAGATTTTCCCAGTTTTGTTCAATGATCTACATTAACTCATTAAACAGAAAAAAATATATAAATTCATATGTAAACTGTTAAAAAACAGAAAAAAATGTAATTAATGTCCACATCAGAATATCTCTATTTTTTTTTATAAATAGTAATTTGTTCTTTTATGACATTTATAACTGTAAAATTACACTATTTTTATTATTTACTTTCCTCTGTTTTATTAAATTATATATAATATCCAGAAAAATCACATAAAAATTATTAATTTAAATGTTGGAAATATTGTCCACATCAAAAATCTGTATTTCTATAATTCTATTTTTTTTCTTTTATCTGTTTAACTGTAAAATTACACTATTTTTTTTACTATTTCTATTTGCTTTATTTAAAGGACAAGTTATGTATATTTTGAGACTGAATTTTGTTGTTTTTTATATTTTCCCTGTTTTGTTAAATTGCAGATAATATCTGGTAAAATTCTCATAAAAAGAAATATTAATTTGCATGTTTGATGTATAAAAACAACAACAGATCATGTCTACATCAGAAATCTGTATTTTCCCAAATAATAATCAATTTTTTACACAAATCCACACAATTTTACTATATTTAAATCAACTCCTGACTTTTTTTCTAAACCATTTTTGAGTGTTAAAATATTCCACTATTTTTAGATAATTTTTTTCTGGCATCTTGCTGTCAGATTTTCATTTTTTCCCCCAGATTAGTGTTTTTCCAGCGTGTTCAGAGCAGCAGATGAAGAAACATCTTCCTCCAGTTTGATCACCTGCTGATAAAAGTTTGAGGTTTAACTCTGACATTATGATTAAATGTGACGTTTCTAAATTAGAAATGCTTCTTCTAAATGATGATAAATAAGACCTCAGGCAGATAAATGAATGTTTTTAGGAGAAATTTCTCTTCTTTAGTGCTTCAGTTTCACTTTAACCTGATCAAAGGGATTAAATCCTCAGAGATTCCTTCACTTTAACTTTGCTTTGAGGATTGTTCTCTGGCTTTGGAGGCAGAAAAGACGCAGTTTGACCTTTTAAGGCAGCTTTTCTGTCGGACTGACAGGCTTTAAATCTGCAGGGAAAGATTTAAACTGAAGACTGCATCACTTTAAACCTGCTCATGGAATGAGTTCATCAGGAAATTAGAACAAATAACTACAAATACTCGCTTTTATGTCTGTTTGTGTTGGCATTAAATAGAAAATGATAGAGCTTTACGGTGGAACCCTGCATGTAGAAACCATCCGTTCTCCTTTTCTGGTCTCACAAAGACACTTCAAGTGGAACCAAAGATCTCAGATTTGGACTCATGAGACCAAAGCCCAGATCTCCACTGGTCTAATGTCCATTCCTGGTGTTTCTGGGTCCAAACTAATCTCTTCTGCTTGTTGCTTTTCCTTAGTAGTGGTTTCTTAGCAGCTATTTGACCATAAAGGCCTGATTGGTTCAATCTCCTCTGAACAGCTGATGTAGAGATGTGTCTGCTACTAGAACTCTGAGGCATTTATCTGGGCTCTAATCTGACCTGCTGTTAACTGGACATTTCTGAGGCTGGAGACTCGGATGAACTTCTCCTCAGCAGCAGAGGAGACTCTTGGTCTTCCTTTCCTGGGGAGGTCCTCATGGGAGCCAGTTTGGTCGTAGCACTGGATGGTTTCTGTGACTGCACTTGGAGATACATTCAGAGTCCTTGTAAGTTTGTGGGTAGTTCCTAGATGGTTCCTGGTAGGTTCCTGGGTAGTTCCTAGATGGTTCCTGGTAGGTTCCTGGGTAGTTCCTACATGGTTCGTGGTAGGTTTCTGGGTAGTTCCTACATGGTTCCTGGTAGGTTCCTGGGTAGTTCCTACATGGTTCCTGGTAGATTTCTGGGTAGTTCCTAGATGGTTCCTGGTAGGTTCCTGGGTAGTTCCTACATGGTTCCTGGTAGGTTCCTGGGCAGTTCCTGCATGGTTCTTGGTAGGTTCCTGGGTAGTTCCTACATGGTTCCTGGTAGATTTCTGGGTAGTTCCTAGATGGTTCCTGGGTAGTTCCTACATGGTTCCTGGTAGGTTCCTGGGCAGTTCCTGCATGGTTCTTGGTAGGTTCCTGGGTAGTTCCTAGATGGTTCCTGAGTAGTTCTTACATGGTTCCTGGGTAGTTCCTAGACGGTTCTTCATAGGTTCCTGCGTAGTTCCTAGATGATTCCTCTTAGGTTCCTGGGTAGTTCCTAGATGGTTCTTCATAGGATCCTGTGTAGTTCCTAGATGGTTCCTCATAGGTTCCTGGGTACTTCCTAGATGTTTCTTCATAGGTTCCTGTGTAGTTCCTAGATGGTTCCTCGTAGGTTCCTGGGTAGTTCCTAGATGTTTCTTCATAGGTTCCTGCATAGTTCCTAGATGGTTCCTCATGGGTTCCTGGATAGCTCTTAAATGGTTCTTTGTAGGTTTCTGGGTCGTTCCGAGATGGTTTCTTGAGGATTCATTCAAAGTTCTTGAAATTTTCTGGACTGACCGACCTTCAGTTCTTAAAGTACTGATGGACTGTCGTTTCTCTCTATGTAGCTGATTGGTTCTTGACATAATATGGATTCAGTTGTCAAACAGGGCTGTCAACTGTGGACCAACCTGACTTCCGCACAACACAATTGATGGTCCCAACCCCATTAAGAAGGCAAGAAATTCCACAAATAAAACTTGACAAGGAACAGCTGTGAAGTGAAAACCATTTCAGGTTCTACCTCATGAAGCTCATCCAGAGAATGTCAAGAGTGTCCAAAGCAGTAATCAAAGCAAAGAATCTAAAATATAAAACATGTTTTGACTTGTTTCACACTTTTTACTTCATACATAATTCCACGTGTTCATTCATAGTTCTGATGCCTTCAGTGAGAATCTACAATGGAAATAGTCATGAAAATAAAGAAGAACCAGTAAATGGGAGCTTTAGTCCAAACTAAAAACTGCTAGTGTAAGTCGTACCACAAAAACAAAAATATGTCTAAGTAATCTGATCCAAGTAGAACAGATTCTGAATCAATGACATGATGAGAAATAACAGTGAATCATTCAGGTTTTTATCTTTAATAGTTCCTCAGATATTGTTAGTCAAACAGCCTCAAATTACAAAGTACGAAACGTGCACTGAAAGTGGGTCAGTGGGGGATTTTAAAGAGAATTTTTATCTTAAATTGTCTTAAATTTGTACAGATACCATTTTAAATATTCATGGTTTATTCTAAATAAACTTTCAGGCCAATGAGAGATGGTCGAGGGGAAAAACACATTATTTCTCCAAATCAGCGTTTGATGTAAGCTGGGAGAAGAGTTTGATTGAAAATGATTCATTTAAAGTCTTTAAAGTCACACTGTCAAAAAAGGAAAAAATTACAAAATGAGAAAAAATCTGCTGAAAACGTGTCGACGGGTGAATTTAAAGAAGAATTAACTCAGAAAGTATCTGAGCTTAAGCTAAAAGCTAAACCTTGACATTGTAAGTATCCAGACTTGATAATAAAGAGGTTTCCAGTGAGTCTGAGATGTTTGAGCAGAAGGTTTCTGATGGTTTGAATGTTTGTGTGTCAACGTTTGCTGCGAAAACAAACCACAAGTTAAAAATGAGCTCCAGTGTTCGGTGGGAAGGACAGAAGAGAAGCCACAAACCTCAAACAGCAACACGAATTAAAGAATTAAAAGAATTTAGTGGACTCAACGACGTAGAAGCTGAGGAATCTGACTTTATGTAACTTTCACTCTGCTGCTGATTTATTGTCTCTGATGGAACCGTGACACCAACCGGCTCCATTTTTGGTGAAAAGCGTTTTAAAAGCGTTGATTGTGGAGATAAGACGGTGATCAGATCTGCTCTGAGTCCAGCTTCTCCTCCTCTCTGCTCTTCATCGTTTATAACCATAAAAGTCTCTGCAGCCGGCCAGGGCTCTGACCGAGGAAACGTGTTCCTCATAGCAGCGCCGTGACTCACGCTGTGTCCATGTGGTCACGTTTACCGGCAGATAAACATGTTGGCTTTTGTTTAACTCTCAGGGAAAGTGACGAATTAGAGCATCGGACCTTGTAATTGGAGCTGAGGTCACTTTAACGAGAGGCGCCTTCCTCAAACGTTTGATCGGATTTAGAATAAAGGACAGATCTGCAGCTCTGAGAAGAATGAGAGGAAAGGTTCCCCTCAAAGAGCATCAAAACCTCCAAAACCACCAAACCTAAGCTTCCTGTATTCGTCTCTGCAGCTCTAGCCGCTCAATGTTCGACTTATTTCCTGTTCCCTGACCTCGTTTCCAACCTCTAGCTGTGTCTGTTTGCATGAGCTTCTGTAAAATCTGCTTTTTTTTATCCGTTAAAACATTCCTGAGCGGTTTTAATTCGGTGCTGCTTTCAGGCTACGTTGGATTTATCGTTACTGTGGTGGAAGTTGCAGAAAAGGAGCTCTTATTTTGAAATATAGAAGCTCTCAGATTTTATTTTATATTTGAATATCCAATACATGTTATTGTTGTTTTCTATTGACCGTCGACTCCGTATCTTGTATGAAACAATCATCTCCACAATATATTTTATGCCAAACAATTATCTTTCTGTGTTTTTTTGTTTTGTTATTTTCTTCACCAGATACACTTCATTGTGTTTCCACCACAGTTCTTACTTTCCAAATGCTACGGTGTTTCTGTTGTGTTTGTCCACAATGAGCCAAAAAATTTACCAAAATATCTCCAACTAATCCAGATTTTACAAAAAGTTTCCCACAGTGACAAAAAACGGCCAAAAAACACTCAAACTTTTTTGAAATGTAACAAAAAAAATGTCAAAATTGAATAATAAAGGGGTAGCACCTGCTTCTCAAAAAAATCTAACAGAAAATTCTGCACCAATAGTCAAAACGTCAGAGAGTGTTCGGCTGAACTGCAGGCAGTGTTTCCATAAACCTTAGAGTAGAAAACTGTGGAGACAAACCGACAAAAAACTAAACATGCATCATTTATCAGACACAAAAGCTATAAAATAGAAAATATTTTTATATTCTTAACCTAATCATATGTGACGTGTGGTTCCATCCAGAAAATTAACCAAAAATTAGCTTAGAATCAGAATATTTTGTCAAAATCACCAAAATAAACAAGATTCTGTAAAAGACAACTGAAAATTCTGCCTGTGAAGCCACTAAAGACTCAGCTGAAATCAACGTTCTACTGACAAAAATTTAGAAAGTTTTTGACTGAATTGCAGGCAGTGTTTCCACAGAGAGACTGAGAGGAAAATAGAATCTACTGGATGAATAAAATAAGTGAGGAAACGGACCCTGAATGCAGCGCAATTTAATAACTCTTATCTCTGGTCATTCCCATGTTTTTAGCTGATCTCGAAGATTAAACCCTGCATGGATTCAAACCAAGCAGATCTACTTAAATAGTTTCACTTTCATTCTTTCATTTAACAGTTAGTCTTTACAGGAATATTCATGGATAATGAGCTTTTATTTGGTTTCTTGAGAAGAGATAAGTTGTTTGATACTACTTTTGTGTCTGTTAGTTCTCTAAAACTTGAGTTTAAGCACCTCTTAAAACTGCACCTTGATGATTTTGCACTTGATTGTCAATCAGTGTTTGATTTATTGGGTTTTAAACACGTTGCTCAGTGGATTTTCAGTACGTTTTGACAGACCCAGGCGAACTCTTTGGCAGCTTCCATCTGAAAAGTCCCTGAAACCCCTCAGTAACCTCTCCAGAGCTGTGAGGCCAGAAGGATGAACCTCTGCTCTGAGGATAAGAGGCACTTGGGAGAAATTTGAAGTACAATAAGTCCTGTTGTCCCCATCAGCAGGCCGAAATTAGATTTGGAAAAACTCCTGATACTGATGTTGTTGAACCCGATTTTTAAAAAAACAGCAAATCTACCAAATTTGGTTCAACAGACATGAAGAACAACAATCCAGCATCTGTTTTAATCCCAGTAGCACCTGGAAACCTCTTCAGAGTTTGAAATATGGTTGGTTTAATACCAGATACAACAGACTGAAGATTGAGAAACAAGGATGGTGTCAATCTTCTCTTCGAAATAGAAGCAAGGAAGCAAATGAGCCTAAAATTCAAACTGTTCTTCTAACGTAACATTGATGTTTGCAGGCGCTCTACAAGGAGGACTTTGAGAAGAACAAGGGGAAAGGTTTCAGCGTTGTGACCGACACTCCGGAGATGCAGAGACTGAAGAAGACGCAAGACCAGATCAGCAACGTAAGTCCAACTCCTTTACTACGTCCTAACGGGTGATCGAAAAGTTGCGGGACTGCTGAGAATGCATGAAGCTCCTGACGGTCAGCATGTGGAAGCAGCAGCTGTCACGAATCAGGAGGTCCATGATCCAAACTTCATGTTGAGGATCATCACTGGTGATCAGAGGAGGGTCTGCAGCTTCCATCAGGAGAAGAAACAAGCTTTCACAATGGAACAGTTTCTGAGGATGGACACAGTGCATCAGTTCAGGAGATTCTGGTTGTCTTCTTTGACATGGTTGAATTCGTCCCAAAGGGTTGGACTGTCAACACACAGTTCTACTGTAACATCTGAGGTATCTGATGATAGAACCGCTTCCCAACATTAAATGTTTGATGGGTATAGGACTTGGTAGTACCATGGTAGATAGTGTTGGTGTTCTACAACAACAAAGCAACCCACATTGGTTGAACCTGATTGGACGAACCCTTTACCCGTGGGCTGTCTTTTCCTGGACAACAACAACATGGCAGCTTGTCTGGAAACTTTCTCTTATATTTCAAGAACCAAAGTGTCTCTCTGAACACTTTGGAGTTGAGAAATAAGTTGTGCCGCTGCTCATTTGGTCTTAATTTTATATCAACAACGATCAGTTTAAGAGTTTCCAGAGGTGGTGAGTCACATGGACACCCCTGATTTGCATTAAGTAGCCTAAATCTCAGCTAAATCTCAGCTACTGTGCTGTGAAAAATGGTGGAAAATCAGTTTTAGGTTTCGGGGGGCAATTACTTTTTCACAGGGGTGATACAGGTTTTCAATAAATCTTAATAAATCATCATTTAAGAACTAAATTTTGTGTTTTGTGGGTTATCTCTGTCTAATATTCAATATATAAAATCATTAGTTTGATGATCTAGAACTTTTAAGTGTGAGAAGATTTCTGTATGGGGGGACAAATAATACTTTTTCATGGCACTGTTAAAGGATGCACTGTCTCTGGAAACTCTACGTACTGCTATCAGAATGCCTTACAATCACGGATTCTGTGGACGTGTAGTAAGACATGTAAGTGGACACGCATGTGTTCAGCAAAATAACCTGAACTGTGGTGCAACGATGTGTTCAGGCTCCAGCTACACTCAGTACCAGGCGACTATACTCTGTTTTATTGACAACACCACCCGACCTACGCGCCAGATTTAACTTCCTGCAACTTCTTCCTCTTCTCCAGAATGAAACTCAAGTTGGATTGCTGCTGTTTTGACACAGTTAAAGAGATGTGTCACGCATTCCAGATGCTGCTTATTTCATCACTTCCCAGTCATTGTTTATGTAAGCAGCCTTACAATGGACACTGGAAGCACCATGCTGCATTTGAAGAAACAAAGCATCGTATTAACCACTCCTCGTCTGGACAAAGTTAAGGTTTGGGCTAATTTATGCTAACCAGGAGCGTCCAGCGTGACATTAGTCAGTAACTGCGCGACATATCTTTCACCTAAAATGTTTTCAGAAACACATTTAAGTGAACTGCTTTTGCAATGCAGGCTTCCAAATGAGTCGCCATGTTGGTCTGGCTCAAGAACCGAAAAGCTAAGCATTTGTCCAATCAGATGCTTCCAGTATTTGCATAGTTGTAGAAGGTTGGAGATTGTTTTAGTTTCATTTTACAGAAAAATTAGTTGCACAATGGTAGAGAGCAGTGCAACTCCACATGTCTAAAAACACCCCCGTGGACAAGTATCATAACTGCTCCAAGGAACGCAGCGGAGTTATGTGACGGTCGACGTTAGTCTGTCCGTCTGTCCGTCCGTCTGTTAGCAACATTACTCAAAAACAGACCAACAGATTTGGATGAAATTTCCAGGAAAGGTCAGAAATGACACAAAGACCAAGTGATTTGATTTTGGCAGATGCAGCTTATAGTCTGGATCCACGGATTTGTTAAAGATTTCTGTATCAATGTGAGATAGTGGCACGGCTACTACAAATCCACCTCTGTGGACTTATCGGGACTTATCCGTCAGAAATGATACGAGGAACAACTGATTAAATTATGGGGTGTTTCTGAGTCTCATCAATTCCCGCCGCCTGCTACATATTTAGGTCACGCGATTCGGTATCCGTACATAACGTACACATGTATAACACGCGTGTACTCAGTGCAAGGTCATTGTGTTTGTGGGTACATCTATATTAAATGGCCACATTCTATGTTGCTGTGATTTCTGCCACCAATTTTTTCAAGGTTTCTCCCGTCGGAAATCATACGACAACTGGGCAGCCTTGGAGGCTCTGAGTGCTTTTCTTGTTAGCATAGTAGTAGAAGAATGGAGATTGTTTTGGTTTCCTGTTATGGAGAAACAAAGGTAGGAAGCAGCCGAACTTGTTACGTCTAAAAACACCCCCGTGGACAGGTATCATTACGAGTGTTGCAGGAGCACTGGGAGCAGAGCATCGCTGCGCAAACCTGATCACACCTTATTCCTTTTATTTATCACGCTCATAACTTTCAGAATCTCCTCAGAGAATAAAAACTCCTCTGTTATCCGAGTTCACAGAGAAATGTCTGGAATGTATCCGAGTGTAACAACAGTCCAGATCCGAGCCGAGAGAACAGAGCGATCCAGGCAGCAGCCAACGATGTCAGAGTCCTGCAGAGACACTCAGGAACATTTCAGACATTTCTGTTGGTCCGCCGAGGAGCAGCTGCTATATATGGTCAAAGTCTCTCAGCTGTGGACGCAAACCCAACACACACATTACACACACGCACACTACACAGTGAAACACACACACCCCTCCTCCTTAACTCCCATGAGACGCCGTAGCTGCAGAAAGGAATGATGGGTGATCAGCTGCATGTCAAAGGGGAAAACTCTTATTTTTCCATTTTCTCTTCCTTCTTTTTATACTCGTAGATTTGCTTGTTTTTTATTCCCTCAGTCTTTTTCCCATGAAGTCGTGCTGCTGAGGTTTGCTGAGGAAACCACGTTCATCTGCAGAGATTGTTTCTGTCCATTAAAACCACTGTTAGGTTTACACTGGCATGTGGAACGATACCAGTAAACTCACATCTGTTCTCTAGACTCATTCAACAGCTACTAGGTGTATTTATCACTGATTACTGACCACTGATTCTGCTATAAATCACTAGTAGAAAACCAGTTAAGCTGTGAGACACTACAAGCAAAATCAGTGTTTTCCTGCATTGATCAAATTTAGGATTTTTGCATGTTTTGCCTCCATAACACGTCTTTTTTCAGACTAATGGAGAGAAAACACACAAAATTCACACCATAACTTTTTATTTTACTTCTCGTTATCTATTTGCATCTGCAGATTTCATTTATAATGCATAACTTTACTGTCTTTGTTAGTTTTTTCCTCATATTTTGAGCCATAAATCTCATTTTTACATGCACTAAACTATCCAGTTTTATCCCTTTCTATATCCTGAAGGTTTTCTCTGAGGGGTTTCTTTATATCTCACTCACAACCTGATTTCTAGAACATTTTAATCTGAAAACATGCAGAAAATAGTTTTTTTTTTTCCTGGCTGCTGACAGTATTTTGTGATTTATGGAGCAATAAAAACTGAACTCCAAAGAATTCTGAAGCTGGATTTATCCAACATTCCGATTTTTGTTCTGGAAATTGATGCAAACTGTGGCATTTTTTAGATGTATAACAACTCCTTTACATATTCAAACATAACATTTCAGGAATTTTTTAATTTGAAAAATTCATTGTCTTTTGTAAATAAAGAAATGAGGACGTTTCATGACGTCTGTTAGTTAAAAATGCTTTGATTCTGTTCAGAGTTTCCCCTTAAGAGAAAAAATAATCAGTGAGTGACATAAAAAGACCCCCCAAAAAACCCGTAAAATAAATATTCTACTCACTGATGGTTGACTTTTTTTTTTACATAAATGTTCTGAAGGGGTTATTTTTATCCCACTGAGCATTTAGAAGAAACATTACATGCATTCTAATCTGCACTTATTGGTGCACATGGATTCACAAATATAGAACTAAAAGCTGTAAATGCTTGGACCTAAACTGTTCATATAGAACCTTTGATAAAGTCACTATTTGATCAGTAAAGATCAGAAAGTTGTGGGAGACTAAATAAATCACAATCTGTTTTAAGTATGAGGAATTTGGTTCAGTGTTTTGGTGCAAAACAGTGAGATGGAGTAAAAAGGAGGATAAAAGTTTAAAAAGCAGCTGTTGCACGTCAAATAAACAGGAAGTGTTTTAAGACAAATCTAAAGTGTTAGAAGTCACATAAAAAGCGAGTGCAGCAAATAAAACATATTATAAAAGTCATGGAAATGTGTTCAATATGCAGGAATGTGAAAATTGTCACCTCAGAATGTGCAAGATTACAGATTATACACCGTAAACAACCTAAAATGTGCAAAACATCATAATAATATTCCAATTTGAAGAGCTGTGCATTAACATCATGCAATATTTGATTGTTAAAGACACAGTAAACCATTTTGATTTTTATTGCTAGTTTCAATCTTTTTTTCGAGGTTTTTTTCTTTATAAAATATGTAAAAGTCGGTTCCTGCTGCAGCTGTTGTCTTTAGTCTGTTCAGATTTATCCTCATCGACTCTCAGCTTCTCCTAAAATGGAAAACAGCTTCATCCAGAGGACATGTTGAGGATGAACAGAAGGATGTGAGTTCACTGCCCTCCAGTGGAGTTAATGTGTGTGTGTGTGTGTGTGTGTGTGTGTGTGTGTGTGTGTGTGTGTGTGTGTGTGTGTGTGTGTGTGTGTGTGTGTGTGTGTGTGTGTGTGTGTGTAGATAAAATACCACGAAGAGTTTGAGAAGAGTAAGATCCGCAGCGACGCACCTCCACCTGAAAACAGACAAGGTGAGTTATTACATCACACTCACCTGGTTCACTGCAAGCCTGGATTTAACTCTGTGCGTGTGTGTGTGTGTGTGTGTGTGTGTGTGTGTGTGTGTGTGTGTGTGTGTGTGTGTGTGTGTGTGTGTGTGTGTGTGTGTGTGTGTGTGCAGACTATGAGGACCAACCATCCAACCCTGGAAGATTCAGTCAACCTGCAGTCCAGATGCGTCCTGCTGCTGTAGCTCCGCCTGGTGGAGGGGTGAGGATACTACATGATTAAACATTACACCCAGAGGTGGAAGAAGTATTCAAGTAAAAGTACCAACAATACAACTTAGTCAAAGATCATAGCAGCAAAATGTAGTAAAAGTACTGCAGTTTGTTCTACTTTATGTCCAGGTTTATACACAGTGAAAGCAGATAAATACGAGAAGCCTTCATTCATCAACATGGAGAAATCTGCACTGTTACAACAGTCAAGTGCAAATATTTAAGGAATATCAGCAGAAAGATAAATAAATAAACCAAATATATACATAAGTAATAGTTCTGATTGTCCACCTAGGTAAATCTGATTAATGGGAGAGGAAAGAAGAAAAAATGAACTTTTGAAGCACAAATCTTCACTTTAATCTTTGATTTTTGCTGAGATGTTGGATTATTTTAACATTGACAAAACCAGATGAGAAGTATTATGATGTATAATTAATGTATTTGTTGGAAAGTCCAGCAGTGATGCCTTATTATTGGATGAAGATTAAACTTTATGGATGCCATTTGAGGGGAAATTTACAAAGTGATGCAGAAATAATGCATCAATATTTATAATCCAATAACAGAATTTATTCTGAAATCGTGTACTGCATTATGAGCAGTTTTACTTTGATGTAAATGTATTTCAATACTAATACTGTGTCCTCAGATGAGTCTTCTAATACCATTTGTGTTTACTCTGTGTCTTTCTGTCCACAGCAGGGAAATTCAATGCAAATGAATCTGTTTCCTCTCTGAATGCTCTTTATTTCATGTTGGAGATGGAGATTTTGGCAGAACTGAACTTCCTCCTCAGTGTTTTGAACAACATAACTGAACACTATGGAGATCTACAGCTTATTTGTTATTGTGTCATTTCTTAGCTATTCAAACTGGTTTCCTTTAAACTTTAGAGTTTGGACTGATAGCGGTTAATAACGTCAAACATGGCAGCAGGTTAAAGAGTCAGGTAAAATCTTGGTTTTCTGTCGGGTTAGTTTCACAGAATCTCTGGTTAAACTTCTGTCAGTTAGTCTGACTGATGGTTAGTCTCCTGACAGTTAGCCTGAAAAAAAGTTAGCCTGACAAATAGCATGAAAGCTAGCATGAGAGACACTTAGCCTGATAGTTAGCTTAGCAACCATTTATTTAGGCTCATACTTAGCTTGACAATTAGCGTGAAAGTTAGCTGGACAGTTTGTCTGACAGTTAGTTTGACTCAGAGTTTGCCTGTTAGTCTGATGGTTAGCCTGAATGACAGTTAGCCCAACATGTAGTCTTTGGACAGTTAGCCTGACGTTTAGTTTTACAGTCAGTCTGACAATTAGCCCAACATTTAGTCTGAAAGTTAGCCTAGCTGGCAGTTGCTCAGACAGTTAGCCCAACAGTTAGTACACAGTTAGCACACAGTTAGCCAGACAGTTACCATGACAGCTAGCCTGACTAACATTTAGTCCAACAGTTACCCTGAAAAATAGCATAAAAGTTACCCCGAGAGACACTTAGCTTGACTGACAGTTAGCATGACAGTTACTTTGACAGATAGCCATATAGTTAGTATGAAACTTAGCTTGACAGTAGCCAGACAGACATTTAGCCTTACCGTTAGCATGACGGACATTAACTGGACTGTTAGCTTGACTGATAGCCTGACAGTTTGCGTGTTCGGACCGGGTTAGTTTCCCAGCAGTGAGCGACGTCCTGTTTATTCATGTCCTCCAGAAGCGCTACCAGGCCCTGTACAGCTACATGGCAGCAGAAGCAGATGAAGTTTCTCTGCAGGAAGGCGACCTGATCCTGGACGTGGAGCCCATCGATGAAGGCTGGGTGTTTGGATGCAACCAGAGAACGGGACAGCGAGGGATGCTGCCGGCTAACTACGTCCGACCGGTTTGAAGCCGCCATGAGGCGATAACTCCTGCAAATCAGGCTTCTATTGGAAATCAACTTTTACTAATGAAACATACCGTTTAAAAGCCTGGTTCTGCTTTGCTTCTTTTGTCAGAAATGTGATTTTTAAAAATAATTCAAGAGGTAGTACTTACAGGTTGTTAAAAAAAATGACTTCGGGGAAAACAATGATCCTAAAAACAGTGAAATGGAAGCAGACTGGGGAATAAACTCTTACATTACAACACATTCTTTATATGTTCCGTAACTTGTCCTCAGTATCCTATTGTAAATTTCATTTAAACACCCGTTTCATATAAATCTGAGGCAGAAAATCTGATATTTTATGGTTAAAATCACTGAATCTGATTCAAGTTAAATACTTAACTTTATGTGTCAGATTTGTTTTTCAACCAAATTTTGCTTCATTCTTGCTTTTGTTCTGCAGTTTTTTTCTGGTGGAAATAAATCCCACAGATATGCAGCTCCATTGATACCTTTTATTCAAAAACAAACATCATCAAAACCCCTAAATGAAGTAAAATCTGACGGAATCTAAAATAAGACAAAAGCTTTATGTATAAATAATGTTCAAGTTAAAACAAGGAAACTTTAGCACCTTCTGGTTTTAAAAGTCAAAAAATGAAAACAGTTTTTTAAGAATCAACTGGCTCAGAATATTTCCGCATCTAAAAACAAACGATCGTCTTCAAGCTTTAAGGCTTCGTGGCAGAGAAAAAGGCGATTCTCTTGGTAATTTTGTTCTGCAGCTTCGACGGCAAACAGCCGAGCTGCTGCCTGAACAGCTCCGGGTTTCCTCCAATGAAATCCTCACAGAGTCTGCAGAGAGAAAAACATCTTTTATTATTGTTTACCTGGAGCTCTGGACTCATGTTTTACATATCTGGCCTGATAATAGCCTGCTATTTGCATGCGTATGGTCTGCCTGCACTGCTGCACTTCCTTTAAGTCAGATCTATTTATGATTTTATTTTTGCAGGACACCATGATGCTGCAGGCATGGTGGTGGCAGCATCATCACTGCTCTTTGTTTGCGTTCAACACTGAATCATTGTAAATTTAATTAATTTCGAAGTGAAAACAGAGTTCTACAAAGTTATGTCAATTAAAAATAAACCTGGAAGGTCCAGTTTCTGGTGGATAGAAATGCACCATGAAGATTGAAGAACACTCCAAGAAACTCTGGAAAGGTTGTTAAAAAGCAGAAGTCATGGAATGATACAAGAACATTTCCAAGTGTGTCTGAATATCTTAGGAAATGGAAGGAATACGGCACGTGTAAATCCATCCTCAAAAACTGAGTCAATGTGCAAGAAAGAGACTGGAGAGGGAGGCCACCAAGACTCCTATGAGTCCTATGAAGGACTTCCAGCTTCAGCAGCTGAGATGAGAGAGACTGTTCATACAACTGTTGTCTGTTCTTCAATAGTAAAAGCTTTACACACACCATCTGTACTGTGAGACACGGTGGTGGCGGCATCATGACGTGAAGCACGGTGGTGGCGGCAGCATGACGTGAAGCACGGTGGTGGCGGCATCATGACGTGAAGCACGGTGGTGGCGGCATCATACTCTGGAGATGCTTTTCAGCAGCAGGTTTTGGAAGGCTAATGAATCCAGCAAAGTTTAGGGATATTACTTTGTAGAAATCTGTTTGACATAAAATAATCTGTAAATTCTTGTCCAAAAAGCCAAATTTTCAATGAAGATTCACTGTTGAAAAGCAACAAAAGGGAAAAATTCCAAGAGTTGACTGATTTTTTTAAGCGCTGTAGAGTGTTTACTCAGCTGATTTTACACAGTCCTATTTTTTGACCATGCAGTTTAATTTCTCATTTTTTAAACATCAGTTTACCATTTTCCAACATTTTTAAATCCACCACAACAAAGTAAGGATTCATCCCGTCAGCCGTAAAAGTCTATAAAATAAAAATGAATGAATCCATGGAGGAAAATTTTATGCTGACGTTTTCTTTGTCAGTTAATCTTTTGCTTATTTTCTGGATGAACTGCTTCAGTGTTGCATCTATAAAATGATGAATGTCAGTGTTTTCCGAAGTCCAAGAAGACAAATGTTTTGTTTTTTTCCACAGCACAAAGAAATTCAGTTTACTGTCACAGGGGAAATAAAACCGTAAATATTCATTTTTAAGAGGTAAAACGTGCATGTGATAAAGACGTGACTTCCATATTCTATACTGCAGGTGTTACATAACAGAAAAACGCTTAAATCTGAACTGAGTCCTGTTAATCCGAACATTTCACACAAACAGCAGCCGTATAGAACCAGGAGCTAAAGCTTATTAGCGGAACACCAGCTGGATGTGAACAAACATCAGAGGATAAACACTTCTCTCTGTGGACTTAGTTAAAACTGATGAATCGTGTGTGAACATGCAGACGTCAGTTCACATGCAGGAAATACGTGTGACTGAGCCGAAACACAACTGGAAACCATGATGGATGGAGTTTTACCTGAAGAGAGGATGAGGCTGAGTCTGAAACAGGAAAACGTCTCTGCAGTGATGCTGAGATGGAAGCCTTAGAACAGCCACCTGATGAACAGCATGGATGACTAATTACATACAGCTTCTAAAATCAAGTATATTTGTGGGCCAGAAACAGCAAAGTGGGAATGAAACTGTTAATTCTGATTTAAATCTACTGGTACCGTTCTCCCAGATAATACACTCTTAAAGTACTGTAGAATCTGGCTGCATCACCAGTTGGAGAGAAATAATACATTATAGAAGTTTAGCTAGTAAAGGAGCACCACGACAGAGACTTCTGCAAAGATTAACAACTTCAAGCTAGTAAACAAGTGAGTAATTTTTAAAATAGAGGCAGTGATCAGTGACTTTGTGGGACTTTTATTCACATTCTTGTGTGACAACAGATGAAGTCTTTCCAAAAAAAATAAAAAAAATCGGACGAGTTGCCATAAAATTTCACACATTTTCAGCAGAAGACAAACTATTAAAACTTTAGTTAAATTCACGACTTTCTGTACAGTGGCATTAAATGAGGCTGGGATTTAAGGTTGTGAATGAAGCATCGTTAGCACGTTGACGCTAGCATAAAGCCATAAAGCACATTTTAAACAACTGATTTAAAACATTGTCAGGCTAACTGTCCAGCTACTGTCAGGCTAACTTTCACACTAATAGTCAGGCTAACTATCGTGCTAACTGTCAGCCAGGCTAACTGTCTCTCTGGCTAGCTTTCATGCTATTTGTAGGGCTAACTGTCAGGCTAACTGTCATTCAGGTTAACAGTCTGCCAAGCTAGCTGTCTGTCATTTTAACTTAGAGGAACAAATTAGACTAACGAGTGTTAATTATGAGGTTATGGCCCTAAATTGTTATTTATGATGTGATTTTACCAGACTAATCTACATATTAAGAGATTAAAACTCTACAAAAACTATATGAAATATGACTTTATCCAACTAGAATACATATTAAGACTGAAATCCTACAATGTTTTAATTAAAGAGGGTAACCTAGCTAATGTAATAATATAGCTAAGATGTTACTGTGTTATTAATATAATGTAAATGTTAAGGCTAAGATCCTGCATGATTATTAATTATGGAGATTAATCTGACTTATTTAGAGTTAAGTTTTGACCCAACAAACATACAAATAAAAACTCAACATATCCAAGGATTCCTTAGATCTTTATGAGCATGTTTCATTTTCATTTCATGTTGATTATTGTGTTTTATTTTATAATATTGAATATAAACCCTCCATCATGTCTGCAGATGGTCAGAGGACTCAGAATCAAACCAAACTATCAGGTTCAGTTTCCATGTACAGTCTGAGTGTTTACTTCCATGCTGTAGTGAAGGTGCTCTTCATAATCTGAGACCTTAAAGCCTTTAAGCTTTCTTTATGGAACACTTTCACCTAATCTCCAGCTATAATTGGCTCTCAGATTGCAGCTGATCTGCAGATCCTCCAGCTATCGAGCTGCTCTGCTCAGGAAGCAGCTCCCAGACACGAAGAAACACCTGAACCCAGGTTTGAAATAATAACACTCATCTATTCAACGTGTCTCGTTCAAAATACACATTTACTTCCCAATTTACTTCATGTGGAACAAAAACCACATTAAATGTGTAAACGAAGCTCAGAGATCAGCTGTGATCACATACCGAGTCCATGAGGATGCAGAGGTTACTGCTTCCTCCAAACACCACCACGTCTCCGTCTGATCCCAGACAGGCCGAGTGACAAACCCTGACAGACGAAGAACATCAGGAAATTATCAGAAAACACTGGAAGCTACAGGACACTGGAATAAAAACCTCTGATTTAAAAAAGAGTGAAAGTTAGGAAGCTGGGGACAGAAAAAATGTGTTTAAAATGGTGGAATATTATTATAAATAACAACAAATATCTCAAATAGATTTAAATAATTAAATAGTAATTTTACAGTAACATAAAATAAAATATTATTACTACTACATAGTTTTGGCCTTTTTTTAGATCAACATGTAAATTAATACTTTTTTCTGTGACTAGTTTTTTCATAATATTCTGTGAAATAGAAAATTGTTCAAAAAAACTGAGAAATTGTTTATAAAATGTTCTATTTTTAGATTACAGTTGAGTAATGTATGAAAACTTGAAAAGTTCTAATTTATTTTAGTCAAATATCATTTTATTAGTTTTCTGTTGTTAAACAAAAAGGTGGAAATTTCTGAAAAATAATATCAAATTGTTAAAAAAGAACTTTTAACTCCAGGCAGCAGGTTTCTATCAGTTTTTAATATTGTTGGAGGCACAAATAATGAGATTCTATAAATAAAATGTTAATTTCGATGCAATAAAACATAATAATAATTCAATTAGAACTACCTGATTAATGCAGATTGCTTTATTTGACTTTTCTCTGAAACATACCGACTTTAAACGAACAGGAAGTGAGAAATCCTCTACCTGGGCTTGTTTTTGTGAGGATGCGTCACTTCAGTCCATTCCCTCTTTTCTGTGTTAAACTGCCAGGCGTCATCTGGAAGAAACAGATTTATTATAAAACACTGAATAAAAACCAAAATAAACTTCACTTTGCTCTGTTTTATAGAAATAAATACAAAGACGGTCATAAAACCTTTAGAATTTCACTACGTTTTGCTGCAGAACTGCACCTAATTATTATTTTATCTGTTAATTACTTTAAAATGCCCCCCAAAAATGGTGAAAAATGTCAGTTTAGTGTCATAATGGAGGAAATAGCAGAAAATATTCACATTTAAGAAGCTGGAATGAGAGAATTGAGACATTTTCCTGCTTATTAAACTAGTTGACAACTTATTTGTTAAGGAGTGTTACTTGTAATGAAGTATTTCTACACTGCTGTATTAGTTCTTTTACTTGAGTTAAAGGATTGAGTACTTCTTTCACCGCTGCTTTTCTATCAGAGAGAACTTCTACATTAAAGCGGCTAAATAAGACAATAAAGCAAAGAGATGACCTGCTCTTTATTGTTCATTTCTGGAATCTTAAACGGCCAACGTGTCTCTCTGTAATCTGTCTTCTTGTGTATTAAACATCATTACTTACTGAGGGTGTTTCCGTCGGTGCTGAAACCTCCGTAAACGAACAAAGTCTGGTCCGATATGGACGTCATGGTGTGCATGGATCGGCCCGGAGGTGAACAAGAGGAGAAGTCACTGAGGAAAAACACAAAACAACCATCAGTGGATCCCTAAAAGACTTAAAAATGTGGATTTAATAATATTTTAACCTTGAAGCGACCAAAATGACCGAGTGGGATCATTATATTTAACACAGAAACACTTTTACTGCTTCTTTTATCCATGATGGATATTCTAAAATGTTCTCATCTAAATAATTACGGTTTAAAATAAGTTTTTAACACAAAAACAGTCAAAAATTCATCTTTGTTTACTAAGGTAACAATGTTAGGCATAAATCTTGATAGTCTGAGAATGTTAGCAACTCTGCAAAACATGAATTTGTGGTGAAAAACTACAAGAAAATTAAAACCTTTAGTGTTAAATAAAAACATCTAAGGTTGAAAAGTTTGGGGTCACCCAGATAATTTCATATTTTCCATGAAAACTCACTTTCATTCATGTGCTAACATAACTGCACAAGGGTTTTCTAATCATCAATGAGCCTTTCAACACCATTAGCTAACACAATGTAGCATTAGAACACAGGAGTGATGGTTGCTGGAAATGTTCCTCTGTATCCCTATGGAGATATTCCATTAAAAATCAGCTGTTTCCAGCTAGAATAGTCATTTACCACATTAACAATGTCTACACTGGATTTATGATTCATTTAATGTTATCTTCATTGAAAAAAAATCTGCTTTTCTTTCAACAATAAGGACATTTGTAAGTGACCCTAGACTTTTGAACAGTCGTGTAAATCTATATATTCTGTATATTCCTGTAAAGGCTCTGAAAGTAGGGACGTCCCAATGAAGGTTTTGTTGTTGTTTTTTTTAGGGGGTTTAGCTGGTAAAGGAGCACCATGACAGAGACTTCTGCAAAGATCAGTGACTTCAGGACAGAAAACAGGTGAGAAATGTTGCTGGGTTAAGATAGTTCAGGATTCTACACTCCTCTAGATCATCCAACAGTGATTTTTACAACTTTTTATTGCGTTTTTGCAAGAAAACAGATTAAGGTTTGTGTCGATGCTTTAAAATTTGTACGATTGGCTCCAATGTTAATCTTAGCATTGGACTCTAGACATCAAGACTCAACATATCACAGCTGCATTTATATGAAGCTACGTGGCGTCCAGAGGGTTAATAAAGGTCGTAACTTTGGTCTGTGTGTGAAAATAAAAGAAGGTTTACAACTGAGTCCACGTCCAGGTCTCCAGGTCCAAACAGAACACGTCCAGCTGAGCCGTTTCCTGCAAACACAGAATCACTTTAGGAAAAGAAATTCTCTCTAAAGAGTAGAAATGTTGTCAGTACAGTTCTAGACAAATCTGAAACCCACTATAGAGGGATATTCCTGGATAGAAGGATTATTGATGCCATCAAAATGAGAATCAGCAGCACAGAAATGAGAAGAATCAGGGGAAAGTGTAGATATGTTTGTTAATTCTGCTGTCATTTAGTGCCGTTGGTCATCAAATGCGTAGAAATTACAGGAAAATGCTCAGAGTTCTGTTAAATAAGCCAACACAGATGCAGAAACTTCGACATAATCAAACATTTCCCTGTATGTGACTGTTGGACGTCTCTTAGCATTATCCTGCTGCTACACTGCAAATATTAAAGATTTCATTTATTATTTTATAACATTTGACTGGAAAATTACTCAGTTTTTATTTTGGTGTATTTAAATAAGAAAAAAACATTTATTTTTCAGATATTTTTGGTTATTTGAAAGGAAAATTATGTATATAAATGTTGGAAAATGGTAAATAATTGGTTGTAATTTTACAGATTTTAACTGTTATAGAAATATTTAGAAAAATAACTGAAAATAATTATTAATTTTCATGTTGACAACAAAAAGGCCAAAACTGTAAATAACGTATACATTAAAAATCTGTATTTTTACAAACAGAAATTTGTTCTTTTATAAAGTTTGACTATAAAATCATAGAATGTCATTAATTTACTGTTATTTTTTATCATTGTTTTCACAGTTTGAGTGTTTTTATGCATTTTTCTGAAATCCTTACTGCCAGATTGTCAGTGTTTTGTTTGTTGTTTTTGGTTTTTTTTTTTAAAGAATTTCTTTTCTCTGACACTGTCCAACCGTCTGATCCTGGAATGTTCTGGCTGCAGTTCATCCCAAATAAGCCAAACAGGGTTGAGGTCGGTGCAGAAGAATCACGTTCTTCCAAACTCAAAATATTTTTTATTTACAGGATTTGACTTCAGCTTCACCTCTGGACAGGAAAAGGAAACAGGAAAGGACCTTCCCCAAACTGTTGAACCGTGAAGCTGGTTTATCGCCGTTAGATTCCCACCACCGACCCTCAGACTGTTTCTAACTTTAAAAACTCACCGTTCCTCCGCTGATGAATCCTTTGTTTTCCAGCAGGGCGCTGGCGTGGCAGCCTCTGGGTGAAGGAGCAGAACCCTGGAGAACAAAAACATCAGAATGTAGAGATACTTCCAGAAAAACAGGCTTGAATTTCAGTGTCATCATCTAAATCTGCCGTTTCTACTACTAATCTAGTGTTTCATGACGTTTTTATTTGCTTCCGATGAGCTCCAAAGTCGATTTTCAATCAATCAATCACTTTACAACAACATAAAAGAAGACCAAAGTGCTTTCCATCAGCATGATAACACAAAACAATACAATCTGGTTACTATAAAACCATGAAAACCATAAAACCAAAACGCAGCACAGATGAATCAGTACCATTTAAATGAGGCCTTTTGGGACGACATGAGAATAAAACAGTGCTAGGAGTCAAAGGCACGTCTGAATAGGTGGGTTTTCAGCGCGTTCCAGAGTCTCAGAGTGGATTTTCAACACATTTACTTGGAAAAATGGCTTCATTAGACTGTTACTGACTAAAAACAAGATTCTCAGACGATGTGGACTGAATCCTTCCGATGGGAGCATCAAACTGTTCCGTTAATAAAGAAAACTACATGACGACTTTAAAAATTATTCACTTGTTGTTGTGGCTGATTACACGCTTAAAAAGAAATTCCTTTAAAACTGAAACAACCCGGCAACAAGGATGCCAGGAAAAATAGATTTAAAAAAATGATGAAACGCTGTCATGTTCAAAAACCTTAAAAATAAATATCAGCATAACTATGTCTTGAATATCACGGATAAATCCACTGGACTTGTAGGTTCTTGAAGACGTTTCACCTAAAATGTCTTCAAGAACCTACAAGAAAAGTCCATTTGATTTCTACTGAAGCTCCTATGATCATGTAGTGTCATATTTTTTAGGTACAATGTGCCAAAAGTAAGAGATGATATAATTATGGCAAATGTTATTAGACTAAAGACCAGAAGTAAAACATATGTACTCAAAACATAATGGTGCAAACTTCAGGTATTATCACTTTTAACATACATTAGGGGCATGTTCTCTGTAAAACATGACCTAATGATAACCCCATGTCCTCTGTAGGGTGAGATCTAGGAGTGAAATATGATCATCTGACCTCATGATCTGACCAATAGATTTAGAAAAGTATAATGGTGTGAAAACTGCCCCTCCTATCATCCGCCCTGTAGGCGTGGAAAACGACCAACGCTCCCAGGATAAAAGACGCTGCAAGGCTCAGTATCTTCAGTTCTTCTTGGGGTGTTATCAGCGCTAAAAATTATTCCGGGATTTTCTGTCGACAAATAAATCCTGCTGCCCTCCGAATGCTGACTTCTCCTGGTGATTTTTTGAAGATCTGTAACCTTCGTATCGTCCTGCGGGTCAAAATCGACCCGTTTTAAAGTTTGAAAATGTGGGGAAAAAAATATATTTTCACAGTGAAACTTCTAATGTCCACATTTTCAATATTTTTGAAAATTTTGAACATTTTTTTGGTGGAAAAAAAAAGTAATGTTAAAAACATTAAAGAACATTCACAAAAAAAATCAATCAAAATCCAGCGAATTTCGCTGGATTTTGGATGATTTTTATGTGAATGTTCTTAAAGAAAATATTAGCAGTTTTACTGATGTATATGGAATCACTTCAGATATTTTTAAGATTTTTTTGGGAAGATTGTGACTCATTTTTGAAAGTATTTACAAGAATTTTCTTGCCAAATTTGGGGGATTTTTTTTTTATTTTTATTTTTTTTTAAATAAAACTTTTGGGAAACTTTTAAGGAATTATTGGAGTTTTCTTCCTGAAGGTTTTGCAAACTTGCAAATTGCTGAATTTTTGGATTTTTTTTCAGACAAGGAAACAATATTTTTTTGTGCCTGTAAATGAGGACAACAGGAGGGTTAAAGATACTTTTTAGATGTTTGAACACAGTCAAGTCTTAGTTTACTTCATCAACCACCTGGATGCCTGAGAACCTCCACAGACAGACAACATTAAAGTACTAAAGTACTAGTATTAAAGTACTAAACCCTGGTGTTCTTCTACTCACTCTGGTCTCCGGTTGACTCCATGTTAAAGTGTTGATGTCGAAAACATTCACCTCGTTGTTCCAACCCCAACAACGGAACAAAGTGTTTCCTATTGTTGTCTGGAAGGAATTAAAGGAACATCAGAAGGAAAACTCTGAAGACCATCATCAGGAACAAACACGTTGAAGTGATTATTACCAGAAGAACTCACCCAGGACATCTCATCCACAACGAAGCTGGACGATGGTGCGTTTCTAACCTCCCCGATAGTTTTACATCCATAACCACCGAAGTAGATCAACCTGCAACCAAACACTTCTTTATTTACCTTCAGTTAAGCTGCAAATCGCCACCAGATGTCCTCTAAAAGTCCATCACATAAACACAGTGCTGAGGTGTTGAAGCTGCTCTCATTAAAATGCTGATGAGAGGCTCAGCTGGAGCTCCGTCTGCAGACGTTAAACCACTTTATCTCCACGTTGTTCTGGGTAAACTGACCGGTCTCTGTGCACCCAGCAGGAGTGTTTGTTTCGAGGTGACGGCGTCGTTCCTTTAGTGTCGGTGAGTTTCCTCCACGAGCAGCAAACCTCGGACAGGTCCACCACGAACATCTGCAGACACATCAGTGAAGGAAGCAGCACGTTAGAAATAATAAAACGTTAGAAAACCTAAAAAGCTTTCATCCTGGAGCACATTTACAACTTTTCCTTTAAGATCTAAAGCCTCTTTCTGCTACAGCTGCAAAAACAGCCATTTTTGTTGCTTGTTAATCTAAAAATAGTGGGAAATGTGTTTCTCAAAGCCAAAGATGAGAAAGGTCTTGTTTTGGCCAGAAAATGTTCAGTTTGTTGTCATGAAAGAGGAAAGAAACAGGAAAATAGTCACATTTAAAAAGCTGGAATCAGAGATTTTCTTACAAAATTACTTGAATCATTTCATTATTAGCAAAATAGTTGAGGATTAGAGATTAAAGCTGGAATGTGGTGATAAATAGGAGCTGCACAAGTCAAATCATCTATTAGTTGATTGAGGAAAAACAGTATTTTAAAGCAAAACCATTGAAACAAAGCCAAAACTTTGTAGATTTGCTGCTTTTCTTTGTCCGATATCATTTTAAACTCAATATTTGTACATATAAAACAAGAAATTTGAACAATTTTTAGCCATTTTTTTCTCAGAAATCCAGTTTACCATCATAAAAAGTTAAAGAAACCAGAAAATATTCAAATGCTGAAAGGCCCAAACCGTTTCCTCTGAAGGAACTTCCTGTTGCTGCATTTAGTTTCACCAGACAGTCTTTCATATCACAGATAGAAGAAAAACAAGAAGAGATTATCTGATTCCTGTCGTCATGTTTCAGTCTAGGAGAGTCTGTTGTCCAACAGATTAACATCTCAATGTCTGAAGAAAAGATTAAAAACTTGTTTTACTACATTTCCTGCTGCTGTTAAAGTATTTCTAGAATCCTCAGAGACTCTTCCAACTTTTCAACAAGACAAACAACATCTCACTAGAAAGAACTGGTTCATAAAGATGTTTAAATTGACCAAGATGGAAAAATGTTGGAGAAAATTGGTCTTAAACGGCAGTAGAGATGATCAGATGGAGAATAACGATAACATTTACAGACAGACAGACTGATGGAAGACATTCATAGTGTTGCATTTACATGAGAAACTAAATAAATAGTGGAACTTCTAGAGTTCTTTTCCAACTTAACGGTGCTCAGATTGTCTCCCATTCACACTCAAACACCAGCGGTGGTCGAGCTGCTGAGTATCTGAACTCCAAACACTGTTTAAGTCTGTCTGGACCCAAAAATAGTCCAAAATAGACTCTGACTGGTCTGTCTGTGCAGCTCCATAAACAATAAACTAATGCATTCTGACACCTTTCTATCAGAACCCGCATTAACGTCTTCAGCAGTCTGCTGGTTCGGACCACATGGTCGGCCTTCCTCCCCATCAATGACCCTGTCTCCGGTTCACCACTGTTCCTTCCTTAAACCAGTTCTGATAGATCCTGACCACTGCAGACCAGGAACACCCCACAAGAGCTGCAGTTCTGGAGATGTTCTCACCAAGTTGTCTTGTCAAACTGGCTCAAATCCTTACGCTTGAACATTTTTCTCTGCTTCTGACATCAACTCTGAGGACAAAATGTTCCCTTGCTGCCTGATATATCCGACCCACTACCAGGAGCCACGATGAAGAGATGATCGGTGTTATTCAGTGGTCAGAACATTAGGCCTGATGGGTTTATGTGGATTTTAGAAACACCTATGAAACAGGTGAGTTTGTTGAACTTTCAGGAAAGTTCTCTTGAAACTGGACCACCTTCTCTCACCTGGTTGCTGTATCCGACGGCGTCTCGTCCTCCAAAGACGTAAAGAGTTTCGTCGATGTTCGATCCACAGAAACCGTCTAAATCTGGAGGAACGTCTCCTCTGATCTTTCTCCGCTGCCTGGAAAAGAAAAACACTGAAAACATTTGACTTTAACCCATCTGCACCTGAGTGACGCAACCAGAAAACAAGAGACGATTGTTCCTCATTAACTCTTATGTTGTCTTCAATTACGGACACAAAAAATATTGTTTCCTTGTCTGAGGAAAAAAAAAAAACTGCAAAAATTTGCAAAACCTTCAGGAAGAAAATTCCAATAATTCCTTAAAAGTTTCCCTTAAAAGTTTTATTAGAAAAAATCCACCAAATTTGGCAAGAAAATTCTTGTAAATATTGTCAAAAAATGAGTAAAAATCTTCCCCAAAAATCCTAAAAATATCTAAAATAAATACATATATATCAGTAAAACTTCTAATATTTTCTTTAACAACATTCACAAATTCGCTGGATTTTGGTTGATTTTTTTGTGAATATTCTTAAGAAACATTTTTAACATTTTTTTTCCCAAAAATGTTGAAAATGTGGACATCAGAGGTTTCACTGTGAAAATATTCTTTTTTCCCACATTTTCAAAGTTTAAAACGAGTCAATTTTGACCCGCAGGACGACAGGAGGGTTAACCTTCCTGCTTCTTTATCAGAGTCACAGTTTGCCCCGTTTTTAAAAGAACTACATCCATAAGTTTAATGTCAAGGTGACATCTGAGCTGATAAACGGCTTTTTCCTTCTTATCTCACCACGTCCCGCTGTCCAGATCGCAGAGCCATATCTCATCGCTGGGCAGCATGACATCTTGTCCTGAAACCACCTGAAGGAAGCAGAGACCAGAGAAAGAAAAGCATGAAAATAATGCACTTCACTGTGGTAAAAAGGCAGATTTATGGCACAATTTCTGCCTGAAAGAGCCACAATGTGCGTCTAAGTTTGGTATTTTCTGCTCGGGAACATTCTGTCTTAGGATAATGAACCCATAGCAACAATCTGGATGCAACGAGATCCAGTCTGAGGAAACTTTTATCTTGTTCAAACACGTTCCTGCAGCGGAGATGTCATGTAAGGATGCCTGTTTCTGTCGCTGCTTGTTTTCCAAATGAGAAACATCTGATTTATGGAACCAAAAGCGAAGCAGGGAGTAAAAATCTGCTTTAATTTATCACGATTTCAACACTGAGAGGCGTCTGATTCTACAAAAATGTATATTAGGGTTATTTTCACAATGTTTAATTTCATTTCCACTGGAAGAAAATCTAAAAATTAAGATTTTTGCTGTTCCAAACAAATATTTTATGTCTGGAAAATGTGATTTATAAGCTGTGTAACACCACAATACTTTATTAAAATGGAACTTTGTGACATATTTTTACATTTAAAAGAAAATTACAGCGTGAGTAGTTTGGATCTAGCACTTTAAACTGCAATTTTAGAAATATTTTGATTTTTCATTCCTAGAAGTGCTAAAATGCTTTAAAATCAATCAGGATGGACAAATATTAAATAAATTTCAGTAGAATTAGCAGAAACAAACAGCCCCACATACTGTAACCTCAAAATCATCAATAAATTTGAACTAAAACCAACAAAAAATGAACATAAAAGCCGGATCGGTTCCGAGAATGTTGTCTCATACTGCCAATGACAAATCTGGAATATTTATTACCAAAAAAATGATTAATTTCAGCTCATAAACCAAGAAAGTTGCCTCTAAATCCAGATATTTGGTGCTAAATGAGGTTTTATCCTCAAATTTGTACTAGTTTTGGAGTCTAATAAACTGACAACCACAAGTTTGAAGCATTTATCTTTTAAAAACTGGTTAAGTTCAGCTTATTATTCAAGAAATGCGCCCATTAAATCCAGCATATACCACAACCATCCAAATTATGCAGAAATTATAAGGAATACCAACAAAAACTCAACATGAAGTGAGATTTTTTGCAAAAAAAAAATGGATAATTTCGGCTAAGAAAACCAAGAAATCTGCCAGGCAGTGCTAGAAATGGTGCTGAATGAGGTTTTATCTGCACCTTTTCTGATAAATAAACGCTCCAGAGCCGCAGCAGCAGACAATGGCCGCTTGTTTACGCGGCGTCGCGGCTGCTCTACCTGTCCAGGTGTCTTTACGCACTGCTCACCTGGTATCCTCCCCACACGAACAGCGCGTCGTGGCGGATGAAGGCCGTGTGGCTGCTCCTCTCCAGCCGGTTCTCCTCCATCTGGTCCTCCTGTCCTGCGGCGGTAGAAGCTCCGAGCTGCGGCGGGTCGCTGCTTCTCTGGCTCCGGTTCCTCCTCCGGTTCCTCCTCCGGTTCCTCCTCCCAGCAGCTGATCCTGATCTTTACGCAGCAGCTGGAGGCGCGAAGGAGGAGCCTTTAAAACATCCTCTGATTAGTTCTGTCTCGGGAGGAGTTGAACGTCAATTCACTGCTCGTTTGAGGTAAATTCCGCCAGTTTGCATCCAATAAAGTGAATCTGAACCAAACAACAGGAACTAATTAGAGTCTGTTGTGATGTGATCAGATCCACCTGCGGCTTTAAGAACCTCCACAACCAGGTTTGATTTCACAGTAAAACAGGTTGAACTCGTACAGGAAGGATTCATGCATCACTCTAGACATAAACTCTAAAAATACTCCAACAGGTCAGATTTACCTGATGATACTGAGGTTTAGTGGCAGAAAAGGGATTTTTCTCCACAAAAAAGACTCCAAATGCTGTTTTATTATTTCTAAAAAAAAAAAAAAAAAATTATAAAAAAATGTGGAAAAAAAATAGTAAAATTACAGAAAAATGGGTTACATTTTTTTTAAAAAAAGAACAAAACTGTATCTAAAATCAGTTCTATAGAATCAGTTTTCATAAACAGTAATTTGATCTTAAAAAAATACATTTTTTGCTCATTTAAATCGGATAAAAATGTAATTATTTTCAGGTCTTGAATGCTATATATTTATAAAATATATATTACAATATTAGATATTACATATATCTAATATTATATAAACTGTGCATATTGACATATACTATTATAGTTATGTGTTAATATATCATATTACATATTATATAAATTTTATATATATTTATTCTATTTATACAATATTATATATATCAATATATTTGTATATAAAAATTCGAAAACTGTGAAAATGACAGCAAATATCTGCAAAATAATTTGGTTTTTATCCAATTTAAATGCGGCAAAAATGTAATTTTACTTTAAAAGATCAAATTATTATTTTACTGATTTCATAGAACTGACAGTTTTGTTCTTTTTATGTAAATTCATGCATTTTTCTGTAATATTAAAAAAAATGAACATGAAGGTGAGAATTGTTTTCAAAATAACATTAAAAAATGTGCCTCTAAAAGCTGTATCCATTAAATTCAGGCAGTTAAACAATGATAAATAACAAAAGGAGGACGAGATGCAACACGCTGACATTTATTCCAACATACAGACATGAAATAAATACAAACCAGGAATAACAGTTCTGCAGTTTTCTGAAGTGATATGTTTTGCATATTTCAAAATCAACTCCTTCATGGATTATTCTTCTCTACACATTTGGCTAAATAACAAAAAACTGTTTAGTTTAAGTGGATAAATGGAAACAATCTGTGGCTTCCTTCAGCTCCTTTTATTTTGTAATTTAACAGTCATAGCTGAGTGCAAACGTGCAAAACATGTCATATATTCCCCCCAAAAAATCTTCTTTTAGCCACATAATTATTATTTGTCCTTCAGTTAATGATTTAAGTCGGTGTGACTCAACACACCAGCAGCAAAACTAATATTCTTTTATTTTCTGAAGCTCTTGAAGCAGAGAAACATTCCACAAAGTCTTCATATTTACACTAAATCCAGACAAACCTTTTCTTCTGTCTCTGATGTGTTTTGAGAGTAAAGCTTAAATCAAACAGAAGGCACAATCAAAACAAAAAGTCCAACATTTCAAGTGCTGTTTTCTGGATTTTTGCATGAAAGGTACGAAAAACTTGCACTGAAAAGTCGCGTTTCCAGAAAATCCTCGAGCAAATTAGAAGCAAATGTGTGAAAAGTTGCTTTGGAGTGAATCAACTCGGCGTCTGAAGGTGGCGCTAAAGGCTACATGGTTGGAATAAACAGAGTAGAAGAAGACAGAAACCAAACAAATTGTTTGCAAACTGGCTAAAAAAAATGCAAAAACAAGAAAAAAACTAACAAAACTGGCATCTTTGAGAGAAAAATGGTCCGTTAGGAATTATTTTAATCAAAGAAGTTCCAACTATTCTGTCATATCAGCTGTTATGAGTCGTGTTTGATGCTTTTTTGAGGCAAAAATGAAAATAATATTCAAAAAATGAAGCGCATTTTGGAAAGAGTAAATTGAGTTGTTTTTTTTTCAGCCGTTTCTATGAATTTCCTCTGATGCCAAACTTCAAAAACACGTCATGGAAACACGGCTGATTCCAGACAGTGGATCTTTTCTGGTAAACGTGACGGTCGGAGGAACAGAAAGACGTGAGGACGACGGCGGCAGAACGAACCACAGCTCAGAGGTATTAAAGCTGCTAACGTTTGGCTGCTGTGTTTCTACGTTACTGAAGGTTTCAATCTGAAGCCGATCTCCCTCCTAATGGCACTTGAGGTTAGACTTTGTGTAAAAAAAGCTAAATTCTTCAGTCCTGCAGATCCCTCTCCAGGTATTTCTTCATCCGCTGGCAGCGAGGACAAGGAAGTCCGGCGGTTTTACAGGACAGATGGAACACGGCTTTACAGTCTTTACACCTGAGATGGAGGCACAAAGAAGCATTTAAACTACATGAAACTGCAACGGACACAACATTCACCACAAGACTAGCCACTGGAAGCTTCTACACTCACCTTTGATCACAAGAAAATGAAACAGTTCTTCTGTTCTGCTGAAAACTTGCATCTGTTCTTTTTATATTTCATCGACAGAAGAATCTCCCTGGTTAAAATTCTGCACATATTTCCTGCATTTCTTTGAGATAACTACCAGAAAAAAAGTAAAAATATCCAAAAAAATTTCCATTACTGATGTTATAGCTGGTATTCCACATGTATCTTCAATTTTCCTTGGGATTAATAAAGTATCTATCTATCTATCTATCTATAGTCTATCTATCTATAGTCTATCTATCTATCTATCTATCTATAGTCTATCTATCTATAGTCTATCTATCTATCTATCTATCTATAGTCTATCTATCGATCTATCTATCTATCTATAGTCTATCTATCTATAGTCTATCTATCTATCTATCTATCTATCTATCTATCTATCTATCTATCTATCTATCTATCTATCTATCTATAGTCTATCTATCGATCTATCTATCTATCTATAGTCTATCTATCTATAGTCTATCTATCTATCTATCTATCTATCTATCTATCTATCTATCTATCTATCTATCTATCTATCTATCTATCTATCGAAAATAATGGGTTTATTATTAAACTACAAACCTAAAACCTCCATAAAACTACAAACATGGTGTATAAAACCCAATGTGACCTCAGAAAAGGTCAAATTAAAAGGTAAATTGAAATAATGAGTGTTGAAAGTAAATAAAAACTGTGTTCTCTGTTTGAGGAAGACTCTGAAGGAAACACCCAGCAGGTGTTTAATCCTCCTGTTGTCTTCATTTACAGGCTCCAAAAAATATTGTTTCCTTGTCTAAAAAAAAATCCAAAAATTTAGCAAAAAAATTCCTGTAAATATTTTCAAAAAATGAGTAAAAATCTTTAAAAAAAAAAATCCTAAAAATATCTAAAGTGATTACATATATATCAGTA
The DNA here is from genome assembly GCA_027123335.1 of Amphiprion clarkii. Lineage (NCBI taxonomy): Eukaryota > Metazoa > Chordata > Actinopteri > Pomacentridae > Amphiprion > Amphiprion clarkii. The sequence continues at coordinate 5,687,578 of CM049586.1, forward strand.
AAACTTCTAGTATTTTCTTTAAGAACATTCACAAAAAATCATTGATTTTTTGTGAATGTTCTTAAGAAACATTTTTAATATTTCTTTTTTTCACCTAAAAATGTTCAAAGATTTCCCAAAAATGTTGAAAATGTGGACATCAGAAGTTTCACTGTGAAAATATATATTTTTCCACATTTCAAACTTTGAAACGGATCAATTCTGACCCGCAGGACGACGCGAGGGTTAAAGTGCTAAAGGTGAACATCTGGAATCTAAACCCTGAAGCTCCGCCACCCACTAATGACTCCTCTCTGGTCAAACCTGATCCACGGCTGATTTTAAAGACAATGAAACTCCGTCTGATCGTCGTCCTCTTTTATCCACAGCTAACACCTGAGAAGCTCCTAACAAACGCCTTCACCTCCTCATCCTCCCTCACTCTCTTTATCTCAGGCAGCTGAAAACAGAAGCAGTTCTTCTTTAAGGTCAGTTTGAGTCAGGAATCCAGAGATTTTTCTGGTGTTTTCTTTGGAGCTGACTCAAACTAGAGAATAAATGAAGTGCTTTCAGACAGACTGAGGTGACGGCAGGTTATCTGAGGACAACATACCGGGTGGTGCTGCCGAACTGGAAGGGGAAGATGATGTCGCTGGAGTGGCAGACCTGACAGATGAATCCTCTCTGGGTGCACAGATCACAGTGGAACACATGACTGGAGGCGAAATCCAGCAGAGTGAGCAGGAAGGCAGCAAACTGGCCCTCCGCAATCTGGAAACGCAAACACAACGGAAACGTTAACGAGCTTTAAAATAGAGAGTAAAGAAACACAATCTAGCCAGAAGTTACCTGTCGCAGGTCCATGACGCTGTACAGGTGAGTCGCCTCCATCAGGTAGGTTCTCTGCCCCAATCTGGGAGAAAAAAATGAAGGAAATATAGAATAAAATAATGAAATACAGCAGAATATAACAGCGTCTCATACAGTTAATACTTGTTTTATAGAAGCCTGAGTACAAGACAATTCTAGAAAATCAGTGAGGATAATGTGGCCTAGAATTATTTAAAATTACACCAAAATAATTATTTTCAAGCTCAAAACCAAGCGGAGAATTTCAAAGGCATGTTGTCTTTATAAAAACACATTAAAATGAAAATAATTACACCAGTTGTCAGAGGGAACTGTCTGATGCTGAACTTTCTGATGGTACTTCATCCAACAGATCTTACCTCATCAGATCTAAGCTTAAACTCCTGATAAATAATCAAAAAAATCTCATTAAAAAACAGCCCAAACATAAACAGTTTGCTGGAACCTCATTTTGCGAAAAATCTTTATTTAAAAAAAAAAAAAAAAAAAAAAAAAAATCTGTGCTGGTCTGTGCAGCTGTGAAGTAAATTAAAAGTCACGGAACAAAAATAAAAACACACTTTAGACTGAACTGCAGGCAGTGTGTTTCCACAAAGCAGAGAGGAGACAAGCAGAGAAACTAACCTAAAATACAAGCAGTAAAATATCTGGGTCCAGTATTTGCAATAATAATTCTAATACTGATAATAAAAACATTAATGAATGAACAAGAAGAAGATAAAGACGACAAAAAAAACCGCTATAAAATGCTTTAAAAGGCAGAAAAATGGAAGTAGTGAAAGATCTTTCCCAATATTGGTAATAACAAAAATAATGATGATGAAGAGGAAGAACAAAAAAAGATAGAAATGTACAAATATACACTCCACAAAGAAACTATAAACATGGCGTATAAAAACTAACTTGACCTCAGAAGAGGTGAAATCTTTATTCACAGTATAAAGGACATAGATGGAACTAGAAGAGAGGCGTTCAAAGTGAGCAGGAAAACCTTAACATCCATCCTAAACATGCAGCAACAGCTGAGGAAAAATGCTGGACATGGTGGAAATTCTGCTTTTATTTGGATGATTTCTGGTATTTTAACTTGATCATAGTTCCCCAAAGTCCTCTCTGAGTCCTGTCTCCCTCTAGTCCTGCTAGTTGGGTTTCCATGGAGGTGAAAAATGACCGTCAGTGATTAAAACCTGCCAGGAACCTCTCACCTGGCCTGCAGACTCTTGCTGGCTCCACTGCGACAGGTGAGCAGGTAGTCTCCCAGCAGACGGAGCCTCTCCCTCAGACTGTGGATCTGACACATGGACTCGGAATGTCTGACCAGCTCTGGGTTCAGCTGCTCCAGGTTCAGCAGAGGCTCGTGTTGGACCTGAACCAGCAGCCAGACGGCCTTTTTAGACACCTGGACGGATAAATGAATCACATTTATACACCTGAACGTGAAAAACCAGTTCCTAAGGTGTTCAAAGTATTTACAGCAGCAGAGGTGACGAAAGAAGTCTTTAATGCTTTAATACATCCTGACCTTCCAGTCCTACAGCGTCAGGTGTGTTACCCTGAACCACCTGTCTGATCCGCCTCTCTTCAGGTTGGTAATCTAACCTCAAGGACAGGAAACTGACCTCTGATTATCTCACTTCTTTCTGAATTTGTCGCCTTCGGCCCCAAAAAGCACCGACTCAGATCAAGAACTGTAGATCAGTATTTTAAAAAATTTTACTCCATTTTGCCTTCACTTTATCCCCTAATATTCTGCGTTGTCTTATTGTTTACCCCTTTATTGAATATCTAGCTGCTGGAACACCTTAATTTCTCTCCGTTGTTTAATCCTCCTGTTGTCCTCATTTACGGCCACCAAAAAATATTGTTTCCTTGTCTGAAAAAAATCAAAAAATTCAGCAAAAAAAAAATCCCTAAATTTCTGAAAATTTCAGGAAGAAAATTCCAATAATTCCTTAAAAGTTTCCCTTAAAAGTTATATATTTTTTAAAAATCCACCAAATTTGGCAAGAAAACTCTTGTAAATATTTTCAAAAAATGAGTAAAAATCTTCAAAAAAAATCCTAAAAATATCTAAAGTGATTACATATATATCAGTAAAACTTCTAATATTTTCTTTAAGAACATTCACAAAAAAATGTTCAGAGATTTCCCAAAAATGTTGAAATGTGGACATCAGAAGTTTCAATGTGAAAATATATATTTTTCTCCACATTTTCAAACTTTAAAACGGGTCAATTTTGACGCGCAGGACGACAGGAGGCTTAATAAAATCTAAGACGTCTTGAACAATAGGTAGGTTGATGAAATCTGGGATAACAAGAGACGGAAGAATCATCTACTTGTGTGAAAAGTTTCAACATTGTTCCATGTTGTCTTCATGCTGAAATATTTCATCATATTTTCCTCATAGATTTCTATCCAATCAGACATGTTGAGGATTCACCCCCTGCTGGCTGAAAGGAAGAATGCGGTCTGTAAAAGTTTCAAAAGGCTCTGAGATGGTCAAACATGTCAGAATCTCACTGAGTTGACATGGAATGACCCATTATGGAGCCAAAACATCCCAGAAAGTCTCTTTTTTTAAAACCTGTAGCTTCTCAATTTAACTTAGATTCCATTTTTCACATGTTTATATTTCCTAAGATCAGTAAACAAACTGTTTAAAGGGTCTGATAAGTTCTAGAAGCCTTCTGGTGTCACTGCTGACCTGTTTCCCCTGATACTCAGCAACAGGACATATATATGTATATATCTATATCTATCAGAGATAAATGATGTTTACCTCTCGCTGTGTGAGGTCCCAGTTGTGCAGCATGCGAGACGGGATGATGGAGGTTTCTCCGCCGTGGCAGGACTCGCAGTAGTACTGACCAGAGAACTCACACAACCTGGATCTGCCCTGCGACGGACCGATCTGCTGAGGACAACCTGAAGATCACACAGAAAACACGAGAAACTCACAAACACACGAAGCTAAAAGAAACCCATGAATAAACTGGAACCTACGAGGTTCAAACCTCCAGCAGATTCAGCATTTCTAGCGAGGAAGGAGCACAAGGAACAATAAAATTAGAGGAGACAACCGGAATTAGACGGTTCATCAAGTGGTTTACCGGCTCCAACAAGAACAGGAATCCTCTTTGTGTTCTAGTATAAAAACAGGAACATTTCATCCAACATAAATTCTCCTGCAGTCTGGCCGCAAAGAGGAAATCAACGAGCGGTTCTTTGTTCACTAAATAACAGCGACTTGTTCACTCGCAGCATGAGTTTGTGGTTTCCTCTGATACAGATGGAGTTTCAGATCCTGGTCTAGTTTTTAACATGTCAGTATCAAAGAACCAGTTTAAAGGATTTATTATGCTGCACGTAACAGTTTTCTAAGTTGATTTAGGATTAATTTAGGCCAAAAAGACAGCATTTAAAATGACTCATTTAGTTGATCTACAGATAAAATGTAGATTTGACTGAAGACACACATTTCCAAAAGTGGAATTTGACATTTTGTTGCAGAAAACTGCAGAAACTTCTGAACTCTAGGAAGGAGGGAAGGAAGAAAGAAAGAAAGGATGGAAGAAAGAAAGAAAGAATGGAAAAAAGAAAGGAAGGATGGAAAAAAGAAAGAAAGGATGAAACATTTAGTTCATCTTCAGATAAAATGTAGAGTTGTCTGATGTAACTTGACTTAGATTTAGTGTGATTGACTGCACATTATTGTTTTTTGCACACGTGACGTCAGCATTCTCTATTCCAGCTCAGGGTTTCTGCAGAAATCAGCCAGTCAAATTTAAGGCTTTTTAATGCCATTTTAATGCTATTCTGTAAAAATTTAATCCCATGACTGTGAACTCAACAAATGACACAGGTTTGTTCTTTGTAAAAGATGATTTTTATATGAAAACTGTCCCTATATTTCACTATTTTACGCAGATGCACATATCTGACGAATCGCAGTCCATAATTACATATTATTATATTATCATTATTATCAAATATTTCTCTTGACAACTGCAGAAAGACTTTTTGGCTGTGGGTCGGACTGGAACCCAGGATCGCTGCTTTGGGTCCGATAGATCCTGTTTATAACTGAACCTGCTCAGCTACAGGGAGTATAGATGCTGTTTATAGGAGCTACAGGACTATAGATCCTGTTTATAGGAGCTACAGGGACTATAGATCCTGTTTATAGGAGTTACAGGGACTATAGATCCTGTTTATAGGAGTTACAGGGACTATAGATCCTGTTTATAGGAGTTACAGGGACTACAGATCCTGTTTATAGGAGTTACAGGGACTATAGATCCTGTTTATAGGAGTTACAGGGACTATAGATGCTGTTTATAGGAGTTACAGGGACTATAGATCCTGTTTATAGGAGTTACAGGGACTATAGATCCTGTTTATAGGAGTTACAGGGACTATAGATCCTGTTTATAGGAGTTACAGGGACTATAGATCCTGTTTATAGGAGCTACAGGGACTATAGATGCTGTTTATAGGAGTTACAGGGACTATAGATCCTGTTTATATGAGTTACAGGGACTACAGATCCTGTTTATAGGAGCTACAGGGACTATAGATGCTGTTTATAGGAGTTACAGGGACTATAGATCCTGTTTATAGGAGTTACAGGGACTATAGATGCTGTTTATAGGAGTTACAGGGACTATAGATCCTGTTTATAGGAGTTGCAGGGACTATAGATGCTGTTTATAGGAGCTACAGGGACTATAGATCCTGTTTATAGGAGTTGCAGGGACTATAGATCCTGTTTATAGGAGCTACAGGGACTATAGATCCTATTTATAGGAGCTACAGGGACTATAGATCCTGTTTATAGGAGCTACAGGGACTATAGATCCTGTTTATAGGAGTTACAGGGACTATAGATGCTGTTTATAGGAGTTACAGGGACTATAGATCCTATTTATAGGAGCTACAGGGACTATAGATCCTGTTTATAGGAGTTACAGGGACTATAGATGCTGTTTATAGGAGTTACAGGGACTATAGATCCTATTTATAGGAGCTACAGGGACTATAGATGCTGTTTATAGGAGTTACAGGGACTATAGATGCTGTTTATAGGAGCTACAGGGACTATAGATCTGTTTATAGGAGCTACAGGGACTATAGATCCTGTTTATAGGAGTTACAGGGACTATCGAGCCTGTTTATAGGAGCTACCGTTACTATAGATCCTGTTTATAGGAGCTACAGGGACTATAGATCCTGTTTATAGGAGTTACAGGGACTATAGATCTGTTTATAGCTGAACCTGTTGAGCTACCGCAGCGTCCCAGCTGAATGTTTTTAAGAGAACTAATGATGGAAAATTGAGAAGTTCTCCTTGAACACTGTCAGTTTACCTGCACATTTGAAGTTCTGCGCGTCCAGTCCTTTCTCTGACGGAACCGTGCACAGATGAACTAGAAGAACTCCGTCCTCCTTCAGTCTGTGCTGCACCAGCCTGTGGAGGTTTCCAGATAATTCTAACTGTGCTGCAGCCGGTCCATCAGAACCTCCGTCCTCTCCGCTCTCCAGGTATGAGTCCAGAGCTCCTCGGATCAAAGCCCTCCAGGACCGAGCCTCCTCTTGGTTCTCCGCTCGGATTCTGAGCGTCTCCCTAATGGTCAGGACCTTGAAGAAGGCCGGACCTCCCAGAGAGACGTCAGGAACAATGTCTCGGATGTCCTCGATGGGAAACGTCAGGCGCAGCAGCTTTCTGCCATTCTGAACCCTGAAGCCCTTCAAGGACTCCAAGGACAGCGAGAAGACCAGCGGTGACCATGTCCGAGCCTCAGGATCTGTGGAAAAGTACAAAACTGCTTCTTTGATGGAGTCTGTTTCCAAATCAGCGGTCCGAGTCCAGTCCATGTCCTGCAGAGGAGGAGTCTCCGGTCCTCCATTCATGTCAGAGGAGGTCAGTCCTCTCTCAGGGCTAGAGGGAGCCGAGGACGGAGAAGAAACCAGACGATCATTGACCCCGTTCTCACCGGTGGGCTGCAGAACCTCCCACTGCTCATCCGTACGAGATGCCGGTCGGCATTTGTTGACGGCCTCCACGATCCGGTCCACCCAGTCCTCGGCTTCACCGCGATTCGCCGCTCGGAGGGAAACTCGCTTCCCGGGAAACACCAACTCGAAGCGTCCCTCGGATGATGTGATCCGAGCGTCTTCACATCTCAGCAGCGAGCAGTTGTCGTAACACGTTCTCTCCTCCGAGTTCGAATAAAGACGGAACTCAAAGGGAGACAGCTCGCAGTAATAATCCTTCCACATCCCCATCGCACCGCGACGCTCCAGGTGGCCCAGCTTCAGAAGACCTCGGAACGGGTTGGACAGACCTAAAGGACGGACAGACGGATCATCAGACAGACGGATTATCAGACAGACGGATGATCAGACAGACGGATGATCAGACAGACAGATGATCAGACAGACAGATGATCAGCATCAAAGATTTCACATGATCTCTGACATGGTTCCAGTTCGAGGAAGAGAGTTAACAGCTTTTGAATGTAGTCTAACCTGTTTTACACTGAAACACTTCATTATGTGAAAGACATTTTAAAATCTAGTAGAAAATGAACAATTCATATTAGTTGCTAATAATTATTAGTATCAGTTTCAACAACAGAGATGACAAAGAGTGGCGAAGGAAGGAAGAAAGAGAGAAAATATCCCAAATCACACCATTTATCAGCCAGAAACTGTAAAAACAAAACAAATTGTTGCACTTTCAACTTTCTGTCCTTGAATAATTCAATAATTTAATTCAGCAGAAACTGTAGAATTATAGAATTATTCAGAATAATTCTTCTGTAATGTGCTGCTTAGTTTATCCACATTGAAGCTTAAAATTGTGATATTTCATTAAAATCACTTAATAATTTAAAAAAATAACCATGAATAAACTGCTTGCTCTAATCAGAATGTGTAAATAACTAAAAATTCTGAGTTTCTTACTGCAAACATGAAGTCATTAGTGACTCGGTTACGAACGGCGACATGATAAAAAAAATCAGGATCTATTCAGCTGAACTGCAGGCAGTGTTTAGACAGAGCAGAGAGGAGACGAGAACGGAAACACATTAAAAATGTAAATATTAACATGTCTGTAGTACGTAGAGCCACAGATTATTTTCCATTATTACGATAATATTATTTCTAACACCTGGGGACGCTGAGTGAAAAAAATGTTCTGTTTCCACAGAGAAGCAGGACTTTATATTGAAGTGAAAAATGAGCCTTCGCTGAGTAAAAGAGTAACAGAAGCAGCTTGGGTTTCAGAGGTAAACCACAGTAAAAGGCCCTAATAAACATCTATTGCCTCCCTGGAGGAAGAACAGACACAGTGACTGGTGATATGGTTGAATAATGAGTGAGATTTTACAGTAGTTGTTCCTGGATTACTGCCTCTACTGACAATATGACGACAAAGAGCTCATGGTTGAAGGAGTTCCCCGTTAAAAGACACCAGTACAGAAGTTTCTCATTTAAATCTCTGCTCATTCTGACCTTTTAATAATCTGTCTGACCCACTCAGGTGAGAAAGAAATGACATTTTATGAGAATCCAGCCTAATCTGGTCACACCCTAAACTCACTGATTGTAATCATGAAGTGGGTCAGCTCAGCTTTAGTTGTGGTTAAAGACTCGGGTTTCTAACGCTGCAGGGTTTTGCTGGTCGGGTTGTTGTTCTACTGAATTCTTAGGTTCTTTCACAGGTGATCAGGTGAAGGAACCTGTGGGCTACAAATGCTTTAAAGCTGCATTTTAACACGTTCATTCCTGTTTAGGTGGTTTTTGTTCCTTTCTGTTGACTTTTTTGTGGTTGTAATGTGTGAAAAAACAGAGTAAAGGCAGCAAACAAGGACTGTTAGCACAAAAACAGGATGAAAACATTGAGGTTTGAGCCTTTAACACATTTATTAAACCTCACACAGTGTTTTTGATGAGTAATGATGAATTTAAACTAGTTTTACATACAAGGACGGCGTCATCACTGTAGAATAGTCTGACTGCACCTTGATGTTAGTCTGACAAAGTGGAAATCTGATTTAGTAAATGAAATTTAGCCAATGAAACTGGGGAAAAAAAGATTTTAATTGAAAGAAAGAGAGCAAGAAAGAAAGGATGGAAGGACGAAAGAGAGAAAGAAAGAAAGAAAGAAAGAAAGAAAGAAAAGAAAGAAAGAAAGAAAGAAAGAAAGAAAGAAAGAAAGAAAGAAAGAAAGAAAGAAAGAAAGGATGGAAGGATGGAAGGACGAAAGAAAGAATGAAAGAAAAAGAAAGGATAGAAGGATGAAAGAAAGAAAGAAAGAACGAAAGAAAGAAAGAAAGAAAGGATGGAAGGATGAAAGAGAGAAAGAAAGAAAGAAAGAAAGAAAGAAAGAAAGAAAGAAAGAAAGAAAGAAAGAAAGAAAGGAAGGACAAAAGAGAGAAAGAAAGAAAGGATGAAAGAAAGGATGAATGTAGAAAGAAAGAAAGGATGGAAGGACGAACGAAAGAAAGGATAGAAGGATGAAAGAAAGAAAGAAAGGATGGAAGGATGAAAAAAGAAAGGAAGGAAGAAAGAAAGGATAGAAGGATGAAAGAAAGAAAGAAAGAAAGAAAGAAAGAAAGAAAGAAAGAAAGAAAGAAAGAAAGAAAGGATGGAAGGACGAAAGAAAGGATAGAAGGATGAAACAAAGAAAGACAGGAAAGATGGAAGGACAAAAGAAAGAAAGAAAGAAAGAAAGAAAGAAAGAAAGAAAGAAAGAAAGAAAGAAAGAAAGAAAGAAAGAAAGAAAGAAAAAGTAGAATGAAACTGGTAAAAAATAGCCTAAAACTCAGTTTCTAATGATACATCATAAAGAAAACCAAGAAATGCTCTGATTTGGGCAGCAGAAAAAACTATTTTTGATTGAAAATTGACTAAAATAATGAATGAAAATGGTCGACTGATGAGCCAGATAAACTTGCAGCTGTAATTAAACATCTCCTACTTTTCTTTTTTTTAACTGTGGTTTGATGAAGCTTTATTCTGAAAGCGTGGACACAGTAGAGTACCTATCTGTCTGCGATGGACCACACTGGGAGGCGACTGGGGGGCTTTGGTCTCAGCTGGGAGGGCGGCAGGAGGAACCTCATCGCTGTCAGAAACCTCCTCCAGGTGAGGCTTGTAGATGTCGTCCTCAGAGATCCAGGAGTGAGAGTGCTGCAGAGAGAGTCGGAGGTTAGAGACGCTTTCACTGGAAAACACGAGTTTAACACCAGGTTCACCTTCAACACAGAAAGATCTGAAAGAGCTGAGTCATGTTTGTGGAGAAAACATTTCCTGTTTAATCATGTGTCTCAGCGGAGAAAGAGCTGTTATTAACGACCTCTTTCTGCGTTAAAGGTCACACATCAATCAGTCTTTGCTAATTTTAACAGAAATGTCGGCAGGTGGCAGCAACAATAAGGATCATCTATTCAGGGAAAATATTCTGACATTTCCTACAGCGGTTCCTGTTGGAAAATCAGAGTTTAATCTGCTCACTGAGGGTTCATGGTGCAGGAGAGTAACTTTATGTACGTTATTTATCCACAAAACTGCCACAGTAGCAGTTTCACTTCAGACATGTCTGACAGCAATAAATATTCTGACAGCAGAGAGGGAAATCTGTCTAAGTGAGACTAACGTGACGTCTCAGGAGGGAAACAATACCAGCCACAGTTTTCCAGGAATTACTGAAAAGCTCGTGCTGATTTTCCACCACGACACGCTGGTTTCCAGGAGTCTAACGCCCCATTAGTCGTTTCCTCAGTGGGAAAACCCAAAATCTATTCAGGAACGATTCTGAATGTTTCCTGTTGGTAAAATCCACATGAATCAGAGCTTTTATGTACTGACAGGAGAAGGCAGAAGACAAGGACTGAGGCTACATCCACACTGACAGGTTTTCACTCTAAAATAGCACTTCAAAAGAAAAATAAGAAGCGCTTTAGCTCTATTTCAGAAATAATCTCCATGCCTGCGACTGTAAACATTAATGAGGAGGTTCAAGAAGAACAAGAACAATGGGGAAAAATAAAACCAATGATTTCCTGAAAAGCACAACAGCTGCTTTAATGAACAACAAGGTCAACCACGCCTGAAACTCATTATCTACGTTGAATTAATGAATTAATCGCCTGCTAATGAAGGCTGCTGTCTTTGTCAACAGATCGTAGAATCAGGAAACACCACGTAGTCGACAGCTGAGACTAATCTGAAAGTGAACATCTGCATTATAGTTTCCAGAAGTGTTCATTCATGTCTGACAGATTCAAACACAACCCTGAAGTTTCCAAACTGAAACGGGTCCAAAAGTCTCAGTTTTAGGAGTTCTGACACAACGAAGCGATGTGGATGATCGCTGTGAACGCTGCAACAGCTGCATTTTGGAGTTTCAGACTCTTTAGCATCACCCACAAAGTGATTTTATCTTCACACCGTCAAAACCAAGTGAAACAGACAGGAAGCTGATTGATTTAAAACTCATCAGGTCCGTTTTAAACAGCAGTCAGGTCTTTAAACATCGATACACAATGTGCCTTCTTAGCGACAGTGGGAATCTACAGTCCAAAAGTGTAAAAAAACAAAACAAAAATGTATTTAAAACTATATATAAACACCAAAATGAGGCTGGAGCAGTCTGATGTCGAATCAAGTGCATATCTTCCACAATAACAGTGTTTGTAAGGTGAAATTCCCCTAATATATGTGGATTATGGTGGATTTTCATGGGAAAAAAGACATTTTAGAAGTCTGATTTTGTCTGATTCAGACTGCTGGAGCTTTACATTAGCTCAAAGCAAGCGCACGTCTTACACAAGTCTATTCAGCATGAAATTCCTTCTATACGTTTCTGAGGGCAAGTTTTCTGAGCAGAAGACGGTGGAGAATTCTTGGGAAAAAGACAAGAGTCAGCAGCAGAACTAAGTATCAGTTTGAAACAATGAAATCAGAAAATCACAACAGCTGGGATTTATGATAAATCCATGTGGCCTAGAGTTTCAACTGTTGTTTCAGTGGTTTAATAAAAATCCAGCCATCCTCCTCCTGTTACAGTCCTGCTTTGATGGCATCTCATGTGGCAATGCTCCGACACGTTTAACATCGTTTACACAGAGAATATTGGACAAAAGCTTGACTTAAAAACACTATTTTACAAATTAAATCTCATAATCCATCAGAAAAATCTCAATTTCCCCTTAATTGTTAGGCCCTGGTCATGAGCTTCTGAAAGTCTGTTTCAGGGCTTCTAAAATACCTGAGAAGGTGGACAAAAGGTGGAAACAGGGCAGAAGTTTTGCACTTCAGATTTAATCTGTATTAAACTTGTTTTATGCTTGATGCGTCTGTGGGGTCCGTGCATCATTGTAGCAGCCACGCCTCCTCACACGGCCCTTTTCAAACGGAAAATTTCCGTGTCGTGCACCTCCAAATTTTTCTAACTACACGGATGGAGACATGAGGAAAACTGGTGGAAGAACAAGAGCTAGCAGCAGAAGTTCAGAAATACAGGCATTTATACGATTCATCACACAGAGATCACCATGGTAACCGGGTTATAAACAATTCATGGTGTGAAATTAAAACTAACTGCTGAATTGCAACGATTTGGTAAAATGCAAAGTTGTAAGTGGTGTAAACAATGGCAAACTTCTTCTACTCTAGTTTAGTACTAGAGTAGACTAGGTAGATGTGTGTTTGCGATACACTGCCCCCTGCAGTTTGGGAGCAGACGCCGCATGGAGCATAAAGTCACACTTCCAAGCGTCTCATTTCTGCGAGGCTCGTTCGTGCAGAAAGCATAACCAGCCTTTAACGTGGACGAAGCCTGAAACTCCTGAACATTAGTGTCCTTGTCAGCCTAAAGCTACTTCTGTGATACTTACAGACAGAGAGTCTGAGGACAGTTTCTTGCTCAGGATGCTGGTAGAGCGATGGACACTTTGATGTCCTGGAGTTCCTGAGGTGTTAATCTCAGTTTGTGTCTCCTCCTGGATCTCCTGAACCCCAGCTAGAGGTGTTTCCTCCACAGGTTCACCGTTTGAGGACAGCAGGTCTGAGGGCAGCAGATCTGAGGACAGCACGTCTGAGGACAGCACGTCTGAGGACAGCTTGCCTGAGGACAGCTTGCCTGAGGACAGCTTGTCTGAGGACAGGACGTCTGAGGGCAGCAGATCTGAGGACAGCAGATCTGAGGACAGCACGTCTGAGGACAGCTTGTCTGAGGACAGCTTGTCTGAGGACAGCTTGTCTGAGGACAGCACGTCTGAGGACAGCTTGTCTGAGAACAGCTTGTCTGAGGACAGCTTGTCTGAGGACAGCAGATCTGAGGACAGCTTGTCTGAGGACAGGACGTCTGAGGACAGGACGTCTGAGGACAGCAGGTCTGAGGAGGAACCATTACAGACTTCAGGAGGTTCATCAGACGGCAGCAGCTCAGGGGAGGTCAGCGGACGCTCTGAGGCTGAGTTTGGGAGCAGGTCCATGGGGTCCTGGGATGGCGTAGGAGGACCCTGGGTCTCGCTGTCGGAGCCGCTGAAGATGTTTTCAGAGAACTGATCGGGACCGGAGCTGGAGACGAACGAGTCTTCATGCATGGAGTCCTGACTGCAGTGGCCGCTCTCCCGGAAATCAGTCAGCGAGCTGCAGACAGAGATAAACCTTTATTACCATGAAGATGTGGCTTAGGGTTATTATGTTTATCATTAACTCCTTCTGCAGTTTAACCCTGGAAACACCAAACACACTAGAGGCTTTAAAGGCCTGTTACCTTCAAAGATTCATGTTTTAAATCGCCGTAATTACATCATTTTTCGGCGCCAGAAACTGTAACAACAGGGAAAATTCCCACATTCTCATATTTGACACTAATGTGTGACATACTGCTCTGTCAGGAAAAACAACCAAGTTAAAAGTCAAGATATTTCACCTAAATCACTTCATTCTTGTTCAAAAATTCCCCCCAAATGAAGCATTTGCTCTAAACAGTCTGTAAAAAATGAAAAATATTGTGCAGTCTTCATTAGTGACTAGAGGTCATGCGACCAAAAATCAGGGAGTTTTCAGGTGAACTGTAGGTAATGTTCTCACAGAGTAGAGAGGAGACAAAAAACAACCAAATTAGAATAAAATAAAAAATACTAGATCAATAAAATAAATAAATAAATAAAATAAAATAAAATAAAATAAAATAAAATAAAATAAAATAAAATAAAATAAAATAAAATAAAATAAAATAAAATAAATTCAGCCAGAATTCAGAAACAGTGACCAGAGGAGCAGGTAGTTGGAGATACATCCAGCATGGTGAAACATCTTCCTACAGTTAATGAGCTGAATACTGTATAATAAACTGTAATATTTAATTAACTACAGTACACAGAGCCGCTATGGTTTGTTCCAGTTTCAGTGACGTCTGTGCAGAAATGTTGTGCATAAATTTCCAGGTTTTTCAATTATTGTTAAAGCAATAACATAAATTTGATTTTTTTTTCATAGTTTATGACTTTTTCTTAACAGCATAGAAGACATTTCTGAGTTCTTCCTCCTTTTAGTCATGGTTGTTCTGTTTCTATAAAGGAGCAGGACTTTATATTAAAGTGAAAATGAACCCACAGTGAGTAGAAATGTGACCAGAGCTAAACATGTCAAGGAACTGCCTGGAGATAAGAGAATTAATTGAGTAAATACACAAAGTTTCTGCTAAAATTTACACCATTAAGAGTCTGTGAGATTCTCAAACTGTGGTTGGAAGTAATGAAAATAAATAGTACAATTTACTTCCAAAAATAAAAAACATCTTGCAGAATTTATATGAAATGCAGGACTTTTTAAATACCTTCTAACAACTGAATTCAAAGCATTTCTGATGTGAAAACCATAAATTGAAGTTCTGTGGGTGAAACTACTCAAAAACTGCCAGGGATTCAGAGGGTTCAGGCATAATGCCACCATTATTTGGAGGTGTTTCATGGCTTAGTTTCCAAAAAAACATCCAATTAAAGACCAAAACCAACAACAACATTATTCTATAAACGACTCAGATATTTCCTGAAACAGCTGGAAACTGCAGTTTTAAGGAAAACCTGACAGAAGCAGGAGAACTTGGCTTTACTTAGGACCATTTCCAGCCTGGGATTAACAAACATTTGGTGCTCTCGAGAGTAGAAAGACTAACTCAGAATAAACTACAACTGTTTGTGTTCATATTAGTAAAGGAAGACATCCACCAGGGCAGCAGTAAGACCACTGAGGTGTTTTTATTCATATTTAGACACCAGAAGACCCTGAGGATGGAGATATATCCAGCATTTTGGTGCCGTATGGTCAGTGTTTTGGTATTTTAATGGGTTTTCTTTCTGTTAGAAGGTTAATCACTTACTCTTTCTGTGGTCTCCTGATGCTGACATTGATGGGCGTGTCCAGGTCACATGAGGACCACTGCTCTGCTGTTGGGCTGCGAGGGTCCTGCCCCTGCAGAAGACTATCAGAGCTGAGGCTGGAGGACAGCTGAGATGAACCGGTGGTGTCCAGGCTTAAATTAGACGAGTGAAGCCCAGTCCTGCCTGATTGAAACACACCCGAGCTCCTCCCCAGCGACACTGGACATCCTCTCTGCAGATCCAACGCATCAGAAGAACCCGACGACTGAGACGCCGTGTCCCAGACCTCCTTACAGATGGACCTGGAGGTGGAGTGGTCTCCTCCGTTCAGAGGCAGGTTCAGAAGGTCGGCCTGGGACAGCGGGCAGAGTCCGGCCAGAGCCAGAGGCGTGGTGGTCCATTCGTTGAGGACGGCCGACTTGTAGGACAGGCTGAAGGTGAGGGAGGCCAGACCCTGGAGGTAGCTGAGCAGGACCTCTCGCTCCTCAGCGTTCAGCAGCAAGGCACTGGGCTGGTAGTGGGCCTGAAGCTTGGAGTCTTCCCGAAACAGCGACGCCAGGTAGCACTCCAGGAGGCCGTGGTTGAGGGCGAGACGCAGCCAGGCCCGGCAGCGACCCACATCGGTGCTCACGAAGCTGATCTTCTCCAGCTCGGTGATCACGTCACTGGAGAATCAACAGAGAGACTTTAGAAAGAGTTTTCACACAATAAAGTCTGCAGCACTGACTAAACTGATGGTTATTCGCTCAATATACTGAATGTCTGTCCTACAAAACACCAAAATTTCCCTTGAATTGAGAAGTTTGTCCAATCAAGAATCAAAAATTTTAAGATCTTCAGTTAATAATCATGTATGGAAACAAAACCAGTGAATTGTGGCAGATAGAGAACGTGCAATCAGTAAAAGTTTTTAATTTGTGCTTAAAAAATGTCTTCAATAACTGGACAAAGAGCTGCCAATTAACTTCCTTTGGACAACTGATCATTTCAGCTCCAACAGCAGCTGAGTAACTGTAAAAATGTCAAACAAATGTCAAGCACAGTTTTGGGACGTTGCAAATAATCATAAAAGAAAATGAATTTGTTTTGTTTCTATTGATAAAATAGGGCACGTAGTGAAATCTTTAGTCTGAACAGAGTAGAAGACGCTGGAAACCAAACTAGTCAACACCTAAAAAACCTGGAGGGAGAAGAAACAGAGAAAACTTTGGAATTTACGAGACAAACGTCCTGGAAAGGGACATATTAGACATTCTTATACAGAGGACTGTGTCAGAATGGCAAAATAAAGCACATTGGCCTGCATATTGCAAAATCCAACCAGATGCAGTGTTTTGTGACGTACAATGTATTGGTACAAAGTAAAACTTCCTTCTGGTGTACTATACTGTATGGAAGTATGGATACAGGACGCACCCCAACAGTTTCCCAACAGCATAAAAACTCAGAAAAGATGAAGAAACAAACTAAATGTTGGCAGCTATGAGCAAAAAAACACAGTATTTAGGAGTTCTGTTCAGTCAGAAAAGTTCTAATTACTCCTTCATGTCTATAATCTTTTATGCTTTCTGGAGATGAAAACAACTGAAGAACCAGCTGATCGGTCCTGTGAGTAAAATTCACTACATCAGAACTTTCCATCTCTCATGAAGCCCATTCACTCTTTTTACTGCATCAAAAAAAACATAAAAACTCCTCAAATTCTGCCGTTTCCATTAATTTTTCACTAACGAAATGCCCAACACACATTACAGAAACCCAGCTGGTATCTAACTGTGTTCTGGTTCCAACCTACCGGTGGGTGACGGTCTTCAGGAGGCTCCAGAAGAAAGGCTGAGGGAGGCCTCCTCTGTCCGGTTTCCTATTTCGACCTCCGGCCTCTGAGCGGATGAACTTGGCCTTGATGCCGTGGATGAAGATGGCCTCCAGGGCGCAGCAGAGGAGGTTAGCGTCTCCATCTTCACTGGTGACCACAGCGTCTGACGTCACGTATCGCTTCTGCAGCGCTTTCAGGGACTGAGCCAACTTCTCCTTGATCTACGAGACAATATACATATAAACAATAAAGTATCTATCTCTATCTATCTGTATGGGAAGAGGAGATTAAAACAAGCTTCCTCATTTCTTTTTAAATACAGTTTCTGATGGGAGGGAGGCTGGTAAACTGGAAATACTTCCTCTGTTGGCCAGGAATGTTTCATGAGCTGCTATGAATGATGATTAAAAGGTAGATGGATGTTATGAAACATGGCCACCTGATGTCACCTGAGACCTACTGTCAGCTGATGTGGAAATAAACAGAACATGAACGGAGAAGAACCAACGTTGTGCAACAGGTTGCAGAATAAAAACTGTTCTTTAGCAGCACTTAAAAGTTCCACAGTTCTTGACACTGAGCACTGAAGACTCTTCTGCTGTGCTTCACTTGGCAGGACCTGAGCTTCACAGCAAATTAAAACCTACAGGACTAAAATCCTCACAGTTCTTTAACCCTTACACCCATCAGTGGGTCGTTTTCTTCCAATATCTTTGTAATGAAAGTTTTTATCATTTCATTCTCCACCTATTCCTCTAAAAACATCTTTCTGATATCATTCCATTTCATTTTTAAGTTCCGTTTAATACTTCTAAAGAAACTGTAATATTTGTATTACTAAGCTAAGCCCTTTACCACTGATAATAATAATAATAATAATAATAATAATAATAATAATAATAATAATAATAATAATAATATATACTAGAAGTGATGGAGGGAGGGGAGCAGCAACAGCTGGAGGAAATAAAATGGATGCTGACATTCTTCTACTGCTGTTGTGTGTAATATTTTTCTTTTTCTATAATCAAAATGTTCAAAATATGATATAAAGTGAAAAATAAACATATTTCAAACATGAACTCATTCTTGTGTGGACAAAAATAAAACATAAACAAAAATGCTAATTATTATTCTGAACTAAAATGAGAGAAATGGCATAAAAACACACTGATTATTATACGGGTCATTTTTAAAGAGTGTAGGTCCAACCACTGGAGCATCTAAGGGTTAATGCAGCAACCAGCAGCGTGATCTGGATTGTGTGTGAAAAAGGCCTGCAACTAATGATTATTTCTATTGGCAATTTTTTGGTTGACTATTTTCACAAATAATCAATTAATGTGGTCAATAAAATGTCATAAATTGGTGAAGAATGTTGATCAGTGTTTCCCAAAAGCTGTCATCAACGTCCTGTTGTATCTAGAACCCAAAATTATTCAGTTTCCCGTCACAGAGGAGGAAAAAAAAACTGGAAAAATACATAATTAAGAAGCTGGAATAAGAGGATTCAGAGTTCTTCATCTAAAAAAAGTATTCAAACCAGTAAATTTAATTATCAAAATAATTGATAATTAAATAATGAACTGGGAAATAACTGATTAATCTTTCCATTACAGCTTGAGGATGAAACACATAAAAATAAAAACAAAAAGGTCTGAATGAGCATCCTGGTCAGTTTTCTGTAAAAGTTAATAATCTAATTAGTTCAGATTGAGTAATATTTATATTTCACTTTCAGCAAACATCTACAGGATCATAATGTACGTCAAGCTGTGTGAAGTGATTTCAGGAAGTCTTTTATCTACATTTCTGCACCAACATTGGCCTAAAAACATCACAGAGAAAAGAAAAGACACAGTTTGTGTTTGAAAATCACAAAACGTCTTAATAATTTCCTTTTTCCTTCAATGTCGTATAGATTACAAACTGAAATGTCCCTGAAAATGAAACTTTAGTGCAAAGAAGACAGAGTCTGTAACTGGTAAAACTAATGAGACTGATCAGAATTTATGTCCACGTTTTGACCAACTGCAGCTGTAGTTTAGTTTGTTGCTTTCAGCGGTTTGTAGGAGTTTCTCCTCTGAGTTAATTAAATATCTGCAGCATCAAACAGCAGCAGGATCCAAATGATCGTCTCAAAGACAAACTGCACATTTACACCTGTGGAATACCAGCAATAACTTTATTATTGACCTAAAATCCTAAATTATTCTTAACATGAAGGCATGATTAATCAGAATCTGACAGTAATTTAAACTATGAACTTCTCTATACCTCATACAGGTGAGTTGACGCCCAGAATTACAGGTAAAAGCCACAGTTTTAATGATTATATTTGCTGTTCTGCATCATGTTATTTGATGTATTGTTCAGTCTCACATGTATGACAAATATTACAGAATAAAGGGATAAAGTCTGGTATTATTCCGTCCTGCTGCTTTGTCCTTTAACTCTCATTTACAGGCCATCAGACTGAATCCTTTCATAATAAACTCTCTATAATGAACTCAGACTGAAAGATCACAGCGTTGACAGCGGAGGAACCCTGAGCACAGTTACAGCAGTAAAATTACAACACATGCCAGTTAAATGTCACAACCGAAGAGCCAAAAAAGGAGCTCTGCAGAGAGGAAGCCGGCTTGTGGTTTTACCTGTTTGACATCCGTAGCTTCAGGTGGCATATCTGGGGTCTGTGTGGCCAACATGTTGCCTCCTGGGAAGGTTCAGTCAGACTACCCCAGCAGGAAACCCAGAAACTCACCGCTGCAGAAACTCCATCTGACATACAGGATGATAAACAAGATGCCCAGTTAGACAACCAGACATGTGACAATGAGGAAGCTGCTGTTCATCTTCATCACTTCGTGTTATCATTACATTTTCCATCACGGGACTGGATTCTGTGACATATTTCATGGTTTGCGCGAGTCATGTGAGGTCTGATTAAAGAGGCCGTCTGCAGGGAAGTAGCTGCAAACTAACTTCCTTAATCTAACCAGTCCTCTGAGAACAAATCAGGATCTATGCAGCACCAAACACTGATTCCCTGACAGGACAACACCCACACAGGGTTCCTTTAAAGAACTTTCTGTGCCAAGATAATAACAGAAACAGGTTTACTTAAAATATTAGTAGCCAAGTGTTGCTCAGAGTCTCTAAACCAGCCAGTCTAAATGCATTTCTAATCTCTACAACCAATTTAACCATGATAAAGTTCACTTTTCTGAGTCACTCATGCCTCTAAACCAAACAGTTCTTGGTGATTGCAGTCAGGTTCGTTTATAGCCTCACCTTTGTTTTCTTTGAGTTTAGATCTTCATGAAGCCGCCACCTCACTTTCAGTTTCCTTTTAAACACCCCGCTGTAGCCTGGATTTACTTAGTTTTCTAATTTACTTTTTTTTTATAGTTCCTCCTCTTTGTTAATTTGGCTAGCATACTATATCTTGGCTATCCTTCTTTACATTTGTTTACACAAGACTTTATGTCAGATTTCTGTGATTTTTGTTGTTTCTTTCATGTATTTACACTACCGTCAAAAGTTTGGGGTCGCTTACAAATGTCCTTATTTTTGAAAGAAAAGTAGTTTTTTTCAATGAAGATAACAGTAAATGAATGATAAATCCAGTGTAGACATTGTTAATGTGGTAAATGATTATTCTAGCTGGAAAAGGCTGATTTTTAATGGAATATCTCCATAGGGGTACAGAGGAACATTTCCAGCAACCATCACTCCTGTGTTCTAATGCTACATTGTGTTAGCTAATGGTGCTGAAAGGCTCATTGATGATTAGAAAACCCTTGTGCAGTTATATTAGCACATGAATAAAAGTGGGAGTTTTTGTCTGGGTGATCCTTCTGAACGGTAGTGTATTTATGTTTTCTCTCAGCAGTTTTTCTGGATCTGCAGCTTCTGGTCCCACCAACACGTCCAGATGTTCTGCTGTTTGTTGTCTTTCTGTTTATCTGCTGCCCTTTTCTCCCTCCAGTTTTCAGTCACCTAAACTACGGAGGGAGATGCTGCAGAGACGAACAATTTTGGGGAAAATGACCAAATCGCAATATCTGATACTAGAACTGCAATTTGGTTTGTGACAAAATCTAAAATAAAAATGCAAATACTGAAGCGTTACCTTATGAGATAGGGTCAACAGTGAAAGGAGGAAAGCACAACAGTATAGATCGTGAGTCTGATCATCCATAAACATAAATCTTATAATGAGATTATACAACTGAGATTTGCTGATTGGATCGTTGTTAATTAAAGTTTTGATCTGAAACTGATTAATTGTTCAGGCTTTGATCATCCTGATGGAGGCTTCTGGATGTTAAAGGGTCGTTTTTCCTCTCTACATTTATATTTTATATAATATTGTATAGTTTTTATCTTCATATCTAAAGCAGTAAGGTCAATAGGTATTATATAGAAAGATATAATATTAATATTTAAGTTAGTCAGGTTAATTTGTCTTGCAGAAAATATTCAAAGGCATTAACCTTAACTTTTCAGTTTGGCACATAAATATGTACTATATATAACCACAAAGGGTCTTAAATATTTGAATTAGTTAGGTTAATTATTATTTAATATACAACACTAAAGGATCTTAACCTAAGTATATAAATTAGTATTTAATATATAATCCTGTAGGGTCATAACTTACATTTTTAGCCAGGGTAGTTTGTATTATGTAGAATATTACAGGTTCTTTACCTTAATATGTAAACTTGGAAGGTAAAATCGTGATGTCAGCCTAATCTATAAATAGGAAAGGGTTTTGGTTTAATAGTTGTTTATTTAAAAGTGCTAAATAATTAATGTTGACTTGATTTAAGCTGCCAATAGAGATTTTAGCTTCAGATTTGGGCGTTTTGTCTGCATTCAAGCCTCTTGTCGGGGTTGACAAGAGGTTCAATCCCGACCCTGACCCTAAGCCCAGACAGCCTTATATCGTTATTATTAAAAATAATAATATAAAATATATTTCTATATATAATGACTTTAGCATCGGACGCTAATTAGCTCAGTGTGTTAGCTTCCTTACCGATACAGGTCGGCTAACTTCCATTAATGTCCCAAAAACCAGCTGTGTCTTCTTTAAAACGTCCTAAACTCGGTGTCCGCACGTTAAAGGCTCGTTAATCCGTACAGTCGCTCTCCATGGCTTCTGGAAAAACGGAGAAAAACGGAGAAAATCTCAGAAAAAAAGATCGTTCAGTCCTAAGACAGACGCTCTGACTGAGCACTGATGCATCATGGGAACCAGACCGGACCGTTGATGCCTTCAGGCTGTGCGACAAATGTAGTAAAACTGACCCACGCATCATCTACGGACGATGCGTATATTGTGCGTGTATTATAAACTTTATTTTATCGTGTAAAAATATGACATACATTAACTTAATGTCTTTTATGTAAATATTAGCATAACAACAGTATAAAAACATAGATAGAGCCTCAACTAACGTTAAATCGAAGCAGCAACAACAGTGGTTTCCCAGCAGAATCTGTAATTTACAGGTAATACATAAAGGCAGCGCAGCTCTGGAGGCGTGTTGATGTTGTTCTCGTCCAGTCTATGGATGTTCCTCAGTCTGCTGACATGTGAGAACTTCTTGTTCCAGCACCAGGACAGAAAGGAAAACACACCAGAGTCATGTTACAACAAGCGAAATGTATTGTTCAAGGAAGATATTTTCCCACATGTTTATGCTAAACAAACTGGTCCTAAAGTAAATTTTACTTGTGACAAAAACAAACTTTTTATAAAACAATACCTGGTAGATACCTGGTAGATACATGGTAAATACACAATAAATACCTGGTAAATACATGGTAAATACACGGTAAATACATGGTAAATACCTGGTAAATACCTGGTAGATACATGGTAAATACATGGTAAATAAAGTGGTAAATACTTGGTAAATACACTGTAAATACGTGGAAATTACACAGCAAATACATGATAAATACCTGGCAAATACCTGGTAAATAAATTGGTAAATACATGATAAATACCTGGCAAATACCTGGTAAATAAATTGGTAAATACATGGTAAATACCTGATAAATACCTGGTAAATACAGGGTAAATACGTGGAAATTACACAGCAAATACATGATAAATACCTGGCAAATACCTGGTAAATAAATTGATAAATACATGGTAAATACCTGGTAAATGCAAGGTAAATACCTGGTAAATACATTGGTAAATACCTGGTAAATACCTGGTAAATAAATTGGTAAATACATGGCAAATACCTGGTAAATACAGGGTAAATACATTGGTAAATACCTGGTAAATACCTGGTAAATAAATTGGTAAATACATGGCAAATACCTGGTAAATTTTTGCTGCATATATTACATATTGTTCATGTAGAGGAGAAACTGTGAGAAGGAAACACACTTAACTGCACTTTTTCAACAAAATAAATGTTTACAGTTTACAGTATAATCAGGCTTGATATTTACATTAAAGTCAGTGTTATAGTTTTATTTCCAGTGTTTAGGCTGTTTGTATTTTATAAGTCTATTATTCTCATTTAACATGTAATTAACATGACTTACAGATGGTTTTTGTTCATAAATTGAAGAAATAATCTCTTTTGCAGCTATCCTGTGAGTTATAATCTTGAGAATAGAGTCATTTTTATAGTCATTGTTAACATCTCAGTCACTGCAATGACTTTTAAACAGGTGGAAAACTGCAATATATGAGATGAACTGATGCTTTTCAGTGGTTTCAGTCATTAAAATTGGTTATTGTTTGGGGCACAGAGCAGGTAATAGGATTCAGAGTCAGTGTAGGACAGAATAAATTCAAATGTATTCCCATGTTCTGTATTAACTGAAGAAAAATGAGGACGATAAATGTCAATTTGGCCAATATTTAGCTTTAAGGAAAAAGGATATGTCAGCTAAAAAGAAAAAAAATCAATATATCCCATAATTATTGTCCCTGATGAGATTTATAGAAAACATTTCATCCCTCGGTGCATCTAAAATGCAGGAACAATAAACAGAAGATGCAGGTTTCCATAATAACACCACCAAAATATACGAAAGACCACATAAAAGGCTCTTGTTCAGCCCTTTTTCATATTAAATACACGAAACAGACGAACCACAGACTCAGTCGTCTGTAAATCTGTAACTCAAACGGAGCTGCTGGTTAAACTTTACTCAGAAATCATCTTGCTGAGTTCAGAAAAATAACTCGGTCACCAGTCTGTCTCCAGATTTAACCTCTAGGTGGCGACAAAGAGCCACTATAGGAGGCAGGTCTAGTTTTCAGCTGTTTCTGTTGTGAATGAATAAATGCTGTTAGTCCCAGATTAAACAAAACATATATCATAATGTAATATGTCATAGTTACCCATTAAAACCATCAGTTTAGCTGTTAGTAGATGGAATCTAGTTGCAAGAACAGGAGGCCGATGCTCTACTGAGAAGTTTGCAGTTTATAGTTTGTATTTAGAAGCCAATGAAATCACCAGAAAGAGACACAAAACAACTAGAAATGCAAATAAAAAAAGACAAAAAGCAACAACAGAGACAAAAAAGACTTCAAAGAGATGATAAAATAACTACAAAGTGATGCAAAAGAGCATAAAGCAGATGTAAAATGACCACAAGGAGATGAGAAATAAACAGAGAAATGAAAAAAAAACAACTTAAAAAGTGATACGAAACAGCCAGAATGAAACACACAATGACCACAACAACACAGAAAACAGTAACAATACGATGCAAAACAACCACAAGAGACACAAAACAAACACAAAGTAAAAAAAAAAACCAAACAACTAAAAACAGATGCAAAAATTACAGAAAACAGCTTAACATTGATGCCTGACAACAACAAAAAACACAAAACAGCCTCAGAGGTGCAAAAATAGGCACAAAAAGACAACAAAGTGAAACAAAACTATCACACAAAAACATAAAATGCATCAAAGAAACACAAAAAATTACTATCAAAAGTGCTGCAAAACAACCACAAAAACACACAAAAACAACTGAGATGCAAACAATCACTACAAGGCAACGCAAAACTGTCATAAGGATGTTAAACAGTAATAAAAACACACAAAAACACAAAAAACTGTCAAAATATGACACAAAATAAAGCGGAAAACGAGCGAAACGATGCAAAAACAACAATAATGAGACTCAAATAACCACAAATAGTCTTTATGACTCTTGTTTTTGTCATTTTCTGATAATCTGTGGGTTCTAAAGGCAGATTTATCAACAGTTTACCTGAATTCACAGTTTGTTCTTGGATTTTTTATTATTATTTTTTTTTTGCATCATATGTTGTTATTCTGTTCTAAGTCTGCAGGGATTATTTTGATTACTGGTGCCTTAGAGGAGATGTTCCAACAAAAACAAAAACCCAACAAAGACAGAACACACCACAGAAGTGCATGAACCCGGAAGCTCCGCACCTGTCTGCGGCCTCAGTGAGGGAGGAGGCGGGAGCACCGAGCACACCTGCCGGCCAGGCTCCTCCCTCCCTCCCTCCCTCCCTCCCGCCGTCTGCTCACCGCCGTGGGCGCTCTGCGGTGGCCTCCTGTCTGTTAGCCGCACGGTAGTATCACTGGAAAACTACACGAAGCTCAGCAGCAGACCAGGAAAACAACAGGATGGCTGAAAGCTGAAACCCGCGGACTCACCGGTTACAGGTAGGACCGAGGGGATGCTAACCAGCTAGCTAGTCCGGGCAGGTGCAGGGAGGTGAATTTAACCCCGAATTAGAGTTTATATAAACACAGAAAGCTAGCCGAACTTAGCCGAATCCATCACTGTCTTAGTTTCAACTAATTTCAAGTTTGAGAAAGTTAATTAAAGTTTTAAATCAAGAGATTAATCGTTTTAGTACAGTTTCTCTGTTGAGTCTGGCGCTGTCTGCACCTCACCTGTGGCAGCTTCGATTTTAGTCAGCCGAAGGTGTTTAGTTAGCCGAATTTATTACTGTCTTAGTGTCAACTGATTAAAAGTGTGCTGAAGTGGATTAACATTTTCAAACAAGAGAAAAATCAGTTTTCTTACAGTTTCACTATGGAGTCTGGCACTGTGTCTGCACCTCACCAGGGTTCGCTTTGATTTTAGGCTTAATTAGCAGCTAGAGTTGGTACCGCTGGTCGCGTTTTGTTTACAGATATGATAAGAGACTGAATTTATCAAAGAAATGCAGATTTCATTAGATAAGCTTCAAGGGTTTCTGTTAAACTTGTTAATTTCTGTTCATTCCCGCCAGCATACTTATATTTTTGTTTTCTAGCCCCTTTTTATTTTGCTAATAAAAAGTTATTATAAAGAGATAAAGTCAGCAGAACTTAGCCGAATTTATCACTGTGTTAGTATCAGCTAAATGAAAATGTGCTGAATTTGATTAAGATGTTAAAACAAGAGAGACATCAATTTTGAACAGTTTTACTATGAAGTTCTGTTTGTGCTGTTAAGCCTCACCAGTGTTAGCTTTGATTCTAGGTTTAATTGGTGTAATAATGTCTGATCAGAGACTCAGGATCTCATATTTCTGATCATCAACTGTTTGACTTTATTTTCCTTCACAGCAGTAAACTGTTATTTCTGTTCATGATTCAGTAAAATGCTGGGAGTCTGGTAACGGCCGTTTTCCTGCCACTGGTGTTTTATTAGGTTTCAGTTGCTCCACATTCATCAGGAGTCTAATCACTGTTATGAAAGCTTTTAGTTCCAGCCGTTATCAGGCAGTTTTAGTGCTGAAATAGTAAATTATTCATTTCTTAGCAACTAACATGCCAGATTTTGGTGAGAATTTGCAGTTTTTCTCTCATTTAAATCACTATAAATCCAATTTTTCAGACTAAAAATTATAATTAGGGCTGTGATATTGGAAAAATGAACATTTTAAACAGTGTGAATAGAGCTGAAATAATAAATTAAACCGGATTTTTATCATTATTCAAACCTTTTAATCACAATGAAAAACAAAATTGCATTTCAGCTTTTTAAAATTGCTCCTTATAAATTAAATATCTTTGAATTTTGGAGTCTGAGAGCAATTTTCTGACACTTTATAGACGTAACAATCAGTCAAATTATCAAACAATAAACGTCCAAATTAAATATTAACAGGAAATAATCATTACCTGAAATATCAGTCACATCTAAACTTCTCAAATTCAACCCCGTATAAATTAAATATCTTTGAATTTTGGACTTTGGGAGCTAGTGAAAGGTAGTTTTCCACAATTTTGTGACACTTCAGACCCAAAAGTTAATCAATTTATAAAGAAAATCATTTCCAAATTGATCAATAAAAGCAATAATTAGCTGCAGAATTTTCTCTCTCTCTCTATTTTTTTTTATTTTTTTAGTTTTTTTTGGACTCTGGGGGGCATTTTTCACTCTCATCATTAGCTTCCACATTAGTCACATTTTAGCTTCTAAAATTTACTCATTAACATAAAATATCTTTGAAATTTCAGTTCTGGCAGCTACTAAAAATAGTTTTTCATACTTTTCTGATCCTTAATAAATGCTACAATTAATCAACTGAATAAGAAAATGATTGTCAAACTAATCAATAATGAAAACAATCATTAGCTTGTTTAAATTCAGGTTCTCAAACTGACTCCTTATAAATAAATATCTTTGATTTTTGGACTGTGGGAACTAGTGGAAGGATTTTTTAATATAATATTCTGACACTTTACACATCCAACTATTAATCAACTTGTTAAGAAAATCCTCATCAGATTAATCAATAATGAAAATAATCATCAGCTGCAGCTTTGGTCTCGTTTTAGCCTCTAAATTTACTCGTTAAAAATAAAATACCTCTTGAATTTCGGACTTTGGGAGCTGGTGAAAGTTGTTTTTCACAATTTTCAGACACTTTATAGACCCAACAATTAATTAACTTATCAAGAAAGTTATTGCCAAATGAATCAATGATGAAATTAATCATTAGCTGCAGCATTTCTCAGATTTCTGCGTCTCTAATTTGCTCCTGTATAAATCCAATATCTTTGAACTTTTTGGACTGGGAGAGCATGAAAGGTGCTTTTTCTCGATTTGCTGACACTTTATGGACCCAACAATTAATCAACCTACTTAAAATTAATCAATAATGACTAAAATACTCCCATTCTGCAGCATTCTTAATGTTACCACACAGAAAAAGGAGAATGTAGTGACAGAAAATAGGGCTGCAGTATTGGAAAAAGGCACTTTTCACCATGCTGATGTGAATAACCATGATTTTTAATTTATTATTAACACTTTAAAGCCAATTAAGCATTAGAATTAGCTGCTTTTCTTAGTTTTATCTTCATGTAAATTGAATAATTTGGGGTTTTTAATAGTTTTTAATCAGTTGAAGACACTTGAAGGCGTCACTTTGGTCATTTTCTGACGTTTTATTGACCAAACGGTGAACAGATGAGCGACTCTTTGCTTCAGGAGGCAGGTTCAGGTGGGATCAGGTGTTTTTCTCCTGCTACACCTGTTCACACACGACTCTGACACGACTTTAACCCGCTGACCGCCCAGTGTTTGATCAGGCTTGTGTTGTTTGGGAATAAAGAAATACTCAGACCGACTCTCTGCCTCCTCCCGGTCCAATCAAAAGCTCCGAGTGTTTGTGAAGCCGCCGGCAGCAGATCATCATCATCATCATCATCATCATCAGCTGCTGCATGCAAATAAAAACACAACAAGTTCAGCGTTTGTTTGAACTCGGAGTCTTGGCTTCCTCTGGCAGGAAATTTACAGCAGCAAACGCCTAATTTGTTCGTTTTCTGCAGCATTTTAAGGTGAAATTATCTTTATTTGTGTAAAACGTAACACAAAAATGTAGAAATATAACAGAATATATTACAGTAAGGCTCTCAAAATACAAAAAATAATAAAAAAAAATTAGAAATATAACGGAATATATTACAGTAAGGCTCTGAAAATGCAAAAAATAATGAAAATTAGTTAGAAATATAACAGAATATATTACAGTAAGGCTCTCAAAATACAAAAAATAATTTAAAAAAAATTAGAAATATAGCAGAATATATTACAGTAAGGCTCTCAAAATGCAAAAAATAATGAAAATTAGTTAGAAATATAACAGAAAGCATTACAGCAAGGCTCTGAAAATGTGAAAAAAAATAAAATAACAATGAGGTGATAACATTTTTTAAAGCACATGGAACCTTTTATCTATAATATTCTATAATATACATTATTTTACAGATTTTCACATTTTTGTTAAATTGCAGTCAATATCCAGTAAAATCACAGAAAATATTAATTTGCATGTTTAAAAAAATCTGGGAAAATTTACACATAATGTCCACATAAAAAAAATAGTATTTATACAAATAAAAATTTGTTCTGTTACAGTGCGTGACTCTAAAACTACAAATTATTATTATACAAAATTAGTTTTTCTGTATTAAAATCAGCTGAAAACAAACATTATTTTACAGAGATTCAGGTAAAAACTGTCATAAAACGTCCATAAAATGCAACCGTTGCTGACAGTGGAGCTTTTAGTAACTTTAAACCCCAGATTACCTTCATAAATAACAACAAAACCTTTATTAGCACCTTTATTTGGATTTACAGTGAATGGAAATTGACATAAAAAAGTAACATCATGTTTAACCCTTTAAATCCCACTTGAGTGGCGCTGCTCCCATTTTACAAGTACTATGTAATTTCTTTTTGTAGATATTTATTATAATTCATAGTTTACATTGTTGTCTAATATTTTGTTCTTGTTCAACTCCAGCTCCTAATTTAGTAAAATCAGTCATTTTTTTGTTTTTTTTTCCCACTTTAAACTATTGTTACATTGTCTAAGAACATAGTTTATGTCAAATATTACCAGATATTGAAAGCTTAGGTTGTTCTGAAATGAAAGGGTAAAAACAATCACTCATAGTATGATTTCTGACTCTTTTACAGCCCAAATTAAAAGAAATCCAGTTAAAGGGTTAATGAACGGTTCTGGATGCTGAAAATCTGTCAGAGGTCCTGATAGATGTACCTAATAAGCTGTTTACTGAGACCCAAATTAAAGCAAACCCAACAGGTGCAGACCAACAGTAAGTGGTACAATCTGAGCTTTGATGGAAGCAGCAGTTTAAATGTGAAGCGCCAGCAGCTCGGGTGGTTGAACAGGTTTGCTGTGATGTTGGATGGAAACGTCCTGAAGGGAAACACTGAACTCTGATGAACCTCCTCATGTGTGACGCTAAAATCTGCTTTACACGAAAGAAAAGCAACGCAGAGGTTTAAATACCTAAAGGTCGCGAATTTCGCTGGATTTTGGTTGATTTTTTTCCGAATGTTCTTAAAGCAAATTTTAGAAGTTTTACTGATATGTATGGAATCACTTTAGATATTTTTTGGGATTTTTTTTGGAAGATTTTTACTCATTTTTGGAAAATATTTACAATTTCTATTTTGTAATTTTAAAATTTTCGCCAAATTTGGGGATTTTTTGAAATAAAACTTTTAAGGGAAACTTTGAAGGAATTATTGGAATTTTCTTCCTGAAGGTTTTGCAAATTTTCAGAAATTTGGGGAATTTTTTGCTTAATTTTTGGATTTTTTTCAGACAAGGAAACAATATTTTTTGGTGCCCATAAATGAAGACAACAGGAGGGTTAAAGGCCTTTATGACCTTAGAAAGGGGAAAGAGTCATTTTTCCGTCACACTATCCAATCAATCAATCAATCGTGCCATTCAGCGTAGGCGATCATTTCTCTCCAGCTCCTGGACTGTTGCTCGATCCATTCGTAGCCGTGATGAAAGTCCATCTATCATTTTCATTCTCTGTCTGCCTCGTCCTCTCTTCCCGTTAAGTTTTCCAGTTGTGACGATATATTCCAGGGTCTCCTTCCTTAACCCTCCTGTTGTCCTCATTTACGGGCACCAAAAAATATTGTTCCCTTGTCTGAAAAATATCCAAAAATTCAGCAAAAAATTACAATATATAAAATCTTTGCAAAATCTTTTGGAAAAAAATCCAATAATTCCTTAAAAGTTTCCCATAAAAGTTTTATTTTCAAAAAAAATCCCCCAAATTTGGCAAAAAAAATTCTTGTGAATATTTTCAAAAAATGAATAAAAATCTTCCAAAAAAATCCTAAAAATATCTAAAGTGATTCCATATATATCAGTAAAACTTCTAATATTTTCTTTAAGAACATTCACATAAAAATCAACCAAAATCCAGCGAATTTTGCTGGATTTTGGCTGATTTTTTCCCGAATGTTCTTAAGAAACATTTTTAACATTTCTTTTTTTCCACCAAAACAGAGACACAAAGATTTCCCAAAAATGTTGAAAATGTGGACATCAGAAGTTTCACTGTGAAAATATTTTTTTTCCCACATTTTCAAACTTTAAAACGGGTCAGTTTTGACCCGCAGGACGACATGAGGGTTAATGCTATTCCCTCTTCAGTTTATGGGGCTTGCTTTGTGATTCCATTATAATAGTGAGAATCCTAATGTGGATGATGAATCTCTTACAATGTCTGGACATTTTGAAATGAGGGAATGCTGCTCTCCTTTGGGGTTGTTTCAGCGATCTCATTCGGTAGTTTTTTCTCATTCATTTTGACCCAGGTCATGTCTATCACCTCCTTTCTGCCATTGCACAGACTTGTTTTTTCAGACCAATTATTTTCTGTCATGCAAGGCTTATAAATGTGAAGAATAGCTGTAGGTGTTGCAGATGTATGATCTAGTTTTACCAATAACCTTTTGTTTTTAACTCTAGTTGACTGTAGACTTTAGTTAGGGACATGTGCACTTCTGAATGTATAGTAATGTTTCTCTTATGGATCTCGGTCGACGTTTCTGCCATCAGGGTTTATCAGGCGGTCATATAGTAAAAGCAATATGAGTTAACAGGTCAGAGATAAGCACAGTTCATAGTATGTTTGTGTAGGTATATAGAGCCTATATTGAACACCCTTTAACTGCCTCTTAGTGAGAAAATGTGTTGAAATGGGAAACTGAGTGATGAACAGTTTTAATGTGATTTCTATGTTTGTTTGTGAATCTTAGCTTGACTTTTTGTGCATCAGGTGAATATTTGAAGCTCCTTAAGCTCATGAACCAGGACACAAAAGAAAAAAAACAGATTTAAAAGCCAGTATGCTAACATTTTCTGCTGTTCACTAGATGTAATATTAATTAATGTAGTAGATCTATTTAGAAGAACGATATATTTTTTGTTGACTTTATGTTTGGTTTTAAATTTAGCAAATGTTGAACACTAAACTTAGAAAAGTCAATCTGATACTAATTAATAACATGAATTACTAGCTTTATTTATATATGTTTACCTTTAAAAATGGAGTTTACAAACTGAGTTAAACATGGTAAAAGATGTAGAAAATTAATCATTACAGCATCAGATAACCGAATAAAGGAACGGGAACGGAGGTTAAAACCATAAAGAAAGCCAGAAGTAGTAATTATAATAGTAAAAAATACAATAAATGCATAAATAAGTGAAGTAAGTAAAGGGTTAAATAGAATAAAACAAACAAAATATGTAAAATAAAATATTTAAGATGATAAAATAGGCTATTTTAGCTAAATTATTTGAGCTATAAAATGTGAGAAATTAGTGAAAAATGTGAATTAGTGTTTCTCAAATGAATTGATTTGTTTATAACCCAAAAATATTCATTTAATTGTCACAGAGGAAGAAAGAAACCAGAAATTATTCACATTTAAGAAGCTGAAATGAGATAATCCAGATGTTTTTTTTCTCTAAAAAATAACTCAAACTGTATTATTATTATTAAAATGTTTGGCAATTTTTATAAATAGCAGTCAAATAATTGATGAATTAATCATTTTTTGCAGCTCAGTTTGATACTAAATTCCTTAAAAGTCTTCCTAATGCATCCAAGAAATTTAATGTAATCTTTATATAAAACCCAAATTCTGAGTATAAATAAAGCAAATCTAAGAATAATCTTTTTTTCAGGTAAAATCTTCTCATTTAATGCAACAAAAAGAGCCAAACACAGCGACTGAATTGTTCATTATTTTGTGTTTTTTGAGATGTTTTCATGTTGAACTGGAGGAAACAAGCTTCGTATTCAGACTAACAGCGTTCAGTCTCAGTGTTTTTGTGGAAATTCAGGTTCACATTTACTTCTGGTCGTCCGCCAGCGACGTCTATTTTCAGAAGCTAAAGTGTGAGTCACCGTATTGTTGTCGTAGTTGTGTTGATTGGCGTCATGTGCTGCAGTTTCAATCACGGAAGCGTCTTTGTTTACTACGTTCTGATGAAAACTGGCTTTAGATAATCAACCGCAGATCTAAAAATATCACCAGTAATATCAAGTTTGACACCAAAAGTCAAAATGGTCGTAAACACCCCGTGACTTTTTGTGTCTCTGATTAATATTTCATGGACTTTTCTGTAAATAAACCCAATTTTAAAAGTCTAGTGTTTGACAAAATATGCTTTTCTGTGGATGTTTCCTTTAGAGCTTCAACTAATGGTTGTTTCATTACTGAGCTGTAATTATTAGAGAAAGTAAATGGCTGACAGAAAATTAATCTACTGCTGCTTTGATAATAGTTTCTCTAAATTTGTAAGGAAAAAATGCCAAATATTCACCAGTTGGAGCTTCTCCTCTGTAATGATCTGCTGCATTTATTTTTTTTAAACTGATAATAAATGGAATATTTTTGAGTTTTTGATTGGAGTCGGTTGAACTACAACCTCTCAAGACGTCACTTTGCATTTTGGGAAACTGGGATAAACATGTTTCTTTATTTTCTCACATTTTAGAGATCAATTAAAAAAAAAATGGATATCTGCAGAGACTTATTTTGTCTGAATACTCATCAAAATGCAAAACCTTTCAAACTTTGTTGAAAAAGAAATGTACCAAATCTCACATTTGAGAAGTTGGAAAAGACCAAAGGCTCTCATATTGTCCAGCTAATTTCCTGCAAACTTTCCTCATAATTTATGAAGAATTTATTGTGTTTAGCTGCAAATTTCAATTATGTTTGCTGAATAAAAGTCCTACGAAATTTGGTACTAATTGTGAGACATGAAGAAAGTGTTTGTTTTGGTGAACAGATTCATTCTGTTCATAATTCAAATGTTTTTTTTAAATATATTAACCAATAAGGCAGAAGACAAAGGACACACATGTCAAAAACATGTATTGCAGATTAGCTTGGCTGGCAAAAACCATTAAGCGTCACATTAGTCTTTGTCATGGTGCCCCTTTACTAGCTAAATCCACACAATGCTCTCTGCTTGCCAACATGCAAGTGTTTGTAGTGAGGACCTTCTCTGGTCATTACAGTATTAAAGGGGCACCATGACAAAGACTTCTGTGAGGTCAGCGCTCCCTTCTTCAGATTTATTAATGTTTGCTAGGACAATGTTCCTACATCCCAGTGGCATTTATGTAACAGATCTTTTATCACTGCTAATATGTCTGTTAATGATTAAAAAAACAACAGCAGTGTGGTGTAATGTCCATTTTTACATAGGTAATGTTATTGATTAATTAGGGATTGATCGATAAGGCTACCAATTAACTAGAGAAAACAGTACAAAATGTGAAATTCTACATTAGGAAGCAGAAGAAATCTATCAAGTATTTGAATCTGTCAGAACTTTGGACTACCGTAGATACTAGATCTGTTTGGATCAAGTTTAACATTTTAGTTCATCTTTTGAGGAAACTCTTAGAGGCTCAAGGGTTTTTAAAAAATGTTTTGTTGACCTCAAAGAGTTCAAAGGCTATTTGTGTCTAAAGTTACACATTTGACTTAATTTTGACAAAATTCAAGACAGGAATTAACATAAATTCAGTTGCATTTCACTTAAATGTTAATATATATGAATATTATTTGTATGTTGATGTACCTGGGACACTCCTTTTAAACAAACACACATCGGTAGTAGTTTGCATGTGGATTTCACCAGAGCTCGTTGCAGCAAATAACATTATAATGTCTGAATCCCAATAATTACATTTGGTAGTTTACTTTCATAACACCAATCATAATGTTTTTGCACTTTGATGCAACAGCAGTTGTCTTAATTATACTAAACTTGTCCTGTTTCTATTGCATGTTTGGGATCCATTGGCTTGAATGTATTTTTGTTATTTGTCTAATTTGACACTTTCTTTATTGTGAAGCTCTTTGTTTTGGAAAAACGCTATACAAATGAGGTCAATATTATTTTGCATTCTAAATTGTTCTCATATTTTGCTTCAAGCATTAAAGAATTATCACCAGCTGATTGTAACATATTTTTTTAAGCATTTTTCAAGAATCTACCTGACTGCTAAGGACACAAAGATTACAAATTTGAATTGATTTTGACAAAATTGAACACAGCAATTAACATATGTTAAGGTGCATCTTGCCCAAGTGCTAATTTCTATGAATATTAGTTGTTTATTCCTGCATTTAAAGACACTCAGTTTGCATTGCGCTCCTTCTAAACAAACACATTGGTTTAGTTTGCATGTGGATTTCACCGGAGCTCTTGGCAGCAGCACTGACTTTAACCCTCTTTAAAACTCTTCCAGCTTCCTGTCCAGGTATCATGATGGAGGTGGCCGGTCCCTGGACTGAAGTGTTCGAGGCGTCGGACAGGAAGGAGGCGTCCGGAGGTTCGACTCTGACTCTGGCTCCTCTGATGGGCGACTCGCCGTCCGTCCGCCGCTCCCAGCCGATCCTCATCGCCTCCAACAGGTAGGACCAGGAAGCATTACTCAGCGGTGATTCAGTAACGTGGTGGACATGAGTCACTGGGCTTCTGAAGGTAGATGTTGACTAAAGCCGTGACTCAACAACAGGCTGCGAGTCATCTGATGTTTGAAGAAGCGACCGGTTTCTACCGAGTCGGTCGATACTCTCAGTCCTAAAGTCATTAAACTGTGATTGTAGAGTGGGTTGGGAGCCATCAACACAAAGATCTGTGGCTTCATTTAACTCCGTCGTTTCTTTACTGACCTGTAAAGTTTCTTCTGCTTCAGTTGATGGATGGATGAAGGCAAAGAAAACATGTTTTCTTTGTCATCTGTTACCTGATAGCTAATCCTGATTAGTCCTGCCATGGTTTTCTGAAGCTGAAACAATTGGCTGAGGTAGTGAAAGTTCAAGAGATGTGCAAAGAAACTTTCAGATTTTGACAATTTAAGATCTTTGTCTTCCCAAATTGCACCTGGTGAGCATGCAACAGTTAAAAAACAAATGTGTAAGGTTGGATTTTCTGTATCTTTTTCTATGATTATACTTTTTGTCAACTTTAACTAGACGAAAACCAACAGGGTGGTCAGTCTTGATTCTGTAAGATAATTTATGGGTGTTTGGGACATTTATATCAGAAAGAGTTGATAAAAACAGCTAAACTGTGAAAAAGAATTCCCTGATTTTACAAAAAAATGGTTTTAATGCTCACTTTAAGTGTTCTTTTACTCTTTTTTATTAAAAGGTAATGGCCATCATGGGAAGCCTTTCTTGAGTAAGAGGTTCTAAGAAAAGTTTTACAAAAAACCTCCCCAAAAATGGATACTTGGATAAACTTTTGGTTAGTTTCTTTACCAGTCGTACTTTGTTGGGTATGAGCTTTACTGCAACCAGCCACCAGGGGGCATATTTTACACCATGTCGTCCATTTTTGTTTTATTTTAACTATGCTAGGCCAAAATATGTCACCAGGACGGGGAATCACAAATATGTTGTTTATTTTATGTTATAAGATGCTATAATTTTCTAAAATAGCTGCACCCTTAATTTTTTTAGCAAATGTTGCTCAAACTAAAGTTTTGTCGAGGGCTTTTTTCCCTCACATTTCATGCTGTGGTGAATATTTATGGAGGCTGGATGCTCAAAGTAACTACAGTGTACATTTATAATTCATTTATTATCAAAAATACACAATATTCTTGCTGTGAGGATCAATTCGTTGTTGGTTTTGCGATTTTCTTGGATTTAAATGACGATTAGCAAAATGTAAAATATTAGCAGACTCATCTGTTAATGGTAAATTGTGACTCTTGTTCATTTTAATGTTTTATTCCAGGTCTAGAGGTGTCGAGTCGCTGTCCTCCTCCGTTCCCGCCATTCCAAACCCTTTCCCAGAGCTGTGCACACCTTCCAAGTCTCCAGTGCTCATTAGCTCGCTGCCGCCGCAGTCCACCGACAAACATGTAAGTCGTGTTAGCGAGTCGCCGCTTTACGACTCCGTTTTATCTGGAAGTGTTTATGCTGGCTGCACTTTGGACGGACACCGACTCTCATGTGTCTAGTTACTGTTTGTTACTGTTTTCCTCAGAGCTTCGGTTTGAATGTAGTGTTGTTTTCTGTTGGTGTGAAGTCGGCTCCTTTCATGCATAGTCTTAGTTTCACTTTTACATGAAAATAATTCATGAATTGGAGGCACTATGGTGTTATTCCCAATGTTTTTCCCACTGGATACCTGCAAAGATGAATTTAAGCCTCGTTTTACAGAAATTCTTTGAACTTACTTAAAGCTGGAGTGTAAATGAACATCTGTTGCATTCATGCAAAATGAGCTCACATAATGCAAATTAATCGTATCGGAGCAGTTTTAATCTGGTTTTTATGGTAACATTCCTGTTCTGGTGCACAAGCAGCAAAGTGTTTCACATCAGCTAGCAATGATAAGTTTGCCAGAGCTGAAAAGGAAAGTAATC
Organism: Amphiprion clarkii; assembly: GCA_027123335.1. Taxonomy (NCBI): domain Eukaryota; kingdom Metazoa; phylum Chordata; class Actinopteri; family Pomacentridae; genus Amphiprion; species Amphiprion clarkii. The sequence goes on from CM049586.1 coordinate 5,725,383, forward strand.
GTCATGTTGGAGATGGATTTGGTTGCAGTAAAATGAAATCTATCAAGGAAAACTTAAGAAGCATCGAAAGGTTTGCGAGACTTTGGAGGAAAAAGAAACTTGGCGCTCCTTGGGAAGGAGGGATTACAGTCTGAAAGAGAAAAAGACTGACGACGAAGCTTAAATTATTAGCATGCGTTGACAGTATTAGTGTTGCCAAAAGGGGGCGACAAACGTTCCGAAATGCAGGTTTAAAGATCCTAGTTAGCCGTCTGAACTCCAAGCATTTCCTGGACATTTTTCCTCACTGTAGACTCATTTTTAACTGCAATCTAAAGTCCTGCACCTCAATGGACAACCATTAGTATAGCGGTATATCTATAGACACACAACAACCAGGACTAGAAGCAGAGAGAACTCAGGAATGTCTCCTGTGCAAAATCACACAATTAGAGTGAAGAAAAGCTTAAAAAAAATCCAAACCAAAGTAGAATTCCTTTGACTATTCAGCAATAATTACTAACAAAAAAAGGAATTAGCATGAACAATAATTTCCCAAGTGCCCACCGGTGTCCCCAATGCTGCTATAGACAGAACATTTACATTTTTAAAACTTCTTATTCACATTATTCTGCATTTAAGCTGTAGAAAGATGTTTCACCATGCTGCATGTATCCCAACAACTTGCTCCTCTGTTCACTGTTTCTGAGCCATGCTGCATTTATTTTATTGATCCAGTAGACTTGATTGTCCTCTTAATCTCTCTAATTAGTTTTTGTCCTTGCATACCTCTGCTCTGTGTGAACACTGCCTGCAGTTCAGCCGAAACCTCTCGTCACATGACTGTTGGTCATTCATGGCTTCTCAGTTGCGCCTAGAAGCTCTGAAATTTTGGTTTTCTTTGCAGGATTTGGTGCAAATTGTAGATTTTTTGTTGATTTTTAAAAGATATATCTCAATGTTAGACTTATTTGGGGTGTTTTTTTCCTCATACATGATGCATTCATGGACCATCAGAAAGTTGAAAATGTGACGATTCATTCAGTTTTTGCAGTTTTTGGCTCTGATAAATAGTATATTTCCACATTTTATCCAAGGAAAACATGCCTTTCAAACCATTTCCTCCTGTTTCAGTAACATCTGCTATAAACTACAATTCCCAGGTGTTTACATTAGTTTTTAAAGATTCACATCTTCCAATGGAACAAATTAGTCAGAGACGGTGAACAAGAGTCAGAGATGAACGAACAGATGGTTGGTTTTGGTCTTTTCAAGATATTTATTGTCAATAGTGAAATTTTTAGCTTTTTCTTTATGAAGAGGATTGAGTTTAGACACATGGGATCATCTCCAGAGTGAATCTCTTCACATCTGCTCAGATCTGCAGGTGACATCAGCAGGTCGATGCCTTCAGCGCGTCTAAACTTGTTTGCCAACAGCACAAGTGTTTGACTGACAATCTCAAACACTGCCAGAGTAAACATGTCTGTAATTAAATCAGCGTGTCAGCGTGTTGCAGTCGCCTTGCGGGTTGTGTAATTAATAAAAAAAAAAAAAAAAAAAAAAAAAAACATTCTGGAAAAACACCTTATGGGTATTTTTCTCCGCCTGAGTGGCGTCTGCAGGTTTTATTTTGCATCACTTCTGACTGCTGAATCGTGCAGATGCTTGTTTTTTTCATTTGCAATAAGTAAAGTACATGCAGTTTTGAATGCTCTAATGCAGGGGTGTCCAACATGAGGCCTGCGGGCCAAAAGCGGCCCTCCAGAGGGTCCAATCTGGCCCTCAAAGTGTAAAAATTCCAGAGAAGACATTAACTGCAGATTTTAAATTAGTAAAACTATAAATTTAAAATAATTTCTAGACCATGACAAGTTGTTTTGGTCATAAAGTAAAATACTAGATTGTTCATTGTTGTTTTGTTGTTTTGTGTCTCGTTTTTGTCGTATTTTGTCTTGTTTTTGTTGTTTTTTTGTTGAACTTTTGACGTTTGTCTCATGTTTTTGTCGTTTGTCTCATTTTTGTAATACTTTGTCTTGTTTTTGTTGTTTTTTGTCTTTTTTTGTCTGACTTTTGACGTTTGTCTAATGTTTTTGTCATGCTGTTTCTCATTTTGATCCCTTTCTGTTTCCTTTTTGTCTCGCTTGTGTTTTTGTCTTATTTTTTTATCATTTTGTGTATCGCTGTATTTGTTGTTCTTTGTCTCGCTTGTGTCATTTCTCCATTTTTTTGTCATTTTGTGTCTCATTTTTGTAATTTGTCTTGTTTTTATTTATTTTTTTGTCTCTTTTTGTCTGACTTTTGTCGTTTTGATCATGAAGTAATTTATTTTTCTTAAAAAATTTCCAGTTGTTCATGATGTTTTGTAAAAAGATAATAAATCTGAGCATTTTCAGAACTTACCTTTTATGCACTAAAACAAAGCTATTTATAGGTTATTGTGCTGTGATTTTACTGGTCACTTGAGATCAAACTGGGCTGAATGTGGAACCTGAACTAGAATGAGTTTGACACCCCTGATCTAATGGAACAGACAGTCAATGTAGTTGCATTTTTACATTAAAAATCACTGAATTACAGGCACGTTTATTTTATTTCTTTGATTTTCCAACCAGACTCCCTGTGAAAGATGAAATTATTCTAAATAGGGAGTGATTTTAGACACTGCTCATTCAATCTTAGCACAGCAATGAGTGAAGGTGACTCTCATGTGAACAGGAAAATATTCAGTAAAGTCGGAAAAACAAAAATCAAAAGAACACGTTTCCCTCTGATCCTCACCAGCTGTCATCAGATTCATCTTCACTTCAAAAGCAGCCAGAAAAGCTCAGACAAAAATAACCAAAGTGGAAATCTCAGGGGAAACTGGATGTCATCGCTCACAGTAAGAAGCTAATAAAGACGTTTTTCACAGCATATTGTGATTTGTTCAGACAGGCTGGCAACAGTTTGTAGAGTAAAATCCTGGAGCAGACGAGTAAAAGCTAATAAAGCAGCTGATCAACATGAATAGTCTTGAAAACGAGATGACCGAAAGATTAAAATTGTGGCTACATGGAGCTTCATCTGTAGGGTAGATGGACTCAACCTTTAGCTCAGGAGGCATTTGGTCTCAACCCAGACTCTTTAGATAATGAGGCGTTTACAGATCCAGTTTTTAATGACTAATCAGGGCTCCTAGATAATGTCATGTGACTAGTCTTATATTTAGGTGTTAAATTTTGGATAATTACCATTGCCTGGAGCAGCAAATGGTGTTGCCAAACACAGTTAAACATTCTAACCCTTAAGGCTAACATTAGCTTCAAGACTGAGAGTTAAAATCTCACCTCTGATTTCTTTTCTTTCATCCAGGCTTGTTTAGTTTTCTGCTGTTGTTTGTTCTTCAACAGCAAGTTGTTGCACCACAGTCTCCAGTCTGTTTCCATCTGTTTCCCCATAAGATCACATGAACCAGTGCTCTGCTTCTTCTGGGATGATAACCTTCATAATATCCTCTAGTTTGTGATGTTATTTTACAATCTTGAAGTGTTTGGATGTCTAAGATTAGAGAGGAGACTATATTTGAAGTGTTAAAGTTCCATGTGTGAAGCAACCCAGTTTGAAAATCTATTAGCGATGAGGTGAGGAACTTTATACAACCGGAGTCGAGTTGCTGCTTCTCAGATATTACTGAGATTTTGGTGTCAGAAGGAAGTCAGCTGAGGTGGTTCTGGCATCTGATCAGGTTTCCTCCTGGACTCCTTCCTTTGGAGGTTCTCTGGAGATCCTGTTTTAGACCCAGGACGCTTCTAGGAGGGAGTATATGTCTCATCTGGCCTGGGAACACCTCAGGATCTCTCAAGAGGAACCGGAAAACATTGCTGGGAAGAGGGGATGTCTGGGTAGCCTGCTGATACCACAACATGTTTCTGGATAAGTCAAAGACGATAGATGGGTGGAATCATCACATTGTGTAGAAGTCAAGCTACTTTTGGACGGTCATTCTTTACCGTCATCTTCTGGTAATTGTTTCTACGTTCACTTGAGGTGGTTTTTGAACCTTTCTGACATGGACAACATTCAGATCAGCTTTTGTCTGCCTCCTACATTGTTTTCATCCCTAGACAGCCTTAAAAAATGTCCATCACCACCAGACAGGATTAATTAACTACAACTAGCTTCACTGTAAACAGTTCCCGAAGACTTTTCTCCACCTTTTTTCTCATAGATGATCCAAGTTTTGTTTGTTTCTTCTTCTTTTCGAGTTCTTTTGTTTTTCAACAAACAACTGTTATTGTTTATTACAACCATTTGCAACATGGCTTCTAGTGCCACCGTCTGACGACATTATGCTGCTGAATTTAGTCACTTGAAACAAGTTTAATTTGCATTTTCTTTTTTTGTTTTGTGACGTTTAGAAAAATGCTTCAAATACGCTTGATGATATTAATAGGACTAGGTGTTTTTGTGTGTTGAAGTGTTTGTAGGTCAACAGAGGAACCAGTTTGATATGGATCAGAAGATAAAATGCGTCTTACAACATGAGATCAACATCTCAGTTTCAGATTATACGCAGAAAAGTCTGTTGGATCTCTGAAAGATTCTAAATATCCGATGTAATCTGTGTTTTCCCACCTTGTTACCTTCATTTCCAGAGTTCAGCAAGTAAAATGAGTCAAAGCTGACCAGCCGGATATTGAACCGAGACGTTTTTACTGAAAGAAATGATCTTTATAATCCTTCTGCTTGCTGTTATTTGTCCTGACTGAGGACTTCTCTCAGTTTTTCTCTTGTAGATGGGCAAAATTTTGTTTGTTTCTTCTTCTTCTTTGAGGTTTTTTGGCATTTTTTTTTTTAGCAATTAGCTGTAATTGTTTACTACAACCATGTGCAACACAGCCTCTAACGCCACCTTCTGATGACACATTGCAGCCGACTAATTATTTTATAACTCCAGAGTTGCTGGAAACCAACTTAATTTTTTGCCTTCTTTGTTACTTTTGCAAAATTTCAAGAGGTTAGTTAAAATTTTCTGTTAAATTGAATACTGGTGTATTAAAGAGTTAGTAGGTCATCAGAGAAACCAGTTCTATACGGATTCAAAGATAAAATATGACTTATTCCATGAATTTCATGCAGAAAAATGTGTTTGAGCTTTGAACCCATCTGAATATTAGATCCAGTCCTATTGTTTTCCCGTCTTGCTACCTTTAGTTCCAGTGAAATAAGTCAGAGTTGACTGACCAGATATTGAACCGAGACATTTTTACTGAAAGAAATGATCTTTATAATCCTTCCACTCGATGTTATTCATCCTGACTGACGTCGACAGTCGTCCGACCGGTCTGGACTCACTGACTGACGGCTGCAGCTTTCTGGTTCGGCAGGTTTGTTGTGTTTCGACTTGAAGTGTGTTGCGGGATCCAGACGTTGTGTGAGACGCATTAAAACAGTTCTGACCGTCGCATGACCCACACCCTGTTCACCCCAGCAGCATCAGGAACACACTGCATGGCTGGTTCAGTCTTCGTTTAATCTGAAGAATCCAGAGAGACAGGAAGAGGAAACGAGCTCCGTGATTTTCAGGATTAGTTATGAAACCCAAGTCGTAAACACAGAAACTCCAGCTCACCTTCAGAGACAAAGTAAAGACGCAAACAGGGTTAAGAAGAGTAAACAAACCTGCTCTGGGCGTCAGGCTAAAATTAGTGAGAACTTGAAGAACCCTCTCTTGAACTGCCAGGGCCCATTAAATACTATTGAATACTGTTTGACTCTGCAGCTCAGTTGACAGCTTCTTGGCTTCAGTTTCTGGCTTCTTGTCTTCCATGTGCTGACGTTGGTTAAAAGCCATGTTGTGTTATCAAAGACGGTAACTACGTTTTGGGGCCAGTGGGGTTACAAATGTGTAAAATTCATGATAATACATGTTGGCATTGTAAGATAGATAAGAGTCACACTTTGATTTGACCACATCTCATGATTTTTTTCTAATGTTTTTACTCCACTGCATTGATCCCACAGGTAGTTATTTGCCCGACTAACATTTTACATGTGAAACTTGAGCAGTTTAGTTTAGGTTTTATTAAAATCCCACCAGATGGAAAACAGACAGTTTAATATTTATGTTAAACCATTTATTTGTATTATTTTGCCATGTGATGTGCCTTAGAGAGGACATACACCAATCAAGCCTGACATTCTGACCACTGAGAGGTGAAGTGAATGACACTGATCATCTCTTCATCATGGCTCCTGGTAGTGGGTTGGTTATATCAGGCAGCAATGGAACATTTTGTCCTCAAAGTTGACCTGTCAGAAGCAGGAAAAATTTGCAGCATAAGGTTTGAGTGAGTTGTGATGTTGTCATGGCCCTGTTTGGAGCCCTCCTTCCTCCGTCTGTCGCTGCTGGAGATCAGCACAGAGGGAGAGCAGCTGCTGGACCTCCACACTTGCAGCTCATCTCATCATCAAACCTGCTATAAAGACCAGCTTTGCACTTCACACGTTATCGGATCATCCTGCTTGTTCAGTGCGTCCTGATGACGGTGCGAGCCCACCCTTTGAACTGCTGGAGCAGCCTGCCTTTCCCCCCAGGTATCCTCCGAATAGAGGACCCGTACCCACTTCCAGGGAGCCTCTGGCTAGAGGACCTTAGAGGCTGTCCCACAGATAGGGGACGTGGATCCCCGGACTGGTCTGGTCTACCCGGCCCCCGCTCCTTGAAGAGGACCTGAGTGTCATCTCTGGCCGCCGCTGCGCTCCACCGACTGCCGTGTGCCTCCCCCCGACTGCCGATCCTCGGGAGCTTGCCTTCCCACCTCCCTCACCTGTAGTGAGTTCTGGCTGTTAGTTAAATTGTTTGGTTTATTTTCATGTTCTTGTTAATAAACCCGTTTGAATACAGTCTTCCTGCCGCCTGCTCTGTCTGTCTCTCACTTTGGCTTCACCACTTCCTGTCGTACCGTGACAGATATCTAGACGACTGGATCAGAGCATCTCCAGAACTGCAGCTCTTGTGGGGTGTTCCAGATCTGCAGTGGTAAGGAGCTATCAGAACTGGTCCAAGGAAGGAACAGTGGTGAACCAGTGACAGGGTCATGAACGGCCAAGGCTCACTGATGGGGAGGAAGACTGAAAGGTGTCAGAATACACAGAGCATCACAGTTTGTTTATGGAGCTGCATAGATAGACCAGTCAGGGTTTCCATGCTGACTCCTGTGCACCACCAAAAGACCAATGGTTGCTGGAAATGTTCCTCTGTACCACTATGGAGATATTCCATTAAAAATCAGCTGTTTCCAGCTAGAATAGTCATTTACCACATTAACAATGTCTAGACTGGATTTCTGATTAATATCATCTTCATTGAAAAAAGAATGCTTTCCTTCCAAAAATACGAACATTTCTAAGCGATCCCAAATTTGAATGGGAATGTATGTGCATCAACTAGGGCTGGACCTGAATATCTGAATATTTGGTCATGACGGTGATATCCGAATATTTATTTTGAGATCTGAAGATTCGGATCACCCCCGAGTTGGACGATGTTGGATGATGTCGGATGATCAGTGTTTGACTCGTCAATTCGTCTGTCCCCCCGTCGGACGTTACGATCCAAACCGATCCGAGTATTCGGCGTGTTCCATCGTCTTCGTCTGTCCATCCATCCATCCATCCATCCATCCATCCATCCATCCATCCATCCATCCATCCATGTCCGTCCATCTGTCCGTCGACTATTTTCATTTTGACCAATGTCTGATGAAAAATGTTGAACTTTTTCCAGCATGTTCTAATATTAGAATGTTGTGAAGCTGATGTTGCACAAACTATTGAGGAAATAACATTCAGATCATTGTTCAGATTTATCTTCATGTACATTGTTTACAAAATGCTGCTGTTTTTACTCAAGTAAATGATGTTTCTCCAGCTGGTGAAGGTGTTCGGTGAGGACAACCACAGCAGGTCGGTCTGGGTTTCTCGAGGAGCTACAGCCAGAGAAGTTTGCCAGATGTTGGTCCAGACGGCTCACTGCAGCGATCAGGAGAACTGGGCTCTGCTGGAACTCCATCCCGCCCTGGGTTTAGGTAACGCTCTGCTCCGACTTTAACAAGTTATATGGATAAATAAAACATTTATATCTCACACAGCTCCTTCTGTCTCCTCAGAAAGATGTCTGGAGGACCATGAGGTGGTGCTGGAGGTTCAGGCCACCTGGTCTCTAAAAGGCGACGCCAGACTGATGTTCTGCAAAAACTACGCCAAGTACGAGTTCTTCAGGAAGCCGATGGTACGAAGCTGCAGCTCCCAGACCTGAAAATCCCCGAAAAGGATCAGATTTAACATGAAGATCCCTCCCTTTGTCTTATAAATGTCATGCTGGTACAGCAGACTCTCTAAAAGCCTGACATCATTCGTTTATGTTCTGGACGGTTTTCAGGTTTCAGACGCTCTGACTTCATGCTGCAGATATTTTATTACGTTGCCTCCAGTCTGTTGTTGTTAAACTGAGGTTCACTCTGAAAACAGTTTTTTTTTTTTAAACAGTAAAGTTTACTGACACTCCAGTGGGAGGTTTGCATCAAGTGAGACTACGCTGCCCCCACCTGGCATAGAGGGGAATCTGTACTGTCAAAAATAAACCTCTTAAATGCCATTTTTAGAGCAATTTACTGTTATTTTTCCAGATTTTCTCTGTTTTGCTAAATGAAACACGTTAACTAGTAAAATTACAAAAAAATAAGTAAATTCACGAGTTAACCGTTAAAACAAAAAAGGAGCAAAACTGTTAAAAATGTTCTCATCAGAAATCTGGATTTTCATAAATAATTCTATGTAAAAATTATACTTTTTAAACTGTATTTAAATCAGAAAAAAACGTATACTTTTTAAATTTTAAAGATATTTGCAGTTATAGAAAAGTGAAATTTTGTATATTTAGGATTTTTATTTAATGTTTTTTACTTTTTTTTTACAGGTTTTCCTATGTTTTGTAAGAAATATTGAAAAATAGTAATTTTACAGATTTAGTCTGTTTTGCTAAATTGCAGACATTAACTAATAAAATCACAAAAAAAGTTAATTTACGAGGTAACCATTAAAACCAATAAAAGGGCCAAGCTGTCACTAATGTCCACATTATATCACAATTTTTTTTACTGCATTTAAACCAGCAGAAAGAATTAAGAATCTTAAATAGAAAAAAAAAAAAGACTGCTTCTTCTAAGGTGTGTTTATCTGCATATTTGGTTCAAAGTTGGAATGATGAAGCGACAGACTGCAACAGAAGCAGCTTCTTTGTTTTTGTAAATGAGTTTAATGACGTCTTCCTCCTTCGTCTCGCAGCTTTTCTTCCCAGAGAACATGATCTCAGACAGCGCCGATGTCAGCAAAGGGATGACGTCATCAGAACTCATCCAGGTAAAAACCGATTTAGAAACTCTAACGAATGGACAAACCGGTAGATCTGCAGCTTTAAATGCACTTTGTGGCCAAATTTATGTCCTTTATTATAGGTTGAGTTGCTCCTAAAGGATTTATTGCAGAACTAACAACCATAAAACCTGACTTCTTTAATGTAACATGTAAATTTCTGTTTAGATTTTTACTTAATTATTCACATTTAATTTGTATAGATGCAGCAGAAAAATGTATAACACCTAATCTGATGTTCTCCAACTAATAATAACGATATTTTGTTTTTATTGATTATTTGCTCTATAAAATGTAAGAAAAAAGTCCTGACCCGTCTTTCAATATCTTGTTTTGTTCCACAGAAAGTCCAAAATCCAGAAATATTCGCTTTACCAAAAGGAACAAATCCTCAAATTTCTTAAAAAACAGCTGGTTTTTAACGTTAATTAACTAATTAATCGATTATAGTGTTTCCACTGTATTTCATTTATTTTTAAAAAATTGCATTTTGGTAATTTATATTTTATGCAGTTTTATTTTAATTTTATTTTTTATTTTGGATTTTTTATTTTATTTAGTTTGTTTTGTTTAATGTTCAGTGATCACAACTCAGAAATCATGTGTTTGTAGAGAATGACAGTAAATCAGGGTTAGGAAATGAGTCTCTGCATTCTGGTTCTAATAATTAAGTAAAAACTAAATGATTAACATCTGATGAAAACATCTGATTTCACCCAGAATTTGTGTATTTTCTGTAACTTTTTCCCGTCTTGGTGTGACGCCTAAGAATCAGATGAAGAAACTGATTATTTGTGGACAAATGAATGCGAATGATGAACCTTTTTACTGGCCAGAACCTGCTGAGGTCTGGAACGTGTCCGGAGATTCAAGGCTTCCTTCACGTCAAAGAGCCGAGTCGTAAAACCTGGAAGAAGGTTTACTTCTTCCTGCGACGCTCCGGACTCTACAGCTCCACCAAGGGTTCCTCAAAGGTCAGAAAGCTCGATGTTGTGACTTCTACAGTTTAAAACCAACAAGAAAAGGTTTTCAACTTGTACCTGCTTCATGTTTTTGTGGACCAGGAGCCTCGCCACCTCCAGTACGTCGCTGATCTGGATGATTTGAACGTCTACACCGCGGTAAACGGCCGGAAACTGTACGGAGCTCCAGCAGACTTCACCTTCTGCATCAAGGTCAGCTCTTCCTCAAGACACACCAGGCAGGAAAATTCTACAGTTTCATTTATCAGACACTTTTATCCAAAGCGACGTACATCTGAGAGTAAATCCAACACCAGCAAGGATCTAGTCAGGAGGAAACTACCTGGATAAGATCCATAAAACAAGTTCAAGTGTCAAAATGCCTTCAAAGCACACAGAACAGTTTGTTTTCTCTCGCTGAGGGTTTATTTCATTGCATTACACTGAGAAAGAAACTAATGCTAACGATTTGCTAATGAATTTGTGATAATCACAATTTTATTTTCCTGTAGCCTTTTCACAATAAAAGCGTCAAACTGTTGGTAAGAAGCAGCAACAGGAGAAAGAGAACTAGTTTACATCAACAGTCAGAAAATGGTAACAAACAGCTGATATCCAAATCTGAAACAGGAGTAAAACTCAACTCCAGACTTCAGATGTTTCAGGCAGAAGCTGAAGTTGAAACTTTGAGACTTCAGAGTTTCAGTGTCCAGCTCAATATTTGTACACAGTAGGTCTGGGAAATGACGCTTCATCACTACAGTGTGAACATTTTTAATAGAATAGATTCACTTAAATACATCAGAAATGAAAACAACATTTAAAAAACCCAGCGTGCTTCCTTTATTTTAATGTATCAAGGTAAAATCATTCCTTTAGCTTTATTGTTTTACGTGTGTAAATGTATTTATTTGTGTTTTTCAGTGTCGTGTTGATCACTGTGTATTTTAATAAATAGATTAAAATAGGCTAGTGTGTGTTTAAAACAGCAGTCATTTCATTCATTTCTTGTTTTTACCGATGATCCCTGACATGGAGACGGGATTGATCAGGACTTAGCAGTTTGTAATGCTGTTTGTTTTCTTGTTTAGTTTTATTTGTTGCAGTTGGTTTAGATGCAGTCTTTTGTTTCCAATCTAACATATTCCATGTCTGCTGAGAGTTCATGTCATCCTGCACCTTTGATAAATATGTTTCTCAGGTTTTAGGCTGCATTAGTTGCTGCTTTTGGCCGTTTGGAGGCAACAAAACTGATGTTTTCTGGAATGTTTAGTGTATTTTAATGCTTTGTGAAGCATTTTGTAACCCCAGTTTGGAAAGGCGCTATAGAGATAAAGCTGCTTCTTCTTTTCCTCCTCCTCCTTCTTCTTATTTTTTAATTTGTGGCTAACATGCTAGCAAACAGACAGCTTACCCCTTCAGTATTTGTGTCCTCCTCCTTCTTCTTCTTCTTGGACAAACTAAGTCCAATATATTTGTTAGTTTTTGTTTTTAACTCAGTTTTTTTCTCATCATCTTGTTTAATATATAATTTAATTCCATAATAAGCTGTAGTAACTTCACTTTGTGCTTTTGTGTTTGTGCAGCCTTCCAGAAACCCGATCCGTGTCCAGGACCTGAAGATTCTTTGCGCTGAGAACGAACAGACGCGAACATGTTGGACCTCTGCTTTCAGATTGTTCAAGGTATTTAATTATCTCGTCCTGTTGGTGGTTTTATCCGAGTGTGGACTGTAAAATGAGCCATTAGTGTTTGTGTTTGCTCAGTACGGGAAGCAGCTCCAGTGTAACTACCACTTGTCCAAGTCGGCGCCTCGAAGCCTGGAAGGATCGAACCTCGCAGACGGCAAAGTGAGCTCATCAGACGTGACACGACGCAACACGGTGGATTGATTTTTATATAGAATCGGCTCACGTGTTTGTTTATTTAACTGCAGTCCAAGTCGGAGGCCAGCCTGGTGGCCATGGACTTCTCGGGGAAAGCCGGAGGTCGGGTCATCCAGAACCCAACGGAGGCCCAGAGTGCAGAGAGGGAGGAGGGTCAGGCCTGGAGGGTGAGGATGGACGGAAATAAGAGTGTTGTGGAAGTTCAGCAGAGACACACTGGAGACTCAGTTTACTGATATCAGGAGAAGTGACACCGACAGCGCAGCAGTTCATGCAAGCAATGGTAGCATCAGTTCTGAGGATTCTCTCTGATCTTTGGGTTTTATTGTAGTTGGGAGAAGGTCAGATTTAGATTACAGACTGATATGGAGACAACTGGTCTGTTTAGTCACATCAGAATAGACAATATCTAACCTCCTGCAGCGTCTGACTGTCTAAAGGCCATTAGGACCTTAGAAAAGGGGAAGTGAGAGAATGATGCAGAAGAAAGAGCCTTGTGGAAGTTTGCTAGCAGCTTCGTCATGTACTAGATTTTAATTTCTCTTGATGTTGCATTTAGAGCCTAGTTCCATTCAATTCAGTCCATTTTTAAAAGTGAATTCAAATGGTTCTTCTATAAAGTCACACCATGTCTGCGGTAAAAGAACATTTCAGTGGACGGAAGGAATCCCTACAAGACTGTGGGGTTTTGAGCAGCGTTGTAATGTAGTTAGACCAACCTAAAATGCAACTGATGCATTTTCCAGATCGATATTATCAACTGATTTTGGGTTATGTGAGATATTTCAGTTGATAAGCAACAAGTGTAAGGTGCAGTCAAGAAGTTTTTTACCTAGAATGAGCTAAAAACTTTACCAGATTTAAATTTAGAAATGCTTCCATAGCACTTTTTGTAGTTTACAGGTACTTAAAGTGCTTTATGATGCTATCAGGAGCATATTTTGCCCTTCAACTGGGGATTGAACCCTGTAATCAGTGGACAACCTGCTCTACCACCTCAGCCAGAAACAAATTTAATAAAGTTTTATTTTAGATTAGAATACTTTATTCCTCCCTGTGGGGAAATTCACGAGTCCCAGCAGTATCCACACATGATAGATAAAAGGCATGCAAAAGTACAATAAAGAAAAAAAAAAAGATTTAATTAAGTTTTATTTGTCTAGCGTCAGTTATCAACATATGCGTCATCTCATAGCAATCTGAACTCTAATTGGCACTATATAAATAAATCTGAATTGAATGGCACCTTATAGTCCTCTTGTGCAGCGACACTCTGCTCCCAGTGCTCCTGCAACATTTGTATGAAATTATTTTTTCTCCAATATTTTTCCTCGAGAATTGAAACAAATCTTGAATCAACATGTACAACATGTTTCCAGGTGTTCACAGATGTTACAATACTGAAAAAGACGCTGTCCTTACCAGCTATAGATAGTTTACCGATAATTGTTTCTATACTTGTCTCCTATTGGTGAAAATGAAAAGTTGCTGAGTTTTTGTAATGTGACTGTCACAGCTGAGTCAGCTATGGCTTTAGAGTTGCATCAAATTTTGCCGATTTTTTTGTTTTTGTTTTTAACATAATCTGGATGGAACAAATGGTTCATTTTCGTCAATTTTTTAAAAAAATGAGACTTGTAGAAAAAAGGGATTTTGCTGACATATCACAATTTAAGGTCATATTTGGTTGTTTTTCTGACTTTACAGCATGTCACAGAATAAATTAGACTCTTTTTAGAGTTTATATAGTTTCAGGCTTGGTGAATTATTATTTTTTTATGGGTAATATTCTTTTTAAGCTTGCCTGTGACTTTTAGTGTTCAAACGGTAAATGGAACTGTCTGCAGAAAATGTTTTCAAAATGGAAATAAGACTCAGGAAGTCAGAAACTGGAATAATTCTTTGAGAGGAGCAGACAGATGCAGTGATGTCTAAAATGTCTGTCATCTTTTCGTGTTGTCTGGTTTTCTTGAAACAGAGGAGAGAAGCTCTGAGGTGCAGTTTGCCCAACCTGAACTCTGCAGCCAGACCTTCCTGTGAGTCGAAATAAGAGGAAACTGACTCCTAATCTGAGGTTTTCTTATAAAAAATCCTGCTCCTCATGCCTTTTTTGTTTGCTTTCAGCCATCCACAAGACACTGCCGTGGTTTCACGGCGGCGTGTCGAGAAAAGAAGCTCAGAGGCTGATAGAGAAGCAGGGCCTGGTGGACGGGTGAGTGGAGGAACTCCGTAAAGATCCACGAAGCTTCGTGCTTTGTGCAGTGACCAGCCTCTAGCAGTTTGCATGTTTGTGATCTGTGACGCTGTAGAAGAAGGAAACGGCATCAGTGGAGCGTGACGACTCTCACTTAAACCTTCTGCTTATTGTTTTCTAGCTGCTTCATGCTCTTCTGACCTTTAGAAACATGTAGAAACACTGACTGGGGCTCAGAGTGAAGCGACCAATGAGCAAAGCCTCAACAAAAATGTGTTAGTTTAAGAGATAGAACACAAACAGATCAGATTTAATCAAAACTGAAGTTATATGTTTTATTATCATCATCATTTAAACCGTCCTCGACCCAAATACACTGATGTATGCAACTACAGTTACACCTGTTTTACTTTTTTAAAACTCATCTTACAGTTTTTCTAGTTTTTTTTTTTAATTTAATTTGGTTACTTTGCAAGATAACGATGCATTTTTTTCTTGAATTTTTATGTTTTGCTCAATCTGATGATTCAGCATCGGTATTTATCTCTATTTTGTCAATGAAGATTTTAATCAAACCATGTAGCTTCATGTGAGATTCAATTAATGTGCAAGCAGTGGTGGATTTAATTAAGCATGTTTACTCAAGTTTGTGCTAAAAGATACTCGATTTTTTTGAATTAGTAGAAATGAAAACAACCTGAGGGTTAAATACGTTTTATTTTGAATACTTTTCTTATGACCTTAAATGCAGAACTTTTGCTTGTAAATTTGTATTTTTTTGTGGTTGTAGTATATAAAAGCTGTACTTCACTGTCAGTCTGTGAGGTTAAACTGGTTAATTAATGTGTTGAGTTCATTACTGAGCATTAAGAAAGCTGATCAGTGTGGTACAGGTTAATGAGTTCAGATGTTTCTCTGATATTTCCTTCTTCTCTGTGTCCTTACAGGATGTTTCTGATCCGTGAGAGTCAGCAGCACTCGCAGTGTTTCGTCTTATCGCTGTGTTACCAACTGAAGACCAAACATTACCTGGTGATTCCTGTGAGTTTCATTCATTCTCTCAAAGAAATGCTTTACTGGCCAGCTGTACTGGATATGTGTTGAAGATATCTAGAATTAATCAGTCATAAAACTATTCTGATGTCCACACTGTCAACATGGTAACAGCTTGTAATTCTGCATCTATAACATATAGACCACTGCGAACACCAGCTATTGTTTCCTACCACTGACTTCATGTCAACATTTTTGTCAAATTTAGCAAAAAAATGGAACCTTGTCTTGTTATATTTGCCAATCCTACTGATGTTAGAGCCTCAAAAACTGGTGAAATGTCGACCAAAGTCTGCATTTTTTAGTAGAAACATGAATCCATCCATATATATATATATATACACTTACAGGAACTTTCATTTGAAAATTTTGCATTTCTTTCCTTTTTAAAGGCCCAATAATTAAAATATTGACCTCTGCTGGAGATAATAAATAATTTGGATCTACTGGAAATTATTCTATCTGTGTCATCACCAAATTCAATGACTGTAGGAGCTTTATTTCTGGAGATATTGAACCCTTTTGAGGGAGAAAATACAAATATTCCAAGATCCAAAACAGATAAAATGTTCAAATTTCAACCAAAATATTTTAGTTTTCATGACCTTCAGCCGTCAGAGATGGTGCAGCAACATATTTACTGAATTCTGTCTGAGTCGACCTTATTAACCGTTAAAAACAGCTCGTCATGTGTATCCTGCCACACATTAACTGTGTTTCCGTCCGTCTGTGCAGTTTGAGGAAGGAGGCAGGAAGTACTTGACGATGGACGACGGCGTCACGCTGTTCATCGACCTGCTGCAGCTGGTGGAGTTCCACCAGATCAACAAGGGAATCCTGCCGGTCTGCCTCAAACATCCCTGCGTCTGCGTGGCTCTTTAGACAACCGAAACTTCAGACTTCACCTCGTCTGACGAAGCCGTCGGAGCGGACTTGAGGGAAACACCGAGACGGACGTGGAGCGTATCGTCCTCCCTTCCTCCCTTTAGTATTTTTAATTATTTTCCACAACAGCTCCAGACCGTGGCTGGGTTTTGTTTTTTAATTTATGAGTTCCAGCGAAGATGCCTTAGCTAGTGTTGGACGAATTCTCGGTGCTTCGGTATGTTTGGAGAACCGTCAATAACTTTGATCCAGGAGGAGTCCAGGAGCTTCACGGTGAGGAGCTCCGGCCACCAGATGGCGCTAAGACTCAGGAATTCACCGGATTTCTCAGCAGCAGCATTAAACTCATGCATTTATCCATTAAAACTGAAGAGGATTGTGGTATTTTGATCATGGAAACGCCCCAGGTTGCATCATGTAGCATGTAAATTCTCATTTTGTTCTTAATTGTGCCTCTTTTTTAAGCATTTATTCATTAATAATGTCACATTAGCGACTATTTCACTCTGCCTTTTTCGCACAATATGGGTGAAAGGGAGCCGCGTCGTGTCGTGTCATGAAACATTTTGGATATTTAAGCAGTTAAATATGGAACATAACCAGGTTTTATGTGCAAGAAATGTTTGAAAATTCAATAAATAATGAATCTGACTGCTGAAGAAGAACATAAAATGTGGTTGAAGTTCATAAGTTGACCTCAAATAATGAAGATTTATATAATTCTGGAAAAATGTCCTCATTTCCACCAATGTGTTTTGGAAAAACTGTATTTTTAATCAACAGGATCATTATTAATTTAACCTTTATATGGTTCAAACAAATCATAATTCATATTTTCGTCTAAATGGAGCAGCTTCCTCAACCAAATTCAGCCAAATTACTCAAATTTATTAGAAAATTTGCACATAAATGAAAGCATTTTGACCTTTTTGGTTGTTTAAACACACTTTCTTTCCCTTTGCACTCACTGTTTGCATTTATCATGAAAATGTGTCCTTAAAATGTCTGAATATCTACACATCTGGGCATTATTCATTCAGTCCAGCTAATAAATCTACAGTTTTCCCTCATTTTATTTTCTCAAACAGGGTTTGCTAGTTTTATTTTCCAGTGTCTTGTGTTTTCATGCCTGTTTTATATGTTGAATAAAAAAAATCATGTTAAACAGATATTCTTCATGTAAAACTATTATTTGTGCAGTAAGGTGTAAATGTTCAGATCTTTAACTGAAGTAAAAGAAGCAAAACCACGATTTACAGCATTTATAGAGGTATTTAAAGGCATCTTCTAAAGAGTTTTAACCTCGTTAATGAGTCTGTGTCGGTGTTTTCTAGAAGAATCAAGAGTGCAGAGCAACACTGAAGACATTTTAAGGTAGAAACTGATTATTTTCATGGAAGAAAACGGTTCTAAATGTGCAACTTTAATGACTTGGAGATGAGTTTTTAGGAGTTTAATCAACAACCAGACAGCGATTTGGTACCATCAGCAAAATATCCACAAAGTTATTTCTTTCAATTTTAAACACAGTAAATCTTAATCTGCACCAAGAGTGGTGTCTTGTGTATCGTCTCTTTGTGGTAAATTTATTTTACCTGCAGATTAGAATAAAATTAGTAAAAATGTGAGCAGAAATTACATTTCACACTGTAACAACAAAAATGTGAAAATGTTTACTTTCCAGCAGCTGGAGCACCAAAACAATACTATAAAACAATCAAAAATAAGAATCTTAAAAATCTTAAAAAATCTTATAATTAAAAAGATCTTTAAAAAATACATTAAAAAGTATTAATTTTATTTATATTTATATATATATATATATATATATATATATATATATATATATATATATATATATATATATATATATATATATATATATATATATATATATATATACAAATAAAACTTTTAAGGGAAATTTTTAAGGAATTATTGGAATGTTCTTCCTGAAGGTTTTGCTGAATTTTTGGATTTTTTTTTTCAGGCAAGTAAAATATTTTTTGGTGCCCGTGAATGAGGACAACAGGAGGGTTAAATTGAATATTTCCCTGCTCAGACTAACCATAAATCCGCTCACATACCGGATGTTGTCCAGCAGGTGGCGCCTCCTGCCTTCCGGATTTTACTGCGCAGCCGCAGTTGTTACCGGCTTCAGAGCGGAGCAGGAAGTGGAGTGTGAGGTGGAAACATGGAGCCAGGATTTGTTGTGGAGAAGAACAGGGCTCTGGCATGGACGTAGACGTGTGTTGAAGATACTTTCTGTTATATTTCGGTTTGTAATAAATATCTGGTTCGGAAACCATGAAGATAAATGAAAACACGCTGCTGGAGGGACACAGAGTTGTGTTGGTTCCGTACAACAAACACCATGTGGACAGGTAACACTGGCAGCTGTTCAGTGCTGAGGGTCACTGTCCAGCCTCTCTGACAGTTATTAACACTCTCACTTTGGCTTTTCTGGCCTTATTCTGCATTTTTTGCTGCCAGAATGTCTCTTAAATGTCTTATTATTTTACCTGCACCGTGTTTTCTTCTCATTTGACTCCTAACCGTGATGCTAGATTCATTTTCTTAGTGGAGGTTGGAGTTTGTTCTTGCAATTTCAAATTTTTATTCATCTAAAACGGAATTTAGAACAGTTTTTACCTCTGACAATATATAAAATCCTGGTTCTTTGAGCTTAGCCACAGCAGTTTTTCATGTAAACCTGATATTAGCTCTTCAATCTTCTAATTTCTGCACATAGAATAAAGATTTATGTGCAACAGAGTTTTAGATTTTTCCTGGACCACACAGAAATAGGGCTGGGTATTATTTTAAATGTGCTTTTTAATGAGCTTTTTGAGAAAAGTAAGTGACAAAAACAGCGTTAGTTGTATAGCCTTTGATTATATCGTATATTATTTGCTTGCCCAAATGTCACAGAGCACTAAGACTTCAAGGTTATTCCATCTAAAATACTCAGGACGCTTTCTTATCATTAGCATAGATATTTAAAATGGTATCTGTGTAATTTTCTCAATATATTACATGCTTTTCAAGATCTTTTCATACTTTAAATTGCCACTGTAAGAACATAATTTTAGCACTTTGAAACTTTTAGATGACGATATATATTTGAGGAACTATTAAAGATAAAATCCTTAGATTTAAATAGTTATTTCTCATCATACCTTTAAAATCAGAATCTGCAGTATTAGGCAAGTAGATGAAATAATCTCTGATTATAAGTGAGTGGAAATAAGGTTGAAAAATCTGAGTCCCATCTTTGAGCACATTGACAAAAAAAAATGATGATGCAGAAGTCAGCTGGTGGTATTTTGTGAACCATGTGTGGTTGCATGTCACCCCTAATCAGAGACTGTTTTATCTACTTGTGCAATACTGCAGTAGAAATGAGAAATAACTAAACATTTCAGGATGTAATCTTAGTAATTCCTGAGATGTTCTTGTTCAAACAGCCTCAAATTTCAGTGTGAAAGTGGTTTTACAAATGTGATTATTTGAGGTGGAATTGCCCTCTACATGTTGGCAAAGACAAAGAATTATATTAACTTTATCAGAAATAAACTCCACTATTACAAAAATTAACTGTTTAACCCAGGGGTGTCCAACATGAGGCCCACGGGCCAAAACCGGCCCTCCAGAGGGTCCAATCCGGCCCTGAAAGTGTAAAAATTACACAGAAGACATTAACTGCAAGTTGTCGATTTGTAGAACTATAAATTTACAATAATTTCTAGACCATGACAGGTTGTTTTTTTTTTGTTTGTCATCTGTCTCATGTTTTTGTCATTTTGTTTCTCATTTTTGTTGTTTTGTGTTTCCTTTTTGTCTCGCTTGTGCTTTTTGTCATATTTTTGTCATTTTGTGTTTTGCTTTATCAATGTTTTGTATTTTTTTTGCCTCGCTTGTGTTGTTAGTCTACTTTTTTGTTGTTTTGTTTCTCGCTTTTGTCATTTTTGGTCTTGTTTGCGTCATTTGTGTATTCTTTTGTCTCGTTTTTGTTGTTTGTCCGTCTTTTTGTAGCTTTGTAACTTTTTGTCTCTTTTTTGTTTTGTTTCGTGTTGTCCCTTTTTTTTGTCGTGTCTCATTTTTGTCATTTTGCGTCTGATTTTTGGAGTATTTTGCCTTGTTTTTGTTGTTTTGTTGGTCTGACTTTTGTCATTTTGATCATAAAGTAAAACACTAAATGGTTCAGATCCAGGTAGCTGTGACTAAATGTTGTGTTCCTTTGTAGACACTCTGGGATATGGAAGTTGTAATGTGGAAATGATAAACTGAGGCTGAATGGTGCTGAACTTTAATTTATTTTTCTTAATAAATTTCAGGTTGTTCATGATGTTTTGTAAAAGATAATTCCTTAAATAGGAACATTTTCAGAACGTACTTTTCTTTGCACTAAAACAAAGGAAACATTGGGAGTTGTGGTTATTTATAGGTTATTGTGCTGTGATTTTACTGGTCACTGGAGATGAAATTGTGCTGAATGTGGAACCTGAACTAAAATGAGTTTGACGCTCCTGCTTTAACCCTTCGCACCCTGAATGTACCTGTACTATTTAAGTGTGTTCCCCCTAAATTAGAGCTTTTCTCCCATAACTAGTTCCCTGTAGCACTCATGTGTTTAGGGCCAGGATAAGGTTTGTTTTGAGGAATAATTAGCGGTTCCAATGAAATCACAATGTGAGGGATAACCTCCTGAAACAGCGTTCATTTTTGACAGTTTAGTCAATATTTGTGCAACACTTCTGTCACTGAAATAGGAAATGCTCTCTTAAGATGCATTTTACATAGAATTTTTGGTAAAAAATTACTTTATTAACCCTTGTGTTGTCCTGCGGGTCAAACTGACTCGTTTTAAAGTTTGAAAATGTGGGAAAAAAATATATGTTTTCACGGTGAAACTGCTGATGTCCACATTTTCAGCATTTTTGGGAAATCTTTGAACATTTTTCAGTGGAAAAAAGTAAATGTTTAAAAATGTTTCTTTCAGAACATTCAGAAAAAAATCAACTAAAATCCAACGAATTTCGCTGGATTTTGGTCGATTTTTTTTTTTGTGAATGTTCTTAAAGAAAATACTAGAAGTTTTACTGATATATATGTAACCATTTTAGATATTTGTAGGATTTTTTTGGAAGATTTTTACTCATTTTTTGAAAATATTTACAAGAATTTTCTTGCCAAATTTGGGAGATTTTTATTTATTTATTTTTTTAAATACTTTTTTTTTTTTAAAAAGGGAAACTTTTAAAGAATTATTGGAATTTTCTTCCTGAAGGTTTTGCAAATTTTCATAAATTTGGGGAATGTTTTTGCTGAATTTTTGGATTTTTTTCAGACAAGGAAACAATATTTTTGGTGCCTGTAAATGAAGACAGCAGGAGGGTTAATGTTGAATACAATCTTTTACTTTTTCCTCATGTGGTTATTGTTGATTGAAAGTGTTTCCTTTATTTGAACCTGAACCTCAGAGACGAGGACTTGTTCATACTGATGTTCTTGCAGAACCAGAACTTGCTTAATCACACAAAAAGGGAAAACAACTGCAGTGGCCCACGGCTGTAACAGAAGTAAACATTTACTGAGAAACAGTTTCCAGAAGCTGTGCCTGTAGCTCCGTGGTTAGTTTTAGAAGTTATGTGGCACATTCAGTGAAGAGGCCTCCTGTAAACAAAAATAACATAAAGGTTGATTGAATTGCAGGTTCAGTGTTTAATGGCTCATTGTTAAAAAAAATTATTTACTCTCTAATGTACCGTTTTGATTAGACAGAAGTAAAAATGTGAAATTTTGCTGTCAGTATTGCAGATGCCACTCACACCTGGTGATGAGGAAAAGGAGGACTTGTTGAATTTCAAAATTCTTCCCAAGAAACAATAATTTATGTTGGCGAAACTGTGGCAAAGTTGGAGCGCACTCACATATCGGGACCGTCTAAAACTGAAGCTATTCTGGGAAGGGTTATAAGATCCATTGTAAGTGTTGATTTGCAGCTTGAGCCATTGTTCTATAGAATCGGTTCTATTCCAGAGGAAGTGATGGATAAAAAAAAAGGCATATCTACTACATATCCTCCTACTGGTGGCTCCGCCCACTACTTCCCACCCTCCACCAATGGAGACAGAGATTAAAGAAAGTGGGAAAAATAACAGCAAAACTCCATTTGAAGTCGGGTTGCCAAATTGCGTATTTGTTTTTGTGTATCATGTGTATGCTTTGGTTTGAGCTGCATATAAATATGTATAAAAACATGTAGTTCAAATTTAAAAAATTACTCCAAGTCTCTTGTCAGTAGAGTGCAAAGTTGTTCAGTCTGGCCCTGTGGCTGGCAGCTGTTACTGACACATTTTGGGATGTTTTTCTTGAGGAAGTTTTTTTTTAAAAAAGCTAAAGCTTGGGGGTTCAGTTAGGAAACATCTGATCACAGGCTCAAAATCTGAATTAAATCCTTTTGCTCCCTAAGTGGTTGATTGGAAGCTGTGAATCAGAAGCTAACTTTGGGAGTCTGCAGCAGCGAGTCTCACCTGTGCATCCACCTGTTTCTTCCAGGTATCACGAGTGGATGAAGTCACCTGAGCTGCAGCTGCTGACGGCCTCAGAGCCGTTGAGCCTGGAGGAGGAATACAACATGCAGAGGAGCTGGAGGGAAGATGGCGACAGTAAGGACTCCTCAGTCTGTGCTCGGAACAAATAACGCCTAGAAACGCTGCATCTACAGAGCAAACATTTATCAACCCTCCGAACCCAAAGCAGTTTCTGGGCTGTTATTTTCTGGTCACATTTTCGCTCAGTGTAGGTGAATTTTCACTGCAATATAAAGTCCTGCATCTCTGTGGAAACAGCACAGCCACAACTAGAAGTAGAGACAATTCAGATATGTGTTCTGAGCAGTTTGAGTTATAATCCCTTAACCCTCCAGTTGTCCTCATTTACGGGCAGCAAAAAATGTTGTTCCTTCATCTGAAAAAAATCCAAAATTTCAGCTAAAAAATTCCCCAAATTTATTTAAAAATTTTTTTTTTAAATATTCAGGAAGAAAATTCTAAAAATTTCTTAACATTTTATTTAAAAAAAAAAAAATCCCCAAATTTGGCAAGAAATAAAATTTTTTTAAAAAAATTGTAAATATTTTGAAAAAAATGAGTAAAAATCTTCCAAAAAAAACCCAAATCCTAAAAATATCTAAAGTGATTCCATATATATCAGTAAAACTTCTAATATTTTCTTTAAGAACATTCGGAAAAAAATTGATTTGATTTGAGTTGATTTTTTTCTGAATGCTCTTAAACTTTTTTTAACATCTCTTTTTTCCACTGAAAACTGTTCAAAAAGTTTCCCAAAAATGTTGAAAATGTGGAAGTTTTCACTGTGAAAATATATTTTTTCCCCACATTTTTAACTTTAAAACGGGTCAATTTGACCTGCAGGATGACAGGAGGGTTAAATGAAAAGAAGAAAACACTGAAGGTGGGTTTGGGAAAAAGTTCCACTAGGTGGCTCCACACACTGCAGACATTTTACTACTTATGTTGCACAATCTGCAGTTCGGCCAAAAAGTCTCAGATTTTTTTTGTCACATCACTGGTGGTTACAACTGAGTGAATCATGGCTTCATGGTTGCATCCAGGTGCACAGAATCTTTAGTTTTTTATAGAATCAGGCTAAAAGAAATGGTTTATTTTTGGCAAATTTCTAAGTGAGACGTGTAAAATACATCCACTACCAATCAAAAGTTTGGACACATCTTCTCATTCAATGCTTTTTATTTATTTGTATTATTTTCTACATTGTAGATTAAACCTAAAGATTTTTGTTTACAACATAATTCCATATGTGTTCTTTAATAGTTTGGATGTTTTCAGTATTAATCTACAATGTATAAAATAAATAAAAACCATTGAATGAGAAGGTGTGTCTGAACTTTTGACTGATAGTGTAGATGCTGAGGAAATATCATGATTTATGCTGGAAAGTTGAAAATTAGAAGATGTTTTTCAGTCTCACCTTTTCCTGCACTGATTATTGCTGTCATTTGACCAAATATTCCTTTAATAGTCACGTGCCTTTCAATCTCACTGTTGAGATTTGGCTTTCAGAGCGAAAAAACAAATACTTCCTCAGCTTTCCACATTTCGTGACTGAAAAAAATCACATTTTTCAGTCTGTTCTTCAGATTTGCTACTAGCTAGAGATCACGCAACCCTAATGAATCTTTTAACTCTGACTTTCCAGAGTGCACGTTCATCATCTTGGACAAGCAGCGGTGGATGGACTCCAGTCTAGAGGAGGAGCAGTGCATGGTGGGAGACGTCAACATCTTCCTGACCGACCCCACAGATCCATCGTTAGCTGAGCTGGAGATCATGATAGCAGGTGACACACAACAGGTTCATCTCAACAATGAGTCAACCTGGGCTTCATTTGTTACGTGTTCTTATTTCTCTGAATCTGGTCTATTTCAACTCTGTTTTGTCATTCAGTTGCTCAGATTTTGAGGCTGTGTCTTGTTTGTAACAGAGCCCAGCTACAGAGGAAAAGGCATCGGGAAGGAGGTGACACGTATGATGATGAGCTACGGTGAGCGGCTAACACACTCTGTCACAAGATTTCCTGACATTAGTTATGAAGCTAAACTGTGCAGGATCGTGGAAACAGCAGCAGTAAACTGAATTCTGAAAGCATCAAGAGACTTTCAACAAATATAACAAAAATGCTTCGGGAACACGTTGCATAGTTTAGCTTTAATGCTGCAAACTGATCAAAGAGGTGTTGTTATTTACAGAATTTAAATAGAATCCAAACGCTGCTGTGCAAAGAGGAAAAATTACTGATTTGCTGCTCATTACCTGCTGCAAATCGCTGCTCAGGTTTCTATTTTTTATTTATTTTTTTATTCTTTTGCTTGTAAACAACCAACTGAATCAGTCGAAGCCTTGCAGGGGGATTGGACATTCTGAAAATGATCTGCCTGACCTGGAGCCAGAGCAACAAATCTGGGTGTTGATGAAACAACACTTCTTAAATCCTCTCATTACTTTGACTGTCAGGACAAATTAACCGCTAATGCATCGACTAATAACGAAATCAACAGGACAGATGAATAACTTGCTGCTTGATTCTTTGGATTAATTTGAAAAACGCTCCAATCACATTCTGCATTTAATGCCTTTAGCCTCGTTTGAACAGGAAGTTAAGAGGCTCGATTACATATAGAGCTGCTGCTGCAAGAATGTGTCATTTCAGACAGTAGAGCTTCAATGATTAATCGATTAATTGTCAGCTAATAACTATTTATGTTGAACTTTAAAAACAAGGATTTGCATAGTACTTTGACAGACAAAAGCAGGATATTCAGAAGTCCTTGTTAGCAGTCAAGTTTCAGGGATTTACCCAGCGATGGGGCACCATGACAGAGACTTCTGTGGTGGTTAATGGCTTCGGATCAGAGCTCATTTAATCAAGACGAACCTGAAGCTCGTAGAAAATTGTTCTAATGACTGAGAGACTAATAAAACCCAGCTGCTTTTGTTGTGAAAGTCAAGTGTCTGGCTGAAAATAGCTCTATCAGGACATGGAACAATCTCCACTGTGCTTCATTTCTGTTGCAGATTAATTGTTTATTGATTATCAATGCTGCCGACTATTGGTTATGAAAATTATTACTCCGCCAAGGAACATGGAGGAGTTATGTAACGATCGACGTACATGAATCCGTCTGTCTGTCTGTGTGCAACATTACTCAAAAACGGAATAACGGATTTGGAAGAAATTTGGAAGGTTAGAAATGACACAAGAACCAACTGATTCGATTTTGGCAGTGATGCGGCTTATAGTCTGGATCCACGGATTTGTTATTGCGAGATAGCAGCATGGCGTCACTGTAACTATGACGAGTGAAAACTACGTCATCGATCACATGATTTTGATCCTACTACAAATCCACCGCTGAGGTCTTATCGGGACTTATCCATCAGAAATGATCCAAGTAACAACTGATTAAATTGTGGGGGTGTTTATGAGTCCCATAAATTCCCCGTCGCCCACTACATATTTAGGTCACGTGATTCGGTATCCGTACATAACGTACACATTTATAACACACGTCTGTGCTCAGTGCAAGGTCATTGTGTTTGTGGGTACATCTATATTAAATGGCCACATTCTACGTGTGATTTCTGATCATCAATTACTAGTAAATAAATGCTGCATTTCTGACACATGGGGCAATGAGCAGCCTTGGAGGAGGACTGCGCTTTCTGAATGCTTTTCTTGTTTGAAATCTGCATCCCCAGTGATAGTGATCAGTGTGTTGTCCTCCAACAGGACTAACCAAACTTGGAATCGGAAAGTTTCAAGCAAAGATCGGGCTGGACAACCAGGTCAGCATCGCCATGTTCAAGAAGCTGCTCTTCCAGGAGGTAAGAAGATCACGTTGTCTCTTTGTGTCTGGTGTCAAACACGAGTCTCAGAGAATCACAGCTACTGTTGCATCGGCTGCAGGTGTCGGTGTGTAAAGTGTTCAAAGAGGTGACTCTGGAGGTGACGGTGGATAAATCCATTCGGATGAAGCTGCTGGACGACATGGCTCACGTTAAGGAGAAGGACTACAGACAGACCTGCAGCGGCAGACGGGAATTACGTTCACAGTGAGGTGCTTCCTTAAGAAGTCGGTAAATTTAATACGGCTTTAATTTAACTTGTAGGCTTTACAGGTGATAATAGGTGATTTAAAAAAAATCTGAGTCAGGCTAACTGTTTCTCTCTGTTTCCAGTCTTTATGCTAAGCTAAGCTAAGACACTGCTGGCTGTAGGCTCATTTTTATCAACACAAAAGCGACATCAATCTTCTGATCTAACTTTTTGAAACCAAACTAAGCTCAAACATGTCAGACTGTTCCTTTAAAGGTTCCACATTATACTAAATTTTAACAAATTAATAGTCCACAGATGTTTGTCTAACCAAACACCCAACAATCCAAAGACAATTATACACTTGGTTTAGATTGAATATATCTGTTTGCCTCGTGGATTTGTCCACTTTGATTCTCTTGAAGATACCGTAGCGGTGAAACGTTAATGAAAGTCTGTTTGCACAATAAAAGCCTGTAAATTATCAGTTTGCTTCAGGCCCCTTTTGTCCTCTGGTAGTTTCTTCATCCAGTCCTTGGTGACTGGTTTTAAATAGTCCTTAAAGTTGCCATGTGTTTCTGAATGCGCCACAGTGTTACAGTTTCTACAGAGCTCCGTGATGTGGGTTAAGATCAAAGCTAATGGTAACGCTAGTCACATTAGCTGCACAACATGCTAACAGTAAAGATTTTTGGTGGCATTGCCATCAATATTGAAGGAAATCCACTGTATTTTCACTTCCTCAGATCCTGGGAATGCACTAAGACTCTTGCGTTCACTCTTACAGCAAACACAAGAGTTATTTATTGCTTTTTAGAGTTAGCAGAAGCAGCTCTAGCAGGGGAATGCAACTGCACCATGGCCTCTCTTACTGCTTCCAGCTTGTTTTAGTTGTTTACCTAGGGGCGGAGCTTCGCAGATTTTTAGCTAAACAACTCTTGTTTATTTACTTTCTATACAGAGACTTTATGACTGTCTTTTACCACTTGGTTTTTAAATTATGTTTACATTTTTTTATTTTTTTTGGCATTTGGTTAAAATTATTACTGGTTTGCAAAGATGTGAGACCATTTAGTTTTTGGAGAGCGAGAACACACAAATTAACACAATCACAATACAATTTCAGGAAATGGGACCTTTTCAATCTGAAATGTACAGCTAAATTTGCTTTTTGTCCTTCCAAAGTTTATGTGGGGATAATATACAAAAAGCCTTGTGTGCTTTAATGCTCGGAGTAGACAGAAATGAAAGACCTTGTGGTTTTTGATGTCTTGTGGTTTCTAATGGAGGATCTTATTTGGGTTGTGCACAACCTTGACTAACTATGAATCATTTGAAAACACAAAACCTCTTGATTCCTTCTCTGTGAACCAGATTCTGATACCATCACTGTAATGGCAAATGCTTATTTTAAAGCATCCTTACATTTGAACCATAACTGTGAAATTAAAAACATTCAGACAAAAGACAGGTTTGTGTCTCACTTAGACTAATTCTGACGTTTTGGTGCTAAACCCCAACCAGCTGCCTTTTAGAAAAGACCAGAATCACGACTTTTATCAACAGCATTCAAGACCAGACATCATTTAACTTTGGATGTGTCTGATTTTAACATATAAGCAAGATTGCAGCCTATACTCTAAAACGACACTGAGTCATTTCCTAAAGCATCTTCTGGTTCACAGACTAATCACAGTGAAGAACATCTCTTGTGCATTAAAACTGACATTGGTCTCATGTTCCTCCTAATTGCTGCATTAGTCTGCTGCATTTTTCATAATTTTCTTGTTGAAAACCGGACGTCTGGTTATGATGAAACACCAGCTGTAGGAGCTTTTGTTGTTGTAAAGCCTTTCACACTGCAAGCTCTCAAACCGCAAACCAAATATTCCAGTCAACAGCAGAAACTGATAATTATTTGAGACATTCAGGATGTAAAATGTTTGAACATTGTCCCATTACTGTTGACCTGAGGGTTGGATATCCATTATTAATCTCAGAGAAACTGCAGGAAATCTTCCATCTCCTATATTCATGCTTTTTAGGTAAATATAAATTAAAGTTAATTTCTTGTTAATGGTATTAAACATCATTTAAAGATAGAGTGGTAAAAGACAGTCACTAAGCAGTCTCAAGGGACCTGAACATTTCTTTATGTCGGGTTAGTTCATTAATAATGGAGCAGTTTACATATCATTTTACATCATTTTTTGGCAGTGTGGCTCCATAAATGTCAGTGTCGGTTAAATGCTCAACCACTGAAGTGACTAAACATTGTCTGGATGCCAGCAGACGATGTTCGATAATGAACCCTCATCACTTTGGTGATCTCCTGACATTTCCCTCAGCACCACGGTGAGATTGGCACATGGTTTTGGTGGAAATATCTCAACAGAGAGGGGGGTGTGGTCTCTTACAGAGCTGAAATTGGCCTCAGATTAGTTAACCCTCGTGTCGTCCTGCGGGTCAAAATTGACCCGTTTTAAAGTTTGAAAATGGGAGGAAAAAAAATATTTTCATAGTGAAACTTCTGATGTCTACATTTTCAACATTTTTGGGAAATCTTTGAACATTTTTTGGTGAAAAAAAAATGTTACAAATGTTTCCAGCAAAATCCAGCAAAATTTGCTGGATTTTGGTTGATTTTTATGTGAGTGTTCTTAAAGAAAATATTAGAAGGTTTACTGATATACATGTAATCACTTGAGATATTTTCAGGATTGTTTTGGAAGATTTTTACTAATTTTTTGAAAATATTTACAAAAAATTTCTTGCCAAATTTGGGAGATTTAAAAAATAAAATAAAATAAATAAATAAATAAATAAAACTTTTAAGGGAAACTTTTAAGGAATTATTGGAATTTAGCAAATTTTCAGAAATTTGGGGAATTTTTTGCTGAATTTTTGGATTTTTTTCAGACAAGGAAACAATATTTTTTGGTGCCTGTAAATGAGGACAACAGGAGGGTTAAAACACATTTAAGGGAGTCTTGATTTACAATACGGACTATAATCCACCATTTTTAAAAAACTTTTACTGTTTATATGGTGCTAATTCACAACGTAAATCATCTCAGGGTGCTTCACATAGTAAGAACAAGACCTTGTAGTATTATATTATAGAGAGAAACTCAGTGAAAAGCATTCCCTTTGAGTAAACTCACTTTAAAGAACAACAAATGTCCATCAGAACCAGGCTCAGGGAGGGCAGACATCTTCCTCCAATGGTTTGAGTAAGGATAAAGAAGTCTGATTTATTTTTTTGCGTTGCAGCTACCCAGACTTCACTGATCCACTGTAGAGGCTTGAATTTTCCTCTGAAATTGCTTGACCTTGTCTTGAACTTTCCTCTGCAGCAGACATAAACACACATTAAAGTGTCATCAGCCTAATGGTGACTGCAGCAACTCGCTCACAGACATATTAGTTGGTTTATGGTTTCATGTGTCAGTCCTCAAATACACAGTAATGTTTGTAGTATTGACGATAATAAGAAAATGGCTGTCATGCATCACACAAATTGATTTATTTGCAATTTCTGCTGTGGAGCTCCGCTTTTGCAGCAATAATTCTTTTAAATGAAAATAAATGTCTCCACATCAGTCAGTCTTTAAAAGCAGAGGGAATGCACTTTACCACATTCGCAAATATCACCGATTTCAAAATATCATTAAGGATTAAAGTTAATTCTTGATCTTATAAACAGGCGAGAATCATACAAGGTTCATCCTGGAGCTTTTGATCAACTCACCTCAGCTTCATCACCTCAGCTTCAAGTCATTCAAGTCTTCAGAAACTGTTGAAATTCACACATCTACTATTCTGTGATGACGAGGCGACGTCGACCTGTGATGGCGTTTAAGTGATGAGATCAAAAGCTTCAGAAAAACTACAAAATATGTATTGTGGTGACTTCAGTTTTCCTTCGTTAACAATAAGATGTTAGATTATTTTAAACATAATGTTAGCATTTAGCCTAAATGACTTAATACTCATAATATTCCCATTTAAGTCCAATGTAGTTTTTGTTGAGTGCTAATTTGCAACATGTTAGTAGGCTAACAGTGAACATTTTACTACATATCTGCCTGTTAGCATGCTAACATTAGTGTTTTGTTTAACAACTAAATACCCATAATAGTACCATCAACTCAAATTGTAATTTGTTTAGTGCTAACTAGTAACTGTTAGCATACTACCAGGGTAAACACTGAAGTATACATCAGCATGTTAGCATAGTGACACATTTTTAAGTTAAACGTCTCGAAATCTGTGATATTTGTTTACAGCTAATCAGCAATTGTTAGCATGCTGACATGGTAATCATTGCACTAAATGACAGCAAATTAGCATGCTATCATTAGCATTTAGCCTAATTGAGTAAATACTTATGACAGTCCCATCTGCATCCATAGTAATGTTTAGTGTAACTAGTGAATTTTAGCATGATAATATCGTGAACATTGTACTACACATCAGTATGTCAGCATGTTAACATTAGCATTTTGTTTAAATTACCAAATACCCATACTACTGGCATCAACATTTGTTGGAATTTGTTCAGGACTAATTAGCAACTGTTAGCGTGCTAACAGGGTAAACATTATAGCAAACATCAGCATGTTAGCATGCTAATATAAACATTTAGTTTAAATGACTAAATGCCTTTAATATTCCCATTGGGCTGAATTGTGCATTTGTTTAGGACTTGCTAGCAAATGTTAGCATGCTAGGATGGTAGACATCAGCATGTTAGCGTGCTTACATAAACATTTGGCTTAAATGACTAAATACCTTTGATAGTCCCATTAACCTCAACTGTTTCTTCAGTGGTAATTAGCAACTGTTAGCATGCTAACAGTGCAAACATTATAGTAAACATCAGAATATTTGCATGCTAACTTAAATGTTTAGTTTAAAAGACTAATTGCCTTTAGTCTCCCCATGAGCCTCAACTGTGCATTTTTTGGGGGCTTACTAGCAAATGATAGCATACTACCATGGTAAACATCATCGTAAACATCAGCATGTTAGCATGCTTACATAAACATTTCGCTTAAATGACTAAATACCTTTGATAGTCTCATTAGCCTCAACTGTTTGTTTAGGGCTAATTAGCAGATGTTAGCATGCTAACATGGTGAACATGTTTAGACACTGAACCTCGTTTTTGCTGATTCTTTAGTCTGCATTTGAACTACAAATTAAATGTATAATCCTGTATTTTATTGTTGTGCATTTAGGACAACACCAGTCCTAAGTGACGGAGAGAACTTTCCTTGCAGTGAGACTTATTCTGCTGTGAGAAAAAGACAGCAGTCAGGTATGTGTTGCAGTGCATAGCCATTTAATGACAATGTTTGAGCACGGACGAAGCTGTACAAGACCCAGTGCAGTAAAGGCAGATTTTCAACAAAATAGGTTGCAGAATAAAGGCATCTCAGACGTTGGACCGTCAGTTCAATATCAACATCTGGTCCTTTTGCACCAGAATATTTAGGAATTCTGGCTCAAAGTGAAGTTAATACCACAGCCTACTTCTATAAATGAGATCCCCTTAACAACAAAACGCTTACTATATTTCAGGTAATAAATTTGGAAATGTTGCTGCTGTCTTTATATTTTTCCTTCAACGTAGCCACTGGTTTTGGATTTTGTCTGGAAACCAAGTAGCCTCTTGAAACATTGTGTAGAGATGAATAATCCAAAACTCTGAACCTGACAGTTGAAACAGCTGGAAAGCAGGAAAAATACAACCAACAGCTTCAAACACAGCAGCAATATTTGCAAACTCACAGAACGTACGCAGCAGAACGGTTAACACATGCAAAATTACGTTTGGCCCTTTTATTGTAATGTACTGGGATTAGTGTGCATTAGAGCCTGACTGATACAGGATTTTAAAAAGCTGATGATTTAGCGACTGATATTTGATGTAATTTCTTGCAAAAATAGTGCAACAAAAGGTCAATAATTCTCTGGTTTCAGGAGGATTTGTTGCTTTTCTTTGTCATAAATCGTCATAAACTGATTATCTTTGGAATCGGAAGACATCACATTGAACTCTGCAAAGTTGAGCGGCATTTTTTTCCGCTAATTGTTGGATTCAATGATTAATCAAGAAGATAAAAAGTAGATTAATCTAGTGAATCGATAATGTAAGTAACTGTTAGTTGCAGCCTTAAGACATTGTGTAAGTATCTTTTAGATCTGAAGAGTTGTGAGCATAAAACAAGATGTGGCAAGCAAGAGAATCTGCTCTCTGGTTGACAAACGGTCTGGAAATTACCTCAAGTATCTTTGGCATCTGTGCGATAAAACGTCTCGTTAGCAGCCGACGTATTTCCTGTTGTTGTTGTTGTTGTATCGTATCAGTTGGGCTCTAGTTTGCATCCCAGGCAGCGAGTATTAGACTGTAAAAGACTGAGGGGTTTCACATTCACACGGCCTTCACTGCACATGCTCAGATCGCCACATCTAACACCGGCAGACGCACAACTCTGACTGGCAGCCGACATGTGACTCGATGCTCCAGTGCAGCACAAATAGGGCCACCTGACGTTCCACGGACCCTCAAATACCCCCTGACCTCCAT
Organism: Amphiprion clarkii; assembly: GCA_027123335.1. Taxonomy (NCBI): domain Eukaryota; kingdom Metazoa; phylum Chordata; class Actinopteri; family Pomacentridae; genus Amphiprion; species Amphiprion clarkii. The sequence continues at coordinate 5,758,995 of CM049586.1, forward strand.
GTAACGCACCAGAGTGCAAAACATGGCGGACAGGGAGGCATTTAAGAGGATTTTTTTAAAAACAGGCTGTAGTACAAAGAGCGACAACAATTCCATAGGAATTTAAGATGATTTTTTTTCTTTTTACACATCTGTCCAGCCCCCCTTCGTCCATCTGCACAGACTTTTCAACTCCCAGGATTCAACAGGTGAGATTGGAAAAGCTGCAGCTCAGGTTTAGTTCTTGGACGTTTGCGTGGATTCCAGAAACTCTTTTGCCGCAGACGACAGATTTTGCAGCAGCTGTCGGACCACCACCTCCTGCCGTTTGGCCCAGGTTAGGCCGTCGTCCACGGCGACGTTTACCGGCACACAGACGGCTTCTTTCTGCAGGTCGGTCATCCGGCAGGCGGCGGCGACGCCGACCAATCCCAGCAGCAGCAGGAGGAGGAGCTTGAACATCAGGCCAATGACAGAGCGGCGAGGTTTGGGCGCCGATTCCACAACAACCTTTTTATCTCCTGAAATGAAACAAGTACGAGACATTAGAAGCAGAAATAGGCTGATTATCATTTTACCGATTACTGTATCGGTAAATAACTGACAGATTAAATGCTCTACGTCTGGTCTGATGCAGCTCCTCTCTCTGTGGTCTCACAAATGTCTCTCAAGCAGCAAAAACTGAGCAAGAAACAAGTTACTGCCAATAAAACCAGGAAATTAGCTTCTCTCCCAGTGGCTAAGGCTATGCTAACAGCTAGCGGCTAGATTAAGAAAGATTAAGAAAATAGAGAAGAAAATGTGGGGAGCAACATGCAAACCATTTTCACATCCTATGGGACTGCCCAGTACTGGAACGATGTTCATGGAGAACTGCAAGACATTTTTAAATGTGTAATTCCTTTTGGAATAAACACAGTTTATTTTGGATGTTTACCACAGGAATGGAGGAAAAAGGATAAATATCTATTGAATGTTTTGTTGGTTGCAAGTAAGAAATCTAGAACTAAGAAATGGCTATTACAGGCTATTCATGTCAGCATGGTGGGATATAATGCTGGATATTTATAAAATGGAACAGATGACAGCGTTTATAAATCAAAAACAAGATTTGTTTGTAGCATACGAACGACTCCTTAGATAACTGTGTTTTTGTGCTTCTCCTTCAGATGAACTCGTCTTTAATCTGTGCACGATTCGGTCTTTGAACCCACCTGCCGCCTGTCCGTTCTTCTTCTTCTTCTCCTCGTTCTTCTTCTTCTGTTGCTCCTGTGCAGCCAAAGCCGCCATGTGAGCGTTGTACTCTTTCCTCCTCTTCTCCTTCTCCTCGGCCTTCTCCCGTTTGCGAGCCTCCTTCTCTCTGGCCTCCCGCTCCCTCTGCTTCGCCTCCTTCTTCCTCTCCAGCTCTGATGGATGCAGGAGGGAAATGTGATCAGAGGACATGAACTGATGGTATTTCTGGAATCGTTTTGCTTCCATAAATGATCTCTTTGATGATGACGCTCTGAGACGTTATTCTGTTGTGTTCGATGCTTTTGGAATCTAGATCGAGCTTCTATGAAGACCTTTAGAGAGAACTGATGAATTAGAATTCCATTTTGTTCTGACTTTCTGCTTTCAGTGTTGTGGCAGAGCATTAATCAAAGGAAACAAACTAGACAAGGTTACAATATACAGAAATGATGTTTATGAGTCTATTCTTTGACTGCATAAATCCACCGTTTCCCTGCAAATATCACTTTCTGTATATCACTGAGCCTCTCAAAGATGTTTTCACTGAGAAACAACAAGAAGAAAAACTCTGAATGCTTCTTTAACCCTCTTATTATCTTTGGGGTTGATTTGACCCCATTCATTGTTTTTTATTGCTCTTTTAAGTTATTTTCTGGGCATCTTGTTGGCTTCTTTAGGCAGATTAGTAGAGAGGCAGACAGGAAAGTGTGAAGCAGAATGTTGAGGAAGAATAAATCTAAAGTTAATGTGATGATATGTGTCCTGTACACATGTTGTAGCATCAGTGTTCTTTGGGGTCAGTTTCACTGCAGGCTTTTAGCTGAAACGTCAACATTTTTTCAGTTTTGCTTATTTTAGATGATACTGAGGTCATTATAACATACAATTTTATAATCTTCAAAAAACTTCAGGGCTCTAAACTTTTTGAAACTGTGTTTGTTTTTCCCTGAACATAATACATGTTCCTGTTCTTGATTTTTCATTTTATGTTATAGAGAACAAAAATATGTGCATTTAAATAATATAAAGCCTTTAACCGTCGTGTCGTCCTGCGGGTCAAAACTGACTCGTTTTAAAGTTTGAAATGTGGTAAGAATAGATATTTTCATAGTGAAATTTCTAATGTCCACATTTGAAACATTTTTGGGAAATCTTTGAACATTTTTTGGTGGAAAAAAAATGTTAAAAATGCTTCTTAAGAACATTCACAAAAAATCAAACAAAATCCAGCGAATTTCACTGGATTTTGGTTGATTTTTATGTGAACATTCTTAAAGAAAATATTGGTAGTTTTACTAATATATATGGAATTACTTTGGATATTTTTAGGATTTTTTTTGGAAGATTTTTACTCATTTTTTTTGAAAGTATTTCCAAGAATTTTCTTGCCAAATTTGGGGGATTTAAAAAAAAAAAAAAAAAAAACTTTCAAGGGAAACTTTTAAGGAATTATTGGAATTTTCTTTTTGAAGATTTTGCAAATTTTCAGAAATTTGGGGATTTTTTTTGCTGAATTTTTTTCAGACAAGGAAACAATACTTTTTGGTGGCCGTAAATGGAGACAACAGGAGGATTAAAACACCAAAAAGATGTTTCTGTCCAATTTCAGGTCAGTCAGTGACATTTTATAGTGATCTGCAAATTTCTGCTATTCTGGATGTATGAGGGCAGTGGGGGGGCAGTTGTTTTATTGAAAGGGCTACTTAAGTAGTCAACAAAAAGACAAACTATCAGACACACAAACAATTTTAATGATGATAATTTTCTGGAGGTTTAAATTGCTGGAGTCAAACTGACCCCAAGGATAAAAGATGGTAGTAAATCTGAAGGTAACAGGAGGGTTAATACCAGTTTTTTGGGATTAGTTCAACACTTCTGCTATCTTTGTTCTCCAGGGGAATACTATGTGAGAATAATTCTCTTATTAACTCTAGTTGGATCAACAGTCTCACCAGACATGATCTTTTTTATGCTCAAAGCTGCAGTAATAGTTTTTAAAGTGGTCCTAATGTAGCCGCTCAGCTCCCCCAGAGTTTACTTTTAACTTCATTTCTTACCTTTTTCCTTCAGGAGACGTTTCTCTCGTGCTCGATCGACCTCGTCCTGAAGAGCTCTCATGTGCTGCAGAACCTGAAACACACGAGCTTTAGTTTTGGAAGCTCCGACACTACAGGTGAAGCAGCTGTTGTGTCTTCATGTCACCTTTGAGGCGCATTGTTTGCACTGCTTCTCATCCAGACAGTCTCCTGCTGCTTTGGCCAAACCGGCCTCCAGAGGGTTATCCTTCAGGTCCAACCACTTCAGACTCTAAATACAGAAGAAGAAACAGGCTTAGAAATCAAAGTCAGAGAACCTAAACCGCCTCGTGCTGTACATCTACTGCATGCACCTAAATATCATTAATAATATATTAGGGAGGGTTAATACTAGAATCAAGAACAGACTTTCTAGCTTCCTTGAGGAGTGTTAAACGATCGATACGTCATGCATGAACCCAATATTCCTGTATTCTGGTTTATTTCCCAAAAATGTTGAAAATGTGGACATCAGAAGTTTTGCTGTGAATTTATTATTTTTTTTCCCACATTTTCAAACTTTAAAACGGGTGAATTTTGACCCGCAGGACGACGCGAGGGTTAAACATGACAATATAACAGTTTCACTCTCGGCTTTACGCTGGTAGAAGCTGTGGATAGAAGCGTAAAATGAGAACGTACCCGGAGCTGGGAGAAGCTGACAGGCAGAACCGTCAGCTTGTTGTTGTACAGATCCAGATGCTGGAGGTTCACCAGGTTCCCCAGGTCATCTGGCAAACAGATCAGCTGGTTCTTACTCAGATCCACCTTCACCAAGTGGGTCAGATTGCAGAACTCTGGCTGCATGAAACACAAACCAAAGAAAATCAGCCCAAGAGACGCACATCGGTTTTAATAATCTCCGTTTGTTAACGTTGCAAATCCTACAGGTGAGTTTAAAGCTGCTGAACTTTACGGACATTGACTGAAGCCAGAACCCCAGAGGAATAAATACTTTTTAACTGTTTAGTCCCCAGTATTCTAGAAAGTTCAAAAACTTTCAAAGAAGTTGATTCAAATTTAAGGTGTCATGTTGTTTTTCCAGTGAATAGAAAAATATTAAATCAATCGTGGCTCCATTAATCAATTTATGAATGAATTTGCTATAAAAAAAAAAAATCAACAGTTCCGAGTACTTGAACAACTAATTGGGGTTAAGTTCAACTGTATAAAATAAGATGCTTTATTTCATAAAAATCATCATCCACTGAAGATTTGTGTGTTTAATACTCACACTAAGAGAAAACAACTTTTAACTGTTTAGTTTCCAGTGTAATGAAACATTCGGGGTGTCATAACTTCACAAGTCTTACAACTCTAAGATAATAACTCAGAATCAAGGATTTTTCCAATGAATACAAAAATATATTAGTTATTAGTGCCTCTAATAATCAATTCATGGATGAATTTGCTGAAAATCCACCATTTTTAACCTTCTCAAAGAATTTATCTGGGTTAAGTTTGAAAGTGAAAAACATGTTTCATTTCATAAAAATCCCCATGTGCTGATTCTTTGTGTGTTTAATACTCACAGGAAGGGAGATGATGTTGTTACAAGACAAATCCACAACAGTAGCTTTGGGGAATAAAGCCTGTTGGAGGAAAAATAGAATATGAGCTGTAATTATATATACTGAGCAAAAACATACATGCAGCATGTAGGATTTTATTAAATACTATCTGTTCTTTTTTAACATAGTAGAGGTAAAGGCTCCCCATCTAAAACATAACCCAAGTTTTTCATGGTTGTCCAACCAACAGAAATCAAAACAAAAGCAGCACTCAGAGCGCAGCACTCCTCCAAGGCTGCTCGGTCGTAACATTCTTGATGGCGGAAATCATAGAATGTGGCCATTTAATATAGACGTACCCACAAACAAAATGACCAGACGTGTTCTGCATGTGTACGTTATGTACGGATACTGAATCACATGACCTAAATATGTAGCGGATGGCGGGAATTGATGGAACTCAGAAACAGCCCATAATTTAATCAATTGTTCCTTGTATCACTTCTGATGGTTACGTCCTGATAAGTCCTCAGCGATGGATTTGTTGTAGGATCACAATCATGTGATCATCAGCAGGCAGCTGATGTAGCGTTCACTTGTTGTCATGGTTACAGTGATGCTGTGCTGCTATCTGGCAATGATACAGAAATCTTTAACAAATCCATGGATCCAGACTATAAGCTGCATCACTGCCAAAATCTAATCACTTGGTCTTTGTGTCATTTCTGAGCTTCCCTGCTGACCACTGGAGATGTCCCAGTTAAATATCTGTTGTGATTCTCTGATTGGACGTCTTCACCAGTCTAGTCCAAACTCGAAGCATTTGTAAGTAATGAGTAATAAGCGTTTATTGTTCAACACACAGCATCTACTGACGTCATGAAAACGAATGAAACCATCAGTCAGTAACACGTCACACACATCTGTGACACAAAGTTAGTGCTGAATGTTGTGCGATTCTTCCTGAAGGACTTGGTGAAGTTGACAGACATTTTTAGGGGACTGGATCAAGTTGGACCAAATGGTGGAGTCGTGGACATCCAAGTGCCGATGGTCTGCTGTTTATTCTCTCTTGTCATCTGTGGCATCATGTTATTTGAATAAAGTTGGATTTTAAGTTGGTTTTAGAATCACTGGTCAAAGTGTGCGCTGGTCACGTGATCTTTGTCCTTTAAAAAGCTGACTAGACTGTGGATTAACTTTTGGTTTAGTTTTTTTTGTTTGAGGATTTGCCACCAGCTGAGCAGCTTTAAACCTTTTTGTGGACAATTTGCTAAATGTAAACCTCTTTATTTAACATTTACACTACAGATTAGATTTCTAACTTTTTTCTTTTAAGCCCGAAAAAAAAAATCATCTCCATACTGCTTTATATTATTGTTCAGGCTATTTAATTAGAATTTTAATCAACATACACAAAGAATGAAACCCCAGCCTTCACTTTAAATCATAGTACACTCAGATAATGTCCTGAATGTTTGATTTTGCAGCGTTTTTTCCACACAGACACGATGTGAAACTTACCAGCTCTCTGACTGGCACCTCAGTGAGGTTCGACAGGCTCAGGTCCACCTCGTTCCCACTGATTTTATCCCTCAGGTTCAACACTTTGCTGTTTTTACTCATCCTGGAGTCTGTAAACACGAGTCAGAGCGGCTGTGACACGAAACAACACTCAAATAGGAGACATTTCCAACCAATTTCAACAGTTAGTTTCTTCCTGCTGCTGTACTTTGGACTAGCAGAGAGCCGCTAACAGGATCCGCTCACCTGTTCACCAAAGCTGCGTTCAAGTGACGGAAAAACGAGCGATCCAGCTTTGAAATGTGAAGAAAGTCCGAGGAAAAGCTGAGACGTTGCAGAGTTAGTGTTTTCTGGCAGCACCGACTGCCTCAATGAAAATCCACGTCACTGATTGAGCGACGGAGCGGAGCCGCTGCAGCGAACAGCGCCGCCTGCAGGAGCGGAGGACGCGGCGCGCTGCACAGAAAGCGCAACTACAGGATGGAAGTGAAGGTTACCTCAAACTTTATTATTTTTGTAGTGTTTATTTAGCGTTTATTTATTTGGCTACTTATTTATACAAAATACATGAGGGCCAATCCAGAATTGGAGGACATTTGGGCTTCAAAATTTTTGAAAAATAGACCTCTTTTACAGTTTTCTGCTACATATTCATCAATAACAGGTAATAAACTATCAAAGGCTTGATTGGCTCAGCTTGCACATCAATGGTGCTATTGATATCTATCTATCTATCTATCTATCTATCTATCTATCTATCTATCTATCTATCTATCTATCTATCTATCTATCTATCTATCTATCTATCTATCTATCTATCTATCTATCTATCTATCTATCTATCTATCTATCTATCTATCTATCTATCTATCTATCTATCTATCATCTATCTATCTATCTATCTTTTACGTCCCACCCATCAAATTTCACAAATTTCAAATAATCCATGTACTAAATACTGAAACATGCAGTTGTTGTGAAAATTTTCTTCTTCTGAGATCAAATATTAAAAAACTAGGAGAAAAGAATGTTCAAATTGTTTTAAAAAAAAACAAAAAACCTAAATAAATTTGGAGTTCCCTCTAAAATGACATTTTTCTCTTGTCCCACCCCCTGATGACCAAATCAAATCTCAATTAAAACAATTAAAATGAAATTTAAATCTTTTTTTTTGGTATTTTTTTTTTTCACTGATGTCTCTGGTAATTGTGGGAACATTCTTTTAATCAGCATAATATTTTAAATAATAATTATCATGCATGGGACGTGTGTCCCACAACATGCTTGTAACACTGTTACCACAACCTTTCTAGCTGGTAGGAGAGTGTTACCTTCCTCGGTGTGTTTGTCTGCAGGTGGGGACGTAACAAGAGGGAAACAGTGAATCACATGAAACGCTGGAATTTACATAAACAATTTTCTAAAAGAAAGAGTAGAGCAAAGCTATGTCCTCTCTTCTATTTTTCATATTTTCATCCCATTGTCAGCCTTGATTGAATGTCTCACTCCACCTCATATTATCAGGATCAGACTAATTCTTTGGACTGTTTTCCATCAGTCAGTTTGTCCTCTTGGTCAGCAGTAACAGCAGCTAAATATCTAGCTTCTACTGCTGGGAAAGAGCTAACATTAGCATGGATTAGCAACCCTGTTACTGTGATTAGAGTAGGGTTAGCAAACAACACAGAAAACATGGAATAAAAATGCTACCATTGATGTGGAAGCTGAGCCAATCAAGCATTTGATAGTTTATTATCTATTATTGATGAATATGGAGCATAAAACTGTACATTTAGACAATAAACCTAAAGAGACTTTATGGAGACTCAATACTAGTTTCCTGAATGAGCCACAATGCCAAAGACACATTAAAGGAGGACATAAAGAATATGCTAATTTTAATAGCAATGTATCAGTGTCACCCAGTACATTATGGGATGCTGCAAAAGCTGTTATTAGAGGCATTAAGTGGTCAGTTCAAAAGAAAAAACAGAGAAAACATTCTCTGTGATGAACTTTAATAAGAAGTGCGTTAGAACAAGACTAACTGACTCACTTGTGTGACACTTTGTGCATCCAAACCACAGCCTTTGAACCAGACTGGAACCATGTGATGCAGTAGAGCTCAGGATCATCCTCCACACTGAAGCCTCTCCTCTCCTGGGTCTGTCCCAGCTGAATAAAGCTTTAATTTGATTGTGTTTATGTGCCGCTTCAGAGCTTCATAGTCTGGATGGTGTTGTATGGAGCTGCCATATGTTCACTGTGTTTGTTGATGATGTAAAGTTGTTCCTCTGTTCTCCTTCTGCTCCTTTTCTCTTTGCTCACCATGTAATTCTGCATCTTTCTGCACTCCCTGTTCTCGGGACTGAATTACATTTTTTCACTGACGAAACATTAATGCAAGAAAATTATTTGTTTTGGTAATCTGAGAAGAATATATTGTAAAATTGCAGTTAATTTAATTTGCTTTGTGTTGATCAAAACCAGTTATAAATATATCTGAACACATGGAATTTGCACTTCATTTTAAGTTGAATGTTGGTGTTTTGTTCCTGTTCGTATGTCTTAGGCAGCATTAATTACCACTAACATTTAATGTTAAAAATGAACCTGAATCCTGATTTTTTTTCCCTCAGTTCAGCTCATTTCATTTTATTTGGCCTTTGAATATTAAAAACAGAGTGATTTTGGTAAGACCTGTTTAGATTTGCCATACATAAAACAAAGCATTTATTAATAAGTCAAAAACTTTTAGAAACCGCTCTCTTCATCAACATGCTTTGGCTTACGCTGACCTTACACTCCCTCTGCTTTGGTCACCCTTAATGATGGGATGTCTCTTTATAGAGAGTGTCTGCTGTACTCTCTGATTCCTCCTCTTAAAGTTTATGGAAACATTTCATTTTGTACATGTGCAAAATTAAAAATGTGTCAAATTTCCATCAAATAGCCAATATGCTTTTGATTTTAATGGTTGAAAGGATGTCAGGCAGAATGGTTGGCCCTCACACATGTTGACCTCATCAAATCTGGGCGTCTTTGAACAAAGTTTGGACACCCCTGTACTAAACTATGCATCAGCGCTGCTACTGCAGGCTCCAGATAATGCTCTCCCTCCCCCGCCCTTCCTGTTTCTCCTAGGTGTGCTCAGCACAGAGGCTGCAGCAGCAGGTGATTGTGATCAGTAATCAGCATCAGCAGAAGCACCAGCAGCTGGAACCTGTCCAATCAAGACTCACCTCTGCTGCCGGACTGCGAATGATCAATGGTTAGTTCTATGCACCGTTCTCTCCAGCCTGTGGTTTCCTGAACTTCTGGTAATCTGTGTTCTGCTTCTTCCTAGTCTGGATTGTCAGCCTGTTGCTCGTCTCCCTGAACCACCTGCTTTCCTGGCAGTTATTGGCTCCTCTGCAGACCACCAGACAGCCACCCGCCCTTCTGGAAATCATGCCCCTGGGTCACTACTACCTTCCTTGTCGTCCTCCACAAGCCTGTCGCTGCAGTCTCCAGGAACCGTTGTCCTCTCCACCTGTTGCACCCCGAGCCTCTGCAGCCGCTCCAGCTCTCACCATCTCGGCTAGAGACTCTGGTTCACCAGCCTCGTACCCTCGGCTCTTCTCAGCTAAGTCCCAGTCCGAGCATTCTAGTGTAGTATTTCTTGTGTTAGTGTTATTTCAGATCCTCTAGTGTTTGTAATTCGTGTTTCTTGGTATCTAGTTTCAGGTTTGTATCATTATGAACTCAGTAAGTTAGTATTCGTGTATCTAGTGAGTGTAGCCACTCTTCTGTTCCTGTATCTAGTGAGTGTAGCCACTCTTAGCGTGCATAGTCTGTGTATTCTCACCTCGTACTAGTATCTATTGTATTTCCAGGTAGTATTGGTAAATTCTAGATTGGTTATTTCTAGTATTTTTTGCAAGTGTAATCACACTTCTGAATTCATCACTATATTAGTATAATGTGTTTGTTGAACTCTGTATCTCGTATTTGCCTGCCTAGGTATTACCTTCCATGGGTTAGTTACCTCCAGTATTTCTCATGTCCATATTTCTCTGCTAGCCCACTCAGGGCTCTCCTGGGTTAATCTATATCTGTAGTATCCGTTCCTGTGTTTCAGTTCCAGTTGTAGTTTTCCAGGTGACTTTTGCAGTCCTTCTACTTCATTGTTGTTCTATAAATAAAAAACATTTGATTCACACCATCTGTTCCATCTGGTTTCCTGTGCTTGAGAATCAAAGAAAACGTAACACTATGATGTTTTAGTGACATGTTGGACGACATACTAAACTAGGACATTATTGCGACATTTTGGACAACATACTAAATTATGTTCTTTTTTGTGACATTTTGGACGACATACTGAACTATGACATTTTTGTCATGTTTTGGACGACATTAACTATGACATTTTGGTCGACATACTAAACTATGACATTTTTTCAACATTTTGGATGACATGATAAAACTACTACAAGACGTGCAGACGCCATACTATGAGCTGGAATCGAACTTGTGCCTCTGACACAGTCCTGTTTATGAGTCACTCTCTCAACCAGTTAAACTATGTGGGCACTTGCTGTCAGTTCGGTGGACCACATACTAAACTATGACATTTGGTCATATTTTGGACGACATACAAAACTATGACGTTTTTGTCCAATTTTGGACGACATACAAAAAAAACCTTTCTGGAATGTTTTTCACGGCCTCCCTTACATTATTTCATCACATGGCACGTTTTTACAACATGTTTGAAAAATGGCATTTTTTTTCGACATAGTATAGTAAGGCGTTTTTTTTGCGCCAAAATTCATGATGATTTTTTTTCAAAGAAAACCTTTCTGGAGTGTTTTTCACGGCCTCCTTTACATTATTTCATCATATGGCACGTTTTTACAACATGTTTGAAAAATGGCATTTTTTTTCGACATAGTATAGTAAGGCGTTTTTTTTGCGCCAAAATTCATGATGATTTTTTCTTCAAAGAAAACCTTCTGGAGTGTTTTTCACGGCCTCCTTTACATCATTTCATCATATGGCACGTTTTTACAACATGTTTGAAAAATCGCATTTTTTTTCGACATAGTATAGTAAGGCGTTTTTTTTGCGCCAAAATTCATGATGATTTTTTCTTCAAAGAAAACCTTTGTGGAGTGTTTTTCACGGCCTCCTTTACATCATTTCATCATATGGCACGTTTTTACAACATGTTTGAAAAATGGCATTTTTTTTCGACATAGTATAGTAAGGCGTTTTTTTTGCGCCAAAATTCATGATGATTTTTTTTTCAAAGAAAACCTTTCTGGAGTGTTTTTCACGGCCTCCTTTACATCATTTCATCATATGGCACGTTTTTACAACATGTTTGAAAAATGGCATTTTTTTTCGACATAGTATAGTAAGGCGTTTTTTTTGCGGCAAAATTCATGATGATTTTTTTTTCAAAGAAAACCTTTCTGGAGTGTTTTTCACGGCCTCCTTTACATCATTTCATCATATGGCACGTTTTTACAACATGTTTGAAAAATGGCATTTTTTTTCGACATAGTATAGTAAGGCGTTTTTTTTTGCGCCAAAATTCATGATGATTTTTTCTTCAAAGAAAACCTTTGTGGAGTGTTTTTCACGGCCTCCTTTACATCATTTCATCATATGGCACGCTTTTACAACATGTTTGAAAAATGGCATTTTTTTTCGACATAGTATAGTAAGGCGTTTTTTTTTGCGCCAAAATTCATGATGATTTTTTCTTCAAAGAAAACCTTTGTGGAGTGTTTTTCACGGCCTCCTTTACATCATTTCATCATATGGCACGTTTTTACAACATGTTTGAAAAATGGCATTTTTTTTCGACATAGTATAGTAAGGCGTTTTTTTTGCGCCAAAATTCATGATGATTTTTTTTTCAAAGAAAACCTTTCTGGAGTGTTTTTCACGGCCTCCTTTACATCATTTCATCATATGGCACGTTTTTACAACATGTTTGAAAAATGGCATTTTTTTTCGACATAGTATAGTAAGGCGTTTTTTTTGCGCCAAAATTCATGATGATTTTTTTTTCAAAGAAAACCTTTCTGGAGTGTTTTTCATGGCCTCCTTTACATCATTTCATCATATGGCACGTTTTTACAACATGTTTGAAAAATGGCATTTTTTTTCGACATAGTATAGTAAGGCGTTTTTTTTGCGCCAAAATTCATGATGATTTTTTTTTCAAAGAAAACCTTTGTGGAGTGTTTTTCACGGCCTCCTTTACATCATTTCATCATATGGCACGTTTTTACAACATGTTTGAAAAATGGCATTTTTTTTCGACATAGTATAGTAAGGCGTTTTTTTTGCGCCAAAATTCATGATGATTTTTTTTCAAAGAAAACCTTTCTGGAGTGTTTTTCACGGCCTCCTTTACATCATTTCATCATATGGCACGTTTTTACAACATGTTTGAAAAATGGCATTTTTTTTCGACATAGTATAGTAAGGCGTTTTTTTTGCGGCAAAATTCATGATGATTTTTTTTTCAAAGAAAACCTTTGTGGAGTGTTTTTCACGGCCTCCTTTACATCATTTCATCATATGGCACGTTTTTACAACATGTTTGAAAAATGGCATTTTTTTTCGACATAGTATAGTAAGGCGTTTTTTTTGCGGCAAAATTCATGATGATTTTTTTTTCAAAGAAAACCTTTCTGGAGTGTTTTTCATGGCCTCCTTTACATCATTTCATCATATGGCACGTTTTTACAACATGTTTGAAAAGTCGCATTTTTTTTCGACATAGTATAGTAAGGCGTTTTTTTTGCGCCAAAATTCATGATGATTTTTTTTTCAAAGAAAACCTTTCTGGAGTGTTTTTCACGGCCTCCTTTACATCATTTCATCATATGGCACGTTTTTACAACATGTTTGAAAAATGGCATTTTTTTTCGACATAGTATAGTAAGGCGTTTTTTTTGCGCCAAAATTCATGATGATTTTTTTTTCAAAGAAAACCTTTCTGGAGTGTTTTTCATGGCCTCCTTTACATCATTTCATCATATGGCACGTTTTTACAACATGTTTGAAAAGTCGCATTTTTTTTCGACATAGTATAGTAAGGCGTTTTTTTTGCGCCAAAATTCATGATGATTTTTTTTCAAAGAAAACCTTTCTGGAGTGTTTTTCACGGCCTCCTTTACATCATTTCATCATATGGCACGTTTTTACAACATGTTTGAAAAATCGCATTTTTTTTCGACATAGTATAGTAAGGCGTTTTTTTTGCGCCAAAATTCATGATGATTTTTTTTTCAAAGAAAACCTTTGTGGAGTGTTTTTCACGGCCTCCTTTACATCATTTCATCATATGGCACGTTTTTACAACATGTTTGAAAAATGGCATTTTTTTTCGACATAGTATAGTAAGGCGTTTTTTTTGCGCCAAAATTCATGATGATTTTTTTTTCAAAGAAAACCTTTCTGGAGTGTTTTTCACAGCCTCCTTTACATCATTTCATCATATGGCACGTTTTTACAACATGTTTGAAAAATGGCATTTTTTTTCGACATAGTATAGTAAGGCGTTTTTTTTGCGCCAAAATTCATGATGATTTTTTTTTCAAAGAAAACCTTTGTGGAGTGTTTTTCACGGCCTCCTTTACATCATTTCATCATATGGCACGTTTTTACAACATGTTTGAAAAATGGCATTTTTTTTCGACATAGTATAGTAAGGCGTTTTTTTTGCGGCAAAATTCATGATGATTTTTTTTTCAAAGAAAACCTTTCTGGAGTGTTTTTCATGGCCTCCTTTACATCATTTCATCATATGGCACGTTTTTACAACATGTTTGAAAAGTCGCATTTTTTTTCGACATAGTATAGTAAGGCGTTTTTTTTGCGCCAAAATTCATGATGATTTTTTTTTCAAAGAAAACCTTTCTGGAGTGTTTTTCACGGCCTCCTTTACATCATTTCATCATATGGCACGTTTTTACAACATGTTTGAAAAATGGCATTTTTTTTCGACATAGTATAGTAAGGCGTTTTTTTTGCGCCAAAATTCATGATGATTTTTTTTTCAAAGAAAACCTTTCTGGAGTGTTTTTCACGGCCTCCTTTACATCATTTCATCATATGGCACGTTTTTACAACATGTTTGAAAAATCGCATTTTTTTTCGACATAGTATAGTAAGGCGTTTTTTTTGCGGCAAAATTCATGATGATTTTTTTTTCAAAGAAAACCTTTCTGGAGTGTTTTTCATGGCCTCCTTTACATCATTTCATCATATGGCACGTTTTTACAACATGTTTGAAAAGTCGCATTTTTTTTCGACATAGTATAGTAAGGCGTTTTTTTTGCGCCAAAATTCATGATGATTTTTTTTTCAAAGAAAACCTTTCTGGAGTGTTTTTCACGGCCTCCTTTACATCATTTCATCATATGGCACGTTTTTACAACATGTTTGAAAAGTCGCATTTTTTTTCGACATAGTATAGTAAGGCGTTTTTTTTGCGCCAAAATTCATGATGATTTTTTTTTCAAAGAAAACCTTTCTGGAGTGTTTTTCACGGCCTCCTTTACATCATTTCATCATATGGCACGTTTTTACAACATGTTTGAAAAGTTGCATTTTTTTTCGACATAGTATAGTAAGGCGTTTTTTTTGCGCCAAAATTCATGATGATTTTTTTTCAAAGAAAACCTTTCTGGAGTGTTTTTCACGGCCTCCTTTACATCATTTCATCATATGGCACGTTTTTACAACATGTTTGAAAAGTCGCATTTTTTTTCGACATAGTATAGTAAGGCGTTTTTTTTGCGCCAAAATTCATGATGATTTTTTTTTCAAAGAAAACCTTTCTGGAGTGTTTTTCACGGCCTCCTTTACATCATTTCATCATATGGCACGTTTTTACAACATGTTTGAAAAGTCGCATTTTTTTTCGACATAGTATAGTAAGGCGTTTTTTTTGCGCCAAAATTCATGATGATTTTTTTTTCAAAGAAAACCTTTCTGGAGTGTTTTTCATGGCCTCCTTTACATCATTTCATCATATGGCACGTTTTTACAACATGTTTGAAAAGTCGCATTTTTTTTCGACATAGTATAGTAAGGCGTTTTTTTTGCGGCAAAATTCATGATGATTTTTTTTTCAAAGAAAACCTTTCTGGAGTGTTTTTCACGGCCTCCTTTACATCATTTCATCATATGGCACGTTTTTACAACATGTTTGAAAAATGGCATTTTTTTTCGACATAGTATAGTAAGGCGTTTTTTTTGCGGCAAAATTCATGATGATTTTTTTTCAAAGAAAACCTTTGTGGAGTGTTTTTCACGGCCTCCTTTACATCATTTCATCATATGGCACGTTTTTACAACATGTTTGAAAAATGGCATTTTTTTTCGACATAGTATAGTAAGGCGTTTTTTTTGCGCCAAAATTCATGATGATTTTTTTTCAAAGAAAACCTTTCTGGAGTGTTTTTCACGGCCTCCTTTACATCATTTCATCATATGGCACGTTTTTACAACATGTTTGAAAAGTCGCATTTTTTTTCGACATAGTATAGTAAGGCGTTTTTTTTGCGCCAAAATTCATGATGATTTTTTTTTCAAAGAAAACCTTTCTGGAGTGTTTTTCACGGCCTCCTTTACATCATTTCATCATATGGCACGTTTTTACAACATGTTTGAAAAATGGCATTTTTTTTCGACATAGTATAGTAAGGCGTTTTTTTTGCGCCAAAATTCATGATGATTTTTTTTTCAAAGAAAACCTTTCTGGAGTGTTTTTCATGGCCTCCTTTACATCATTTCATCATATGGCACGTTTTTACAACATGTTTGAAAAGTCGCATTTTTTTTCGACATAGTATAGTAAGGCGTTTTTTTTGCGCCAAAATTCATGATGATTTTTTTTTCAAAGAAAACCTTTCTGGAGTGTTTTTCACGGCCTCCTTTACATCATTTCATCATATGGCACGTTTTTACAACATGTTTGAAAAGTCGCATTTTTTTTCGACATAGTATAGTAAGGCGTTTTTTTTGCGGCAAAATTCATGATGATTTTTTTTTCAAAGAAAACCTTTCTGGAGTGTTTTTCACGGCCTCCTTTACATCATTTCATCATATGGCACGTTTTTACAACATGTTTGAAAAGTCGCATTTTTTTTCGACATAGTATAGTAAGGCGTTTTTTTTGCGGCAAAATTCATGATGATTTTTTTTTCAAAGAAAACCTTTCTGGAGTGTTTTTCACGGCCTCCTTTACATTATTTCATCATATGGCACGTTTTTACAACATGTTTGAAAAGTCGCATTTTTTTTCGACATAGTATAGTAAGGCGTTTTTTTTGCGCCAAAATTCATGATGATTTTTTTTTCAAAGAAAACCTTTCTGGAGTGTTTTTCACGCCCTCCTTTACATTATTTCATCATATGGCACGTTTTTACAACATGTTTGAAAAATCGCATTTTTTTTCGACATAGTATAGTAAGGCGTTTTTTTTGCGCCAAAATTCATGATGATTTTTTTTTCAAAGAAAACCTTTCTGGAGTGTTTTTCACGGCCTCCTTTACATTATTTCATCATATGGCACGTTTTTACAACATGTTTGAAAAATCGCATTTTTTTTCGACATAGTATAGTAAGGCGTTTTTTTTGCGCCAAAATTCATGATGATTTTTTTTCAAAGAAAACCTTTCTGGAGTGTTTTTCACGCCTCCTTTACATTATTTCATCATATGGCACGTTTTTACAACATGTTTGAAAAGTCGCATTTTTTTTCGACATAGTATAGTAAGGCGTTTTTTTTGCGCCAAAATTCATGATGATTTTTTTTCAAAGAAAACCTTTCTGGAGTGTTTTTCACGGCCTCCTTTACATTATTTCATCATATGGCACGTTTTTACAACATGTTTGAAAAGTCGCATTTTTTTTCGACATAGTATAGTAAGGCGTTTTTTTTGCGCCAAAATTCATGATGATTTTTTTTTCAAAGAAAACCTTTCTGGAGTGTTTTTCACGGCCTCCTTTACATTATTTCATCATATGGCACGTTTTTACAACATGTTTGAAAAGTCGCATTTTTTTTCGACATAGTATAGTAAGGCGTTTTTTTTGCGCCAAAATTCATGATGATTTTTTTTTCAAAGAAAACCTTTCTGGAGTGTTTTTCACGGCCTCCTTTACATTATTTCATCATATGGCACGTTTTTACAACATGTTTGAAAAATGGCATTTTTTTTCGACATAGTATAGTAAGGCGTTTTTTTTGCGCCAAAATTCATGATGATTTTTTTTTCAAAGAAAACCTTTCTGGAGTGTTTTTCACGGCCTCCTTTACATTATTTCATCATATGGCACGTTTTTACAACATGTTTGAAAAGTCGCATTTTTTTTCGACATAGTATAGTAAGGCGTTTTTTTTGCGCCAAAATTCATGATGATTTTTTTTTCAAAGAAAACCTTTCTGGAGTGTTTTTCACGGCCTCCTTTACATTATTTCATCATATGGCACGTTTTTACAACATGTTTGAAAAGTCGCATTTTTTTTCGACATAGTATAGTAAGGCGTTTTTTTTGCGCCAAAATTCATGATGATTTTTTTTTCAAAGAAAACCTTTCTGGAGTGTTTTTCACGGCCTCCTTTACATTATTTCATCATATGGCACGTTTTTACAACATGTTTGAAAAGTCGCATTTTTTTTCGACATAGTATAGTAAGGCGTTTTTTTTGCGCCAAAATTCATGATGATTTTTTTTTCAAAGAAAACCTTTCTGGAGTGTTTTTCACGGCCTCCTTTACATTATTTCATCATATGGCACGTTTTTACAACATGTTTGAAAAGTCGCATTTTTTTTCGACATAGTATAGTAAGGCGTTTTTTTTGCGCCAAAATTCATGATGATTTTTTTTCAAAGAAAACCTTTCTGGAGTGTTTTTCACGCCTCCTTTACATTATTTCATCATATGGCACGTTTTTACAACATGTTTGAAAAGTCGCATTTTTTTTCGACATAGTATAGTAAGGCGTTTTTTTTGCGCCAAAATTCATGATGATTTTTTTTTCAAAGAAAACCTTTCTGGAGTGTTTTTCACGGCCTCCTTTACATTATTTCATCATATGGCACGTTTTTACAACATGTTTGAAAAGTCGCATTTTTTTTCGACATAGTATAGTAAGGCGTTTTTTTTGCGCCAAAATTCATGATGATTTTTTTTCAAAGAAAACCTTTCTGGAGTGTTTTTCACGGCCTCCTTTACATTATTTCATCATATGGCACGTTTTTACAACATGTTTGAAAAGTGGCATTTTTTTTCGACATAGTATAGTAAGGCGTTTTTTTTGCGCCAAAATTCATGATGATTTTTTTTTCAAAGAAAACCTTTCTGGAGTGTTTTTCACGGCCTCCTTTACATTATTTCATCATATGGCACGTTTTTACAACATGTTTGAAAAGTCGCATTTTTTTTCGACATAGTATAGTAAGGCGTTTTTTTTGCGCCAAAATTCATGATGATTTTTTTTTCAAAGAAAACCTTTCTGGAGTGTTTTTCACGGCCTCCTTTACATTATTTCATCATATGGCACGTTTTTACAACATGTTTGAAAAGTCGCATTTTTTTTCGACATAGTATAGTAAGGCGTTTTTTTTGCGCCAAAATTCATGATGATTTTTTTTTCAAAGAAAACCTTTCTGGAGTGTTTTTCACGGCCTCCTTTACATTATTTCATCATATGGCACGTTTTTACAACATGTTTGAAAAGTCGCATTTTTTTTCGACATAGTATAGTAAGGCGTTTTTTTTGCGCCAAAATTCATGATGATTTTTTTTCAAAGAAAACCTTTCTGGAGTGTTTTTCACGGCCTCCTTTACATTATTTCATCATATGGCACGTTTTTACAACATGTTTGAAAAGTCGCATTTTTTTTCGACATAGTATAGTAAGGCGTTTTTTTTGCGCCAAAATTCATGATGATTTTTTTTTCAAAGAAAACCTTTCTGGAGTGTTTTTCACGGCCTCCTTTACATTATTTCATCATATGGCACGTTTTTACAACATGTTTGAAAAGTCGCATTTTTTTTCGACATAGTATAGTAAGGCGTTTTTTTTGCGCCAAAATTCATGATGATTTTTTTTTCAAAGAAAACCTTTCTGGAGTGTTTTTCACGCCCTCCTTTACATTATTTCATCATATGGCACGTTTTTACAACATGTTTGAAAAGTCGCATTTTTTTTCGACATAGTATAGTAAGGCGTTTTTTTTGCGCCAAAATTCATGATGATTTTTTTTTCAAAGAAAACCTTTCTGGAGTGTTTTTCACGGCCTCCTTTACATTATTTCATCATATGGCACGTTTTTACAACATGTTTGAAAAGTCGCATTTTTTTTCGACATAGTATAGTAAGGCGTTTTTTTTGCGCCAAAATTCATGATGATTTTTTTTCAAAGAAAACCTTTCTGGAGTGTTTTTCACGGCCTCCTTTACATTATTTCATCATATGGCACGTTTTTACAACATGTTTGAAAAGTCGCATTTTTTTTCGACATAGTATAGTAAGGCGTTTTTTTTGCGCCAAAATTCATGATGATTTTTTTTTCAAAGAAAACCTTTCTGGAGTGTTTTTCACGGCCTCCTTTACATCATTTCATCATATGGCACGTTTTTACAACATGTTTGAAAAGTCGCATTTTTTTTCGACATAGTATAGTAAGGCGTTTTTTTTGCGCCAAAATTCATGATGATTTTTTTTTCAAAGAAAACCTTTCTGGAGTGTTTTTCACGGCCTCCTTTACATTATTTCATCATATGGCACGTTTTTACAACATGTTTGAAAAGTCGCATTTTTTTTCGACATAGTATAGTAAGGCGTTTTTTTTGCGCCAAAATTCATGATGATTTTTTTTTCAAAGAAAACCTTTCTGGAGTGTTTTTCACGGCCTCCTTTACATTATTTCATCATATGGCACGTTTTTACAACATGTTTGAAAAGTCGCATTTTTTTTCGACATAGTATAGTAAGGCGTTTTTTTTGCGCCAAAATTCATGATGATTTTTTTTTCAAAGAAAACCTTTCTGGAGTGTTTTTCACGGCCTCCTTTACATTATTTCATCATATGGCACGTTTTTACAACATGTTTGAAAAGTCGCATTTTTTTTCGACATAGTATAGTAAGGCGTTTTTTTTGCGCCAAAATTCATGATGATTTTTTTTTCAAAGAAAACCTTTCTGGAGTGTTTTTCACGGCCTCCTTTACATTATTTCATCATATGGCACGTTTTTACAACATGTTTGAAAAGTCGCATTTTTTTTCGACATAGTATAGTAAGGCGTTTTTTTTGCGCCAAAATTCATGATGATTTTTTTTTCAAAGAAAACCTTTCTGGAGTGTTTTTCACGGCCTCCTTTACATTATTTCATCATATGGCACGTTTTTACAACATGTTTGAAAAGTCGCATTTTTTTTCGACATAGTATAGTAAGGCGTTTTTTTTGCGCCAAAATTCATGATGATTTTTTTTTCAAAGAAAACCTTTCTGGAGTGTTTTTCACGGCCTCCTTTACATTATTTCATCATATGGCACGTTTTTACAACATGTTTGAAAAGTCGCATTTTTTTTCGACATAGTATAGTAAGGCGTTTTTTTTGCGCCAAAATTCATGATGATTTTTTTTTCAAAGAAAACCTTTCTGGAGTGTTTTTCACGGCCTCCTTTACATCATTTCATCATATGGCACGTTTTTACAACATGTTTGAAAAATGGCATTTTTTTTCGACATAGTATAGTAAGGCGTTTTTTTTGCGCCAAAATTCATGATGATTTTTTTTCAAAGAAAACCTTTCTGGAGTGTTTTTCACGGCCTCCTTTACATCATTTCATCATATGGCACGTTTTTACAACATGTTTGAAAAGTCGCATTTTTTTTCGACATAGTATAGTAAGGCGTTTTTTTTGCGCCAAAATTCATGATGATTTTTTTTTCAAAGAAAACCTTTCTGGAGTGTTTTTCACGGCCTCCTTTACATCATTTCATCATATGGCACGTTTTTACAACATGTTTGAAAAATCGCATTTTTTTTCGACATAGTATAGTAAGGCGTTTTTTTTGCGCCAAAATTCATGATGATTTTTTTTCAAAGAAAACCTTTCTGGAGTGTTTTTCACGGCCTCCTTTACATCATTTCATCATATGGCACGTTTTTACAACATGTTTGAAAAATGGCATTTTTTTTCGACATAGTATAGTAAGGCGTTTTTTTTGCGCCAAAATTCATGATGATTTTTTTTTCAAAGAAAACCTTTCTGGAGTGTTTTTCACGGCCTCCTTTACATCATTTCATCATATGGCACGTTTTTACAACATGTTTGAAAAATGGCATTTTTTTTCGACATAGTATAGTAAGGCGTTTTTTTTGCGCCAAAATTCATGATGATTTTTTTTTCAAAGAAAACCTTTCTGGAGTGTTTTTCACGGCCTCCTTTACATCATTTCATCATATGGCACGTTTTTACAACATGTTTGAAAAGTCGCATTTTTTTTCGACATAGTATAGTAAGGCGTTTTTTTTGCGCCAAAATTCATGATGATTTTTTTTCAAAGAAAACCTTTCTGGAGTGTTTTTCACGGCCTCCTTTACATCATTTCATCATATGGCACGTTTTTACAACATGTTTGAAAAGTCGCATTTTTTTTCGACATAGTATAGTAAGGCGTTTTTTTTGCGCCAAAATTCATGATGATTTTTTTTTCAAAGAAAACCTTTCTGGAGTGTTTTTCACGGCCTCCTTTACATCATTTCATCATATGGCACGTTTTTACAACATGTTTGAAAAGTCGCATTTTTTTTCGACATAGTATAGTAAGGCGTTTTTTTTGCGCCAAAATTCATGATGATTTTTTTTTCAAAGAAAACCTTTCTGGAGTGTTTTTCACGGCCTCCTTTACATCATTTCATCATATGGCACGTTTTTACAACATGTTTGAAAAATGGCATTTTTTTTCGACATAGTATAGTAAGGCGTTTTTTTTGCGGCAAAATTCATGATGATTTTTTTTTCAAAGAAAACCTTTCTGGAGTGTTTTTCACGGCCTCCTTTACATCATTTCATCATATGGCACGTTTTTACAACATGTTTGAAAAATGGCATTTTTTTTCGACATAGTATAGTAAGGCGTTTTTTTTGCGCCAAAATTCATGATGATTTTTTTTCAAAGAAAACCTTTCTGGAGTGTTTTTCACGGCCTCCTTTACATCATTTCATCATATGGCACGTTTTTACAACATGTTTGAAAAATGGCATTTTTTTTCGACATAGTATAGTAAGGCGTTTTTTTTGCGGCAAAATTCATGATGATTTTTTTTTCAAAGAAAACCTTTCTGGAGTGTTTTTCATGGCCTCCTTTACATCATTTCATCATATGGCACGTTTTTACAACATGTTTGAAAAGTCGCATTTTTTTTCGACATAGTATAGTAAGGCGTTTTTTTTGCGCCAAAATTCATGATGATTTTTTTTTCAAAGAAAACCTTTCTGGAGTGTTTTTCATGGCCTCCTTTACATCATTTCATCATATGGCACGTTTTTACAACATGTTTGAAAAGTCGCATTTTTTTTCGACATAGTATAGTAAGGCGTTTTTTTTGCGCCAAAATTCATGATGATTTTTTTTCAAAGAAAACCTTTCTGGAGTGTTTTTCACGGCCTCCTTTACATCATTTCATCATATGGCACGTTTTTACAACATGTTTGAAAAATGGCATTTTTTTTCGACATAGTATAGTAAGGCGTTTTTTTTGCGGCAAAATTCATGATGATTTTTTTTTCAAAGAAAACCTTTCTGGAGTGTTTTTCATGGCCTCCTTTACATCATTTCATCATATGGCACGTTTTTACAACATGTTTGAAAAGTCGCATTTTTTTTCGACATAGTATAGTAAGGCGTTTTTTTTGCGCCAAAATTCATGATGATTTTTTTTTCAAAGAAAACCTTTCTGGAGTGTTTTTCATGGCCTCCTTTACATCATTTCATCATATGGCACGTTTTTACAACATGTTTGAAAAGTCGCATTTTTTTTCGACATAGTATAGTAAGGCGTTTTTTTTGCGCCAAAATTCATGATGATTTTTTTTTCAAAGAAACCCTTTGTGGAGTGTTTTTCACGGCCTCCTTTACATCATTTCATCATATGGCACGTTTTTACAACATGTTTGAAAAGTCGCATTTTTTTTCGACATAGTATAGTAAGGCGTTTTTTTTGCGGCAAAATTCATGATGATTTTTTTTTCAAAGAAAACCTTTCTGGAGTGTTTTTCACGGCCTCCTTTACATCATTTCATCATATGGCACGTTTTTACAACATGTTTGAAAAATGGCATTTTTTTTCGACATAGTATAGTAAGGCGTTTTTTTTGCGGCAAAATTCATGATGATTTTTTTTTCAAAGAAAACCTTTGTGGAGTGTTTTTCACGGCCTCCTTTACATCATTTCATCATATGGCACGTTTTTACAACATGTTTGAAAAATGGCATTTTTTTTCGACATAGTATAGTAAGGCGTTTTTTTTGCGGCAAAATTCATGATGATTTTTTTTCAAAGAAAACCTTTGTGGAGTGTTTTTCACGGCCTCCTTTACATCATTTCATCATATGGCACGTTTTTACAACATGTTTGAAAAATGGCATTTTTTTTCGACATAGTATAGTAAGGCGTTTTTTTTGCGGCAAAATTCATGATGATTTTTTTTCAAAGAAAACCTTTCTGGAGTGTTTTTCACGGCCTCCTTTACATCATTTCATCATATGGCACGTTTTTACAACATGTTTGAAAAATGGCATTTTTTTTCGACATAGTATAGTAAGGCGTTTTTTTTGCGGCAAAATTCATGATGATTTTTTTTTCAAAGAAAACCTTTCTGGAGTGTTTTTCATGGCCTCCTTTACATCATTTCATCATATGGCACGTTTTTACAACATGTTTGAAAAGTCGCATTTTTTTTCGACATAGTATAGTAAGGCGTTTTTTTTGCGCCAAAATTCATGATGATTTTTTTTTCAAAGAAAACCTTTCTGGAGTGTTTTTCACGGCCTCCTTTACATCATTTCATCATATGGCACGTTTTTACAACATGTTTGAAAAATGGCATTTTTTTTCGACATAGTATAGTAAGGCGTTTTTTTTGCGGCAAAATTCATGATGATTTTTTTTTCAAAGAAAACCTTTCTGGAGTGTTTTTCATGGCCTCCTTTACATCATTTCATCATATGGCACGTTTTTACAACATGTTTGAAAAGTCGCATTTTTTTTCGACATAGTATAGTAAGGCGTTTTTTTTGCGCCAAAATTCATGATGATTTTTTTTTCAAAGAAAACCTTTCGTGGAGTGTTTTTCACGGCCTCCTTTACATCATTTCATCATATGGCACGTTTTTACAACATGTTTGAAAAATGGCATTTTTTTTCGACATAGTATAGTAAGGCGTTTTTTTTGCGGCAAAATTCATGATGATTTTTTTTTCAAAGAAAACCTTTCTGGAGTGTTTTTCATGGCCTCCTTTACATCATTTCATCATATGGCACGTTTTTACAACATGTTTGAAAAATGGCATTTTTTTTCGACATAGTATAGTAAGGCGTTTTTTTTGCGCCAAAATTCATGATGATTTTTTTTTCAAAGAAAACCTTTGTGGAGTGTTTTTCACGGCCTCCTTTACATCATTTCATCATATGGCACGTTTTTACAACATGTTTGAAAAATGGCATTTTTTTTCGACATAGTATAGTAAGGCGTTTTTTTTGCGCCAAAATTCATGATGATTTTTTTTTCAAAGAAAACCTTTCTGGAGTGTTTTTCATGGCCTCCTTTACATCATTTCATCATATGGCACGTTTTTACAACATGTTTGAAAAATCGCATTTTTTTTCGACATAGTATAGTAAGGCGTTTTTTTTGCGCCAAAATTCATGATGATTTTTTTTTCAAAGAAAACCTTTCTGGAGTGTTTTTCATGGCCTCCTTTACATCATTTCATCATATGGCACGTTTTTACAACATGTTTGAAAAGTCGCATTTTTTTTCGACATAGTATAGTAAGGCGTTTTTTTTGCGCCAAAATTCATGATGATTTTTTTTTCAAAGAAAACCTTTCTGGAGTGTTTTTCATGGCCTCCTTTACATCATTTCATCATATGGCACGTTTTTAGAACATGTTTGAAAAGTCGCATTTTTTTTCGACATAGTATAGTAAGGCGTTTTTTTTGCGCCAAAATTCATGATGATTTTTTCTTCAAAGAAAACCTTTGTGGAGTGTTTTTCACGGCCTCCTTTACATCATTTCATCATATGGCACGTTTTTAAAACATGTTTGAAAAATGGCATTTTTTTTCGACATAGTATAGTAAGGCGTTTTTTTTGCGGCAAAATTCATGATGATTTTTTTTCAAAGAAAACCTTTCTGGAGTGTTTTTCATGGCCTCCTTTACATCATTTCATCATATGGCACGTTTTTACAACATGTTTGAAAAGTCGCATTTTTTTTCGACATAGTATAGTAAGGCGTTTTTTTTGCGGCAAAATTCATGATGATTTTTTTTTCAAAGAAAACCTTTCTGGAGTGTTTTTCATGGCCTCCTTTACATCATTTCATCATATGGCACGTTTTTACAACATGTTTGAAAAGTCGCATTTTTTTTCGACATAGTATAGTAAGGCGTTTTTTTTGCGCCAAAATTCATGATGATTTTTTTTTCAAAGAAAACCTTTCTGGAGTGTTTTTCACGGCCTCCTTTACATCATTTCATCATATGGCACGTTTTTACAACATGTTTGAAAAATGGCATTTTTTTTCGACATAGTATAGTAAGGCGTTTTTTTTGCGGCAAAATTCATGATGACTTTTTTTTCAAAGAAAACCTTTGTGGAGTGTTTTTCACGGCCTCCTTTACATCATTTCATCATATGGCACGTTTTTACAACATGTTTGAAAAATGGCATTTTTTTTCGACATAGTATAGTAAGGCGTTTTTTTTGCGCCAAAATTCATGATGATTTTTTTTTCAAAGAAAACCTTTCTGGAGTGTTTTTCATGGCCTCCTTTACATCATTTCATCATATGGCACGTTTTTACAACATGTTTGAAAAATGGCATTTTTTTTCGACATAGTATAGTAAGGCGTTTTTTTTGCGCAAAATTCATGATGATTTTTTTTCAAAGAAAACCTTTCTGGAGTGTTTTTCACGGCCTCCTTTACATCATTTCATCATATGGCACGTTTTTACAACATGTTTGAAAAGTCGCATTTTTTTTCGACATAGTATAGTAAGGCGTTTTTTTTGCGGCAAAATTCATGATGATTTTTTTTTCAAAGAAAACCTTTGTGGAGTGTTTTTCACGGCCTCCTTTACATCATTTCATCATATGGCACGTTTTTACAACATGTTTGAAAAATCGCATTTTTTTTCGACATAGTATAGTAAGGCGTTTTTTTTGCGCCAAAATTCATGATGATTTTTTTTCAAAGAAAACCTTTCTGGAGTGTTTTTCATGGCCTCCTTTACATCATTTCATCATATGGCACGTTTTTACAACATGTTTGAAAAATGGCATTTTTTTTCGACATAGTATAGTAAGGCGTTTTTTTTTGCGCCAAAATTCATGATGATTTTTTTTTCAAAGAAAACCTTTCTGGAGTGTTTTTCACGGCCTCCTTTACATCATTTCATCATATGGCACGTTTTTAAAACATGTTTGAAAAATGGCATTTTTTTTCGACATAGTATAGTAAGGCGTTTTTTTTGCGCCAAAATTTATAAAGATTTTTTTTTCAAAGAAAACCTTTCTGGAGTGTTTTTCATGGCCTCGTTTACATCATTTCATCATATGGCACGTTTTTACAACATGTTTGAAAAGTCGCATTTTTTTTCGACATAGTATAGTAAGGCGTTTTTTTTGCGCCAAAATTCATGATGATTTTTTCTTCAAAGATAACCTTTGTGGAGTGTTTTTCACGGCCTCCTTTACATCATTTCATCATATGGCACGTTTTTAAAACATGTTTGAAAAATGGCATTTTTTTTCGACATAGTATAGTAAGGCGTTTTTTTTGCGGCAAAATTCATGATGATTTTTTTTTCAAAGAAAACCTTTCTGCAGTGTTTTTCATGGCCTCCTTTACATCATTTCATCATATGGCACGTTTTTACAACATGTTTGAAAAATGGCATTTTTTTTCGACATAGTATAGTAAGGCGTTTTTTTTGCGCCAAAATTCATAATGATTTTTTCTTCAAAGATAACCTTTGTGGAGTGTTTTTCACGGCCTCCTTTACATCATTTCATCATATGGCACGTTTTTACAACATGTTTGAAAAATGGCATTTTTTTTCGACATAGTATAGTAAGGCGTTTTTTTTGCGGCAAAATTCATGATGATTTTTTTTTCAAAGAAAACCTTTCTGGAGTGTTTTTCATGGCCTCCTTTACATCATTTCATCATATGGCACGTTTTTACAACATGTTTGAAAAGTCGCATTTTTTTTCGACATAGTATAGTAAGGCGTTTTTTTTTGCGCCAAAATTCATGATGATTTTTTTTCAAAGAAAACCTTTGTGGAGTGTTTTTCACGGCCTCCTTTACATCATTTCATCATATGGCACGTTTTTACAACATGTTTGAAAAATGGCATTTTTTTTCGACATAGTATAGTAAGGCGTTTTTTTTGCGCCAAAATTCATGATGATTTTTTTTTCAAAGAAAACCTTTCTGGAGTGTTTTTCATGGCCTCCTTTACATCATTTCATCATATGGCACGTTTTTACAACATGTTTGAAAAGTCGCATTTTTTTTCGACATAGTATAGTAAGGCGTTTTTTTTGCGCCAAAATTCATGATGATTTTTTTTCAAAGAAAACCTTTCTGGAGTGTTTTTCACGGCCTCCTTTACATCATTTCATCATATGGCACGTTTTTACAACATGTTTGAAAAATGGCATTTTTTTTCGACATAGTATAGTAAGGCGTTTTTTTTGCGGCAAAATTCATGATGATTTTTTTTTCAAAGAAAACCTTTCTGGAGTGTTTTTCATGGCCTCCTTTACATCATTTCATCATATGGCACGTTTTTACAACATGTTTGAAAAGTCGCATTTTTTTTCGACATAGTATAGTAAGGCGTTTTTTTTGCGCCAAAATTCATGATGATTTTTTCTTCAAAGATAACCTTTGTGGAGTGTTTTTCACGGCCTCCTTTACATCATTTCATCATATGGCACGTTTTTAAAACATGTTTGAAAAATGGCATTTTTTTTCGACATAGTATAGTAAGGCGTTTTTTTGCG